>JBBMOE010000028.1:348660-734214 GCA_037975065.1 Chaetodon trifasciatus | reverse complement strand
GCTGCTCCACCTCATCATAGTGGAGATTATAGCCTAAACACTCCATCACTGTGACTCATACATCAAAATAAGGTTACAAGTAAGGTTGCAAACTGGTCTTTCCTTCATTTTGGCATTGTCCAGTTTGTAATTCCTTATATTAGTTACTCTGTATCATGATTTCACTCTGGTCATGTCTTGTCACCACATGCATGAAACCAAAAATCATGGGGTTACCGTGAGACAGCTACTGTCTTCTACACCTCATCTGCTTTATTTTCTTTTATTAATGTATTTTTTGGGCTTTTTAGCTGTTATGGTGGAAGCAGCTGAAGGTAGGACAGGAAAGAGGGCAGAGAGGGGATGACATGCAGCAAATGAGCTGCAGGTGGGAGTCGAACCTGCAGAGAACTGATAGCCTCAATACATGGGGCACACACCTTACCAATGAGCTATAGGGGCACCCCCTCATCTGCTTTCTAATGCAGGATGGACACAACACTGTGTGTGAGAGCTATCGATGACTCAGCAGCAAAAAAGCAAAAAGAATGCCCAGTAATAATCTGTCATAAAATGAGCAAGCTAAGCTAACTAGCCTGCACTTTCTGAGTTGAAGCTAGCTTCCACTTTACATCTGAAATACAAATTTATCAGCAAGCCGGGCGTTCCCAAATGTGGAGCGCAGTAAGATTACAGATGTCATATGTTCATTAGATCTCTAAAGCTTACACAGTTACATGCTGTGCCATTTTTTGTCGCCTTAAAGGCTATGTAAGTGTACTCAAGTAGTCCTTGGGTACCACTTGAATAATATTTGAGTATACTCGGAAATAGTTGCTAAATTGGCAACTTTTTACAAACTTTAAGTGTGCTGAAGCACACCGGTGAAAATCATCACTCATGAGCTTTCAAAACACACTTGCAATTGTATTTTATCACTATTGTGTTGGAAATATACTTAAATATACTTTAAATGAGGTGAAATGAAAGTACATGCTAACACTGTTTTAGAAATGACTTCAAAGGAAGGTATGCTACAGAAGTACACTTGATTACTATAAAAAGACACTCTTTAAAGTACAATCTATAATACACTTACAATAAAGTACAATTTTTATTAGTACTTTGAAATACCACTATTGCTGCATTAGTGTAAGTAGAACTTAATTATCTTAAAGTACACTATTTTAAAATTACACTTCAAACATACTTCAAATGAAGCACAAAAAGTACAAGTGCACTTGTGAAAACTTCTCTATACTTAAATTACATTTCTAACACAATGAAGTATACTATATGCACATATATGTCCATAAAAGATTTTCTCTTTTCTGAAAGTAAATAAATAAATAAAAATAAATAAAAACCTGCACAATAGCTAAAGTATCATTTCAGTATATATTTCCTAACTCCCGCCCCCCCCACACACACACACACAGAATAGAAAGAATAGAAAGTTAAGTTTGTCTTTCATGAAAGAAAAATGAAATCATTAACAGGTTGTACCACAGCCGACGACACAGAGACTGGGAGGAGCAGAAAAAGACTGAGGATCTGAACTTCTTATTATTTTCTCTTTTAGGGGAAACGATGATTAATAATTGTAAGGAAACATGCAGCGAGTTTCTAAGAGAGGGCGATGAGAAGCTGCAAAAAACCAGTGGTTGAGTCATACAAAGGCTGAGACTGTGATTGGTGACTAGAGTGAGAACTGTGGAGTAATGATAAGGGAGCTTTTTCTACCCATGAGCTCAGCCCAGGAGAGTAATGGCATGGAAATATAGACTTTCTTTTTCTTCCCGCTGTGGGCTCCTGGCTCAGGAAAGGCTTTACAGAGTAAGCTCCTCAAGTATTTGGACAGTGACACACTTTCTTATTATTTTGGATGTGAAATGACAGCGTCGCTGCTGACTGCCAGCTTTAATTTCAGGGTATTTTTCTAATGTCCTAGTTGAAAAGCAGAGCTACAGTCCTTATTTTCATGTCACCCCTTATTACACCGCGCTTAAAAGAATTTCAGAAGATTAGGATTGCAATGAATTGTCATTTCTCCCTTTTTTTTAACTTGTCAGAAATTCTTCATGTGCAATTACTTCTGGGAGAAGAGACAGAGCTGGAAAGGCAGCGTTCATTGCTGATTTGAGACAAGCAAGGTGAAGGTGAAGAGCGGAAAAAGATGGAGATATGGAGACAAAATTAGAGTGAGAGAAGGGAAGGGCAGGAAAAGACAAGACTGGCAAAAAGAGAAACACCTGACAGCTCCAGCCCTTCACTCCACTTTGCCAGTGTGAAGCTTTACACCTCTGCAGTATTTGCCCCCAAAACATCTCCTCCTGTGGGCTGTCAGCCTCGAGACTGTCCCTCGTCACACCCAGACGCCATCCACAGCCTGACAGGCATGCACAAAGACAAACTAACACACAGACAGACAAACACAGTCACAAAAAAAAAATTGTACACAGGTATGCTGTCAGGTATGCATACACATCCCCTGATGGGTGCACATACATAAAAACTCATGCAGACACACTCACAAGGCCAAGTAGGTGGAAGAAGAGTCCTATCAGCTGTCCACCTACAGATTGAGAAAAGCTGGAGCCTCACCAGCACACACACACATGCACACACACACAGGCTTGTCACTTTTACTGTGCTAACCTGCTGAAGCTTGCATCTGATGGTGAAATGTGGATGACAGTCGTCACCCCAAGTCCTCTGCATCAGTATATAAACAAAGACGTGAGGTGAAGTAAGTGGCAGTGGTGCATTACAGTTCGCCCAGACAAAATCC
This sequence comes from Chaetodon trifasciatus, assembly GCA_037975065.1. NCBI lineage: Eukaryota > Metazoa > Chordata > Actinopteri > Chaetodontiformes > Chaetodontidae > Chaetodon > Chaetodon trifasciatus. The sequence continues at coordinate 731,444 of JBBMOE010000028.1, read as the reverse complement.
TGCCTTCAGGAAGAAGCATTGCATTGCATCAACTAGAACAAAGGGAATAAGAAAAGCAGACTTTCTTCCAACTAATTGCCTGATAGGCACGAATCGAATGATCTTTGTGAAAATGTTTTATAGCCAGCGGCGATTTTGGCCACCTGCTCCACAACTGAAATAGTCGATTCATTAAATGAATGACCGACCTGCTGAATGAACAAATCAATCACATTTTGACTGTGCTGTTTGGTTAAAAGTTAGCACTGCCTGCCAGCCTGAAGATTTCATTTAGTGCGGTACGAATAATGCACAAACCCGCATACAAGCGAATGAGCCATTGACTGACCTGCCCGTAACCGAACAGAATGCCTTTAACTGAAATGAATTTGATACTATCTCTCCGGCATCATTATGCTTTTCATGTGTCACAGAATGAAAACGGTGAATGTGCAGGAAGCATGATAATTTGTTTTTGTGACTGTGTTTGATTAAGCCCACTCTGGTGGTTTTGGCAACTGAAAATAAATAATGAACACCATGCCTAATCAATAACAATATGTTTCACTGTTCACAGCCAAATTGTGTGATGCAGGATGTGTTATTAATGCAATTATCTCCCCTCATGCACAGGTTATGATTTTGTGTATTATCCCACTCAGATCAAAATCCAATCTGGATACGAATACTAAAACTGTATAAATGTGAAACCAATTTGTAGGTCCAAATTCTGGCAAGCACGATTGACTGTCTACTAACTGTCCATTCTGACATGTTTCAGATAGAAAGGCAGAGATTAAGGGACTGACAAATTAGGAGAGTGGAGAATTGAGGGATAAAATAAATAAGAGTAAATAAGACAATGATTAAATGAAAGGCAGGTAGCAAAGTAAGAGAGCCAGCCAGAGACAGTGTGACACACTCTGTGTTGGTTCTTCAATGACTTAAAATCAGCTGTTATTCCAGAGCTTGGACTGGGCCGTCCTTAAAGCAATCAACAGACAGATTTAGAATGGCATTAACATGGCCGAATTAGAGAAACATTAGAAGAAAACAAGCCTTTTAGAAAGTAACAGGTTGTGAATCAAGTCAAAGCCATCCCACAATAATAGGCCCCTCCATCTTTGTAAGTACTCTGATCACTCTCTATACATGGTTTGACACCCAGAACCACTCTGCTGCCTGTGAGGAGCTGCTGAGAGCCCTCCCCTTTCATGAGCCTGCACACCCTCCTTCATACAGGAGGATGTCCAGCAGCTGCTGGGCAGGTGCAAGCTTGGCATTGCACCAGCAGCCAGGTGCACCAACACGGCTTACGCCTGGTCTTATGCTGAGTTTGGAAGTAAATTGGCTGACCTACATCCAACCTAATAGTTATGCCAGTTGCACCATTTAGGTTTAAGCATTCTTCTTGCTAAGACCAGGCCTCAATCTTTGGAATGACTTTCAATAACACGGCTTGTAACAGTGATCAATACTGTAACAACAGTGGCGCATCTTGTGTATTGACTTCACGACGACGAATAGCATTGCTGCATGTTTTTTAACCTAAATGCTTATTTCAGATATTTGTCCATTGTGTCTTAACAGAGAGCAAGCGACACAAGCAGACACATTCACAAACTGGAGCAGAAGCCCCTCCCTGCAGGACATCACATAAGGACCCCTCTTATTAAGGCACACATGGAAAAAATCAAAGTTGTCATGTTTGGACCTTTTGGAGTGAGCAACTGCTTCGTCTATATGTGTGTGTTTGTGGAAAGCCCTTCACACAACAAGGACTCTTCAATTCCTGAACTTTACGTAACTCCGGCAGGTGAGTACAGAACATACAGCATTAGCAAAGGCAGGTGGGTTGCGGACTCCGGCACGGATTAGCGAACCAGCACTGTCTGTGCAATGAGCTTGTTTAACCTAAACTAATTAATCCTCATGGAATCTTGTTAAGTTTTTCATGCGTGATCCCATCGCGTTCACTGACCAATTAACATGCTACATTAAGCACCAAGCACTTTGTTCAATGTATCCTAGCAATGAACACTCCTAGGAAATAGCTATGGTCACACGGACATGCATCGCTTACATGATTGATCTTAACAAAGACCTACTTAACAGTTAGGACCAGGCTTAGTAAAGACCAGTTGGTCCTACCCATCCCAGGGCCAGATGGCCTCCCAGCTAAGGTGCTCAAGATCTATGCCATGGAGCTTTCTCCCATCCTCCACTCTTACCTCTGAAAGACCTTCAGGACAGTATCAATACCTATCCAACCTCTGAAAGACATCCATCATCATACCGGTACCCAAGAAACCCTGCCCATCAGAGCCCAACCACTACCAACCAGTTACACTCACTTCAATAATCATGAAAATACTGGAAAAGCTACTCCTGACCACCATCATGCCAGACATCACACTACAGCTGCACCCCCTCCACACATACTGCCTCTAAAACAATCTGCATTCCCACACTCAAACTCTCAGACATGAGCAACAGAGCCATCACCCTCTCAATCATCACTCATCACTCCATCATGTGTTGCTTTTATCTGTATGCTGCTGTGTTTTGGCAGTGCGCTTCTGTGTTGAACTGGCTGCAAAAACAAATCTCCCTGTGGGACGATAAAGTCTGAATCTAAAGCCTTGCTTAGCAGTTACCAGGGCCTTGAGGAAAAAATCATAACGGGGAGCTGTATAGCACTGCTTGCTATTTGTAAGGCTGCATTATTGAGCAAGAATGACAGATACTCTATACGCTGAAGAAGTACTTGTCAGTGTTCACTGTAGTGCATGGGCTAAACTTGTGTTGATAGCATAAAGACTGGGCTGGTCCTGTCTTATACACTTGTACTCTTTTCCTTTCTGAGATAATTTGGTAGCAAAACGAGTCAGTCAAGGCACTAAAATCAGAAAAACACAATACATTTATCTGGTTTGGGCCTCTAAATGATGACAGTGTGCTGCTTAACTATTGTCATTGTTGTTAACTAGTTGTTAGTTAGCATGGTGACCAACTTCTCTATGTCTAAAACATTGGGCCATTATGCGCAGCACATCCTAAGGCCATCACAAGGTCCTTACAGCTACAACAGGTTTGTGAACTGTGGACAGGCTCAACACGATTGTCAATAATCCAGGCATGACAAAATTTAACAGCGGCTCCAACAAACTTCACAGCTCCTGTACAATCATCTCTCATGCTATGAAAGCTCCTGATAGTGGTCATTAATCATTTGAGTAATTACAAGACAGATAATAAACAGAGGGGTTGTGCAGCTCCTTCACTCTGTTTTTCTTTCTGTCATTCACTTTTATCTCATCACTCCTTTGGATGTCATGTGCACAGGTTTTGCTTTCCTTTCATCCCTTCTTGCTTCAACTATGATCCTCACTCCTTCTTGCTCTTGACTCACTTCCTCCCTCTTTCCCCCATTCCCTCCGTCTTGCCAGTGCATTGCTTCTGTGTTTGAGAGGATGAGAAGCCATTGGCAGGTAATTTGAGTGAAAACAGCGCCTCTGTTCTATAGACTGATATGCCAACAATGATACTCACCAACTCAACCTTCCCTAATTACTTCCCAGCCAGACATAGACACTTTGTTGTTTACTTGTGTGTGTGCGTTTGTGTGCATCTCTGCTGCATTGTTTGCAGTTGAGCATTTTTCACCGAAATGGGGCTTTGTCTCCAGAGCTCACTGGCTAGCTTTGAGCCCGGGCAGTAAAACCCATTTGGGGGTATTATGGACTGAGCGGGAAAGGTACTGTGCATGGTGGAGTAGATTAGGGAGCGATTCCCTTGTGCTCCCCTCTGCCTCTTCACATTACACAGCTAATACACACAGGCTCTGTGGCATTGCTCGTCCCTTGGATCAAACCAGATTTTTATTTAGTCAGCTGGGAACCGGCCAATTCATGCTGCACTCAACAGTATGGCTCAGCAGACTGTTTTGCCATGCATTTACGTTTGTTTGGCTGTCAACCAATTTTGGTACAATATGAAAACAGGTTGGGACTTGGCAAGGCTAGATTTTGTGGCACTCCAACAGGAAATCATAAGAAAGTGATCACACCTGCAAGCATTTGTGCTTCTCTCCAATCATTTCCACGTGCACACACACATAAGGAAGAAATACCCACCAAAATAGCAATTCCTCCTGTATGTTTTCATCCCCTGAGTTTACTGTATATTGCTATTCTAGCCGACTGAGATTGTTAGATAGCTCAGACACATATCCCATATCCCTGGATCTCTTTTGGGGTTATTTTGTATTTAGCCTTCTAGTGGCTGGTCTCGCATGGCTGCACGAGCCTCTTGCTCAACGTTGCACCGGGAATCCATAAAGCCACCCTGAGGATTCAGGCCTGTCAATTTGTGTTTTTTCCAAGAATACTGATTCCTGCCCTTCATGCTTCTCCTCTATTACTCAGCCATAGGGTTGAGGAAAAATAGATGAACAGGAAGAGACAGAAAATAGAATGTGCAAAAAGACTGGGCAAAGCCAAGGAAGCTGCAGTGTACGTTGCAAAGTGGGGTTTGGAAGAGAGGCCAAGTTTGGCCAAAAGAGGTCCTGGGTTTTGACGGAAAATATGAAGGGGTGTGAAGTGGAGGCCAGGGGCTGGGGGAGTGAGTGGAGGATATTAAAATGCTTGAGGGGAAATCTGAAAGCAACAGAATGGAAACAGTCTGACGGGAATGGATGGTGTGGAGGAAAAAGTTGAAATAGAAGCGGGGCATCCAGGATGGGAAGGGAGTGAAGGAGTGACCAAGTGTGAAGTGGTCAGGGAAGTTTGCTCAGGTTGGAGATGACGGTGGGAGAGAAAGCAGGAGAAGGGAAAGGCTAAAGCAGACCTATGACTGGAGGAGAGATTAGACTGCTGCCTGCCTGTCTAGGATTGATCTGATGCACAACAACGTGGCTGTTCCTGATCAAATGATGAGCTAGCAGATTGTCAAACAGCCCGAAGCATGATAGGAAAATGAAATAGAACTTCTCCTCATGTAAATCTTTAGCCTTGTATTTGTTTATGATCTAATTCAGAAAGTTCTTAACCTATTTAGAAATCACTCATGTTTTCAAAAAGGGATTTGTTTTCACTGGGACACAGTCTTATTACAGCAAAACAATACCCTTCAGTTAAGCTTCTGTAAAGAGGCACAGTTTCCCTTCTATAAATGGCCCTTTTACAGGCTTTAGACTGAGCCTGGCAGATTTAAACCAACGGGAAATTTACACACAATGGCTTTGATTAGAGCCTTGCTTCATGCTCACCTCCTATTCCCAGACTTATGTTTCCAAGTATTTCATAGCATCGCTTCCAAAAAGCTCATATGGGATCATTTCAGATTCCCAGAGAAATATATTCATTACCATGCAAATTAGTTTGGGAGTCGTTGACTTAAAGCATTCGCCATACTTCATTTCAGACTCTGTAAATGCAATTAATTGGACCTCATTCACAAGAAAGAGAATTGCCTGCAGATAATTGTCATTGTCAGGATCCTATTAAAAGTTTCCCCCCCTCCCCCGTAAAACATAGCATTGAGAGGAAATGCTAGCCATCACGTCACTGCGACATAGGCCCCATAATGGGATAATAAAACCTCTTTCATCTGCCATGAATAGAGCGATATTCACAACAAAGCAACACAAAATGATTCCCGACATGATTTCTGAGAGCACCCCTTTCAATTAACGTTCTGGAACAATCTATGCAAATAGGCTACCTGCAGCGCCCAGCTGCGACAGATGCCGTATAAAATCCTACTTAGCAAGGATTGGGGAGGAGAAATATTGAAGCTTGGGTGAGACATAAAGAGATGTATGCAACTGGAGGACTCGAACAGAAGGATTCAAATGCTGTACAGTACGCAGATATAAAGATCAATAAAAACAGAGGAGATGCTGTTTCTTTTTTCCAAATCCAGCTGGTAACTGCGTCATAGAAGAAGTAGCAATGTCAAATCTGGAGGAGGAGGAAGCAGAGGAGGAAGAGGGTTCATGTTTAAATCTGGGGCAACTAGTCCATCACTATGGTGATAATCTATGATCCAGCATGATAGGGGTCAGAAGCAGGTGACAGACAAACAGCCCAGAGCAAATACAGATGGAGTCATTGGACGCATGTTGTGTATGCTCAAGCTCAGTAAATCTTTGCCATGGAGGACAAACAGTATATGAGCTCCGATTTTTTTTTAACTATTGGTTGGAAGGTTGACTCCATTCAATTATTTAGGAAGCTTAAAGCTGCATTATCCATATTCTTTATATTGACTCTAATTGATCATACAGTTGTGACAAACACACAGTCTCACAGATTCAGTCTCTTTTCTCTCCGCCTTTTTCACCAGACAACCTCTGATACACCGACTGTATACTTCCTGCCCAGTACGATTAGCCGATTAGCTTAGCATAAAGACTGGAAACAAGAAGAAGCGGGTCTGTCTCTGTCCAGAGGTGATAAAAATCTGCTTGTGCTATGGTTTTTGTACAGATAAGAACAGAACAAACAAGATATTTCAATTAGTGAGCTTTAGAGGTGCTGGTAGGAAAACCAGGCTAGCGGTTTCCTGGCTTTAGCTTCGTATGTAATGGACAAACATGAGATTGGTATCAGTCTTCTTATCTAATTCACAGTTAAAAAGCAAATTCAGCGTATTCTCAAAAATGTCAAACTATTCTGTGAACAATTGATGACAATGATTTGTCAGCCATACATTAGTCACTGCTGTTTTAAGGATTGTGTTGCCAGTGTGATGATGTTGATATTTCCAAAATGAAACGTTTTGGTTGCATAATAGGCCTTAGTTTAACATGGAAAAACAGCCAATACTCTTGATCAACTATTTTTGTATATTGTATTAAAAAAAAACACACATTCATGCAGTTATTTGCTGTTTATGTGTCCTGTTTTTCAGAGTTTTGCACCTTTTGCACAGTTTTGTCTTTCTACCTTTTAGGGTTTTCAGTTTACCTTTCACCTTGTTCTGTATTTATTAAGGCTGATGCAATGTTCACTGGTAGTTTTACTTTTACTGTGCCTGATGCAGTCCTATTTCAAAAACTGCTATGGTCTGATCCCGGCTTTGTTAGTTAACTTACCCTTTACTTCAATTACAAATGTAACAATATGTGTTCCTAATCTCTATTCAATTTTCTTCTGGCCTTGGGCAACGTGCCAAACCAGGAGGCAACACAAGCAAATGCACCTGTTACCCATTTGTAAATGACAGCAGAAAGATCGGTGTAGAGAACAGGTGGGTCACTCTGTTCCCACCATGTTGTTTACCTGGTATCAGGATTCACCCCTGCTGCTGGAGTGCATATTATCCCTTAGCTCTGTTTCCATTAATCAAATGGCTATGCTGAAATGTTCATTTGCTGCACGAAAAGAACACACTGCGCTCTGGTCAACTCCACTTGATGTAGGATCAGGGTTGAGATGGAGGGTCAGGACATTTATCTCATGCATGTAATCATCAGCGTCATCTGTAATGGTAAAAATTGATTATTTTCCACATGTGGGCGAGGATACATGCACACCGTTGCACATGCACACGCATTCATCGTATGAGCCCATTCCCAATGGATTCTCAGGTAATCAGAGATGTCAGGGGAAGGTCCCCAAATGAAACATACTTTGATTGTAGTCACACATTTCCATTAGCTGAGTGAATAATTACACTGCATGATCACACCATCTCATAGCTGGGTGTTCTGTCCCTGCAGTTTGGGTTATGGCCAGCTGATAGGAAATGTTAGCACTAGATTGAAGAGTGAACTAATTATGTCTCAGTTCAACATCATAAACGCAGTGACGCACAAAAATAATAATGCAAATGATAATGCAGTATCACCAGTACACGGAGGTAGCTTTTATTGGCAGAGACAGATAAGCAGTAATGTAGTTCAATGTTCAGTTTTGGAACTATAGTCTCCCAATATACTTCAATGGTCAAATGGTGCAGGGCAAGACTTGTCAGAGACAGAAAACTGATGTATTTACTAGGGAACAGGAGATCAGATGTCAAAGACAGGCAGGTTTGGTAGCAAGAGGTCAGTCCAATAGTCAATGCTGGAGAGTTTTGCGTAGATACAAAGACCAATCTTGCCATGAGTGAGTGTGGGAGAGCATCTTAAGTACTGGGCTGACTGGGAATGAGGAAAACGTGGCATTGACCTCGTGAACCATCTGCATGCATCACGCATCGACACGGTAATAAATTACATGAAAATAAGACATGCTTATTTATCACACATGCAGTACAAGTAATATATCAGAAGAGGAGACTGATGTATAATACTGGATTGAAATTGAAGGGTTCATCAATGATTTAGTGAGTTTTCCCATCTAATTCGTCAACACACAGATTAGTCAATAAAAATCTATTTTTTTTCTCAGATATAGATGCAATATTTACTTCCACGATGGCATGAGAGGCATCACAAATGATTGATGAGTTGGACATCAGCGTCACATAACTTCTTCTTCGTTGCACTTTTACGGAGCCCAGGTAAACAGGAATTTGGCACAATAACTGCAAATATTGCCATGTTAGCATGGTCACTGTGAGCATGTTAGCAATGCTGAACAAGGAACTGCTGTGCCTGCAGCCTCATAGAGCTGCTAGCGACTGTAAATCCTCATTCTTGTTGAAAGAATAATGCAGGGAAATGCTAGCTATTGTCTCACTTGACTTGTTTAGAATTTGCTTGTTAATTTAATGTGTTCCATTTCAACAATGTCAGCTAGTTGTCAAAAAAGACATATTGCATTCATATGTATTCAAAAGCTTTTATGTCACATTGATATTGTTTTCTCTGAAAGCCAAAATGAGGAGATATTGTCGTTGCTGAGGGCCAAAATGAGCAATGTTACCATTATGCTGACGTGTTATCAGCCGAGCAATTAACTTGCTATTCTGCTCCAGTATTAAGCCTGAGATCTTTCTTTCTCCCTTCCTCTCCGCGGTGAATCCCTGTCTCACACATATTCAGAGAGCTGAAAAGGCTTCTCGGCTTTCTCTTTCTCTTAATCCATGACAGTAGGAGCGGGCCTGCTGTGGTACCAATAAGAAGACTTTGTTCACTTAAATCACTGAGTGGCAAGCTAAGTTCAAAGCCCTCCTCGGTGGCCCAATAAAGAGGAAGTGGCTTGTGTCTGGACGGATCAAAGGGAAGAAGCGCAGAGAAAGGTCAGGTCTCAGATGCTCCCACACTGAGAAGCTCGGTGCAGCGCTGAGAGAAGGAGAAGCTCCCCGCCAGGTTTTCTATTACTGACACAATGGCTGCTGCTAGGCTCATGCTAGGTGATGTGTTATTTTACATGTCAGAAGTAGCAAGTGGCATCAGCTAAATTAGAATTTCAAGTTGAGTTTGCAGAGAAGATCCTAGTGCGTATGAATGCCACAGGCAAGGACACACAGATATATTTTCATTCATTATTGAACTAAAAGAAAATTCCAGGGCTTAATAGCAAAGTCTTTTCTTTAAATGTCTTTTTGATTGAATTAATCTTTGAAATCCTGTGAGTGGATTTGAAGTGTTACTTGGAAGGTACTTGAATGCAGCTTGTTAGGCTCACAGTAAACACAGTCCACTTGACAAGTCTGAATACCATTCACGCTGCTTATAGGCGGTTATTCCACATTAAATCATGTACTACAGGGATACTGCATCTTGGTGGTACTTGCTTATACCTCAAAGCATATTTTAGGGAAAAAGGTGTTGTGTTGTCAAATTAAAGTTGTTACCATTAGAGCCAGAGGATCAGTCAGTCAGTTCCCTGCTTTGTTTCTATAACATAAAACTATACAGCTGTGTGAAGTTTTATCCGTTCCTCCTCTTTTGCCTTATTAAGGTTTGACCGACTTGTAAAATCCTTTCAAAATCAATAAAACATGGTGTTGACTACTGCTGGTAATCAGTTACAGAGCTGTTTCAGGAGTCTTATCAGCAGCAGAGGCATGAAAATTGAAGACTGAAGTAAAGCATTCAGATATAGAGCCCCAAAGTGTGAATATTGAATAAATAAAGAAGACATTATGAACAAGTTATCATATCAATTAAATGTGAAAATATACAAATGAAGCAAGAATTGTGAAATAATTGAAGAGATCATTCAGACTCAACCTCGTTATTCTGAAATGTTATTTCATCCTTCATATTTTGAAATTAAGAGTTTTATTTCTTTTGAGACCACATCAAAAGTAAACAAAAATAAGATTAGACTATATTTAACTAGATTGTTTGTATAAAAAACACCAGAAAGACCCTTCCTCTCCCTCCTCCATGTCTTCTCTTTCCTGTCCCCCCTTTCAAGGCAGCACATGCTGATGACTAGCTAGCTATTTGTTGAGCCTTATTAGCCTTACTCAAAGTTAAGTTTGTCATATGGGTGGTGCTAAAGGAAAGGTTAGGAGGTCAGGATTCATGGTGTGGGGAGCAGGAATAACCGCAGGGTGGAGATTTGCTCCTCTGAAGTCAAACTGTTGGCCAAGCTGACTGACATTGTGCCCAGCTGGTACCTGAGTCCTGCTGTTTCCACTGAGACCAGTCACAGAGCACAGAGGAAGACACAGTGCAGCCAATGGAAGTTACTATTATTCACTGAATATTGAACAGTCCGGGCTCCATATTAAGGGGGACTGATTGATGTTCACAGTCCCATAGCCAGAACAAACTTCTTTGACAGGCATCTGATTTCCCCTGGGTGGGGATTATTATTATTATTTTTTTTAAGCATTCATTAATCATTAAAAATGATAATTGGAAATACTGTTGGATAGAATTCAGGGAGGAATAGATGCAGTTAATTTAATTTTTAAGAGACTGTTGCTTCATTATCCTTTATGCAAGATCCATAATTGTTTTTCAATGCAATGTGATTTTCTTAAGTTCATTTACAACCGTGACTCCAATAAAGCTTGGACGCTGTAAACAAAAACAGGACGCGATCATTTGCAAACGAACTGCGTTTACCAACAACAACACAGTTAAAAATCCACCTCCAGTCAAAAATGTGTTTGTCTTCTTGCTCCTACAGTTGAGTGTTTAAGCTTCACTGTTCAGTTTGACACTAGAAGGCAGTTTTCACATTCATCTGCTGAATGGTGGAAAGTTTCCCTGTGCTCACTGAAAATCCAGTTTTAAAGAGGCGGGCCTATGAGCATGATTTGTGACATCACAAGTTGTCTGGAAGAACAATCCTGGCTCAATATTGAACTTATTGAACTCAAAACCTCCATACACAAACACTGAGAATGGACTTTCAGTCAAATAAAAGACAGCTCCTGTGAAGTCATTAAACTTTTGAAACCACACATAGTTGCCTACTCTTAGTTGATGGATGTTTTAATGAGGGAACATGAGTAGATGTCATTTTCAGGAAAAACATTATTAGTACAGTGTTTCAACATGTCTCGAGGGGATCTTTAAGAAATGTACTGTAGGCGTCTTTGGTCATCAGTAACTACACTGACAGCACATCATTTCTGAAAAAAGAAAACAAAAAAAAAAAAAAAAAAAAAAAAAAAATTTTTTTAAGTGCTGCAGCTGGTTGAAAGCTGCATTTGAGCCATATTTTTTTCATGCCAGAGAGGTTGACTGAATCTGCTCCAAACGTTCCTGCCAGAACAGATCAATAGGCCCGCAGACAGGACACTATACAAAACCATGTGGAAAGCTTGTGAAGCTTGCAATAATTATTAAAACAGAAGACATTACAGTTGACAGGGAGTGGGAGAGGTGGGTTATAATACACACAACAGCACCCTGAGCACCTCTTTCCAGAGCTGAGTCTGAGTCTGCGTGGAGTCTCTCCTCAGGACAACAACTGTCAGTGAAAATTTTCAATCAACTCACAGCCAGTTTTCATACACTGCAGTGGAGGCAGTGTATGAAGTTTACCAGCAACAGTTTTACAAAGTGTTCCTGAGCTCATGTATTAATATCCTTTATCCAATCATGTGATCACAAAGTGGTGAACCTCTCTCCATCCTTGCTTGTGAACCACTGAGCCTTTCCAGGATCCCCCTTTCAGACCCAGTCATGATACTATCACCTGTTATCAATGACCCTGTTTACCTGTGGAACGTTCCAAACAGGTGTTTTTGGAGCATTCCTCATCTTTCCCAGTCTTTAGTTGCTCCTGTCCCATTTTGTTTGAAATGTACTGCTGCATGAAATTCAGAATAAATCAAATCAATGAAGCTGATGAGGTAAAACATGAAATGCATTGTCTTTGTACTGTTTGCAGTTGAGTATTTGCCAAGTCAAGTCATGTTTTTCACAGCATTCCAGGTTTTTTGGAATCAGGGGTGAAAAACACAATTACAAAATGCATAACAGTCAAATAAATTCAATCAAAAGCACAAAACACAAGCTGACCATGTAGCAAAGCAAGAACTTAATGAGACAAGAACCTTAATGGCCTGATTCCCTCTGAGTTGTTTGTGTGTAGCTCTAAACTTGGATGATTGGTTCACCTCCCATTTAGAAATAGTGATTGTTTTAGTTTGTGACTCGTTAACTCTGGGCTAAACTCTCCCTTTTTACTTTCCTAAATTTCATCCAGTGCCATTCGTCTGGATTCTAGGAATGGACGGTTTACCCATAAATCTTGGATATTTGCAAGCTGGGTCTCTGGAAGTACAGTATGGGGGGGTGGGGGGTGGTAAAGCCTCAAAGGAATCTGACAAGTTGTTTAATGTGTTTTCTCTCCAGTTTTTCATTAATGCCACTCTTATTTTCTGGTGCCCATGGGTCACTGTCTAAATGAGTTTAGGAACACTCATTATCTGACTGTAATGATTTGGAATTTCACAAATACTGAGGCTGTTTCAATCCGTTCTCTGCTATTCTTTATTAAACTCCATCTGTTGATTAATTTGGAGTGTGTGCGCATTTTGTAAAAAGGTGGCGGTTCTTAATTTAAGCCTGAACGTTGCCGTTTGAAACCGCATCTCTTCAAAAGCATCATTAAGCATCAAATTAACAAAATAAAACAACAGGGCTCCCTTCGCTGCTTGCTTATCTCTCCGGGCTGCAGTAGTTACAGGTATCAGTCACTGCTGCCTCCATAGCTGAGTGTTTTTCTAGTCTTGGCCGCAGAAGTCCCGCGCCTGCTGCTCCGACGGGGGAATCATATTTCTACCAAAGGAATACGTTTATCTGATTTTTCAGAGCAGTTGCAGTTGGCAGCAGCTTGTGGATGTTTCGCTTCAAATCCTCATCTACATTTTAAAACACAATTTAAACTCCACAGATATTTGACAAATCCATTTGAACTCCAGCAGAGGCCAGACCCCAGCGCTAAGCACCGGCGAACACGCAGAGAGTCAACAGAACCAGTGCCACAATGTTGATTCATGTTGAGAGGGAATAAGACGATGTTTCATTGTGGTTCACAGCCAAAAAAAAGTGAGTCAGCCAGTATCTTTCACTTCAACTTTGAAGCCTGTGAGGGGGTAACATCCTCCGAAATAGCAAAATCCGACTTAGTGTTTTCATGCCTTGTGTGCTTCATTCTCTTTGGAGTTTCAGAAATGTTATGTAAAAGTGAAAGAGGGTGATAACTTATGTAGGCCACGGCTCATGCCTTATATCCAAGCTGAAACAAATGGCTGCTTTTGTCATTGTGAATGTGTGAGAGGAAAACAGAGGAAGACGGCCTATTTGTGCTTAATTGCGGAATTTGCACTGAAAGAGCGTGAGCCTGAGTTAACGTGCATGTGCGTTGGGTTTGTGCGCTTGTGTATCTGTGTGTGTGCCGACAAGGCTTTGGCCTTGCTGTACAGTTAGCGCCACAGTGACTGACACAACACCGTGTAGGAGGCAACACGCCAGTGCTTTCCAAGCAGGCCTTCAATGGACTGTCCTCATTGAGTCTGCCGCTTTTCAGATCAGCACTGCAACAAGGAAATGGAGAGAGGACGTGAAGACTGAGGGAGAGTGATCTCAAAGAGAGGGAGGAGCGCAGATGATTTGGGGAAAACTGTTCACTGTTCACACTGGTACTGACATAACTAACTGAATAGAGTAATTACATACAGATTTAGAGGTTTACAAGGACTGATGGGGAAACATACAGCAATTAAGCATTTTATTGCACTGAGTGTGGTTTACAGTCTGGTTTACAAGAGCTCCAGTCTAGTGCACATTACTGCAGCAAGGCTAAGCAGGGATAACTTGGAATCTCTATAAAGGAACTTGTTGGAAGTGATAGTCCGGCTGACAGCTCCAAAATGGAGGAGCAAAATATCTGGCTCGAACATTGAGTTATTCATGGTTATTTGTTCCCTAAGGACCACTAGATATGCACAGACTTTAGGTTTCACATGCATGGCAGGGTGTGCTGAGGTGAATGCACAGAGGCCTCCAGAGCCTTGCAGCCAGCAGGCAGAGCGAGCTCCAGCTTGACAGCAGCAGCCACAGTGCAGAGCTGTCAGTGACGCTGTCCGCGGTGCTGAGGTTCAGACACTGGCGCTGGCCGTGGTGCTGTAACTCCATTGTGTTCGTCATGGGGCTGAGCGTCAGTCCCTGGCGCTGTCCATGGTACCAGTTATCCATTGTGCTGTCCACAAGGGCTGTCACTGGCACTGTCCATGGTGCTGAAAGTACATCGCTCACTGCACTGTCCATCGGCCATTTAGGCACTGAGGCACAGAGAAGTGGCATCATTTCTGTTCCTGAAGCAGTGAAGGAGGAAGTATTCAGATTCTTTACTGAAATATACCATCACAAGCACGCATCCTGTTTTTAAAATAAATCTTTACGTTTTTTTTTTTTTTTTAAATCATAATTTGATACGATTGTTAAACAGAAACATTATTCTTTATATGCAGGTGTGTTTCTGGCCACCTGCGACTATAAGTATAAGCATGTTTAATATTCACTTTTTTAGCTCAGTTTTTGGTCTCCGCCATATCCCGAGGCCATATCTGGCTCTTTAGCAGCTAAATGCCCCACTATGTTCACCAGCTAGTTGCTAACTGTGGCCATGGCGTTTGGTGCAGAGCAGGTTGCGCACAGTGGGTTCTTGGAGCCTTTTCACAGAAAACAGATGGCCGCTGTGACCAAAGACGACGCTATGAGAGCGATAAGAGTGAACAATACACAATACACTGAAGTTTCAGAGCAGACAGCTAAACAATGACATGAGGCTTGCTATGAAGCTCTGTAAAGCTGAGGAGAGCTTTAAAATTGGTGATAATACTCTGTTGGTTCATCACTTGGAGTGACCCCTGTCACATTGAACAATGTAATAATGGTCATAAAAATATGAATTACAGCCGCTTTAAGTACAAGTATGGAAATAGCATTCCGAACAAGTAATGAACCAAAAAGTAAATTTATCTTTATGCAGAAACATTACAGTGTTATATTACAGTGTACATAATGACGGAGCTCTAATTTTCATAGCTTCATACTGTTTTGGTTAATTTAACCCATGGTGCATCATATTTTCCATCATTATCAGTGGAGGAATCGAAGGATCCAAAGCTATCAGATAAATGTTGAGAAATTAATATTTCATAAGAAGAAATATAAAGTGGCATAAGATGGAAGTACATGTGTACCTAAAACTCCATTTTACTACTTTCCACCCCTGTCTTGCAGTATAGTTTTAATATGTCATTTTCCTCAATGACACTTTTTATAGAGTAGCTTTGATCCCCCAGCAATGAAAGGAGCCATATTTTTTTAACTGTGAAACATTGGTTTGTAAGAAGTACGTGACCAACATGACTGGGCTCAAGACGGCAATAAAGTCTATTTAAACTTGAATTTAGTGCTCTTCGTGATGTACAGTCGAGCACAATATCTGTCCATCAAACATGAGCGCTGCGTGAAACGCGCACCTTTTAAAATATACATTATTGTGCTGCATTCTGTGTGAATCTGAATGTTATATGGCTAGTGGGCAAATATCACTCAATCATTATAGATTTAAAATCAATCAGGCATACACAATATGAAATAGAAAATCAATAAGAAAAACACAGCACTCCGTGTTTCACACTGATTTGTATGACGTGAAACGATTTCTTTCGTGTGCGGCATCAAGCTGTTGTGAAATCACTGAAAACCGCGACCTCAAGTGACACACTGCTGACGTAATATCGATTATCTGAATGTTTCACTTTGGACACAATCACCTGGAGTCGCACAGTGCGCACTTTTCCTCTCGCTCTTTTCTCCCACTGTCTCTCTGTCTCTGCCCGTCCATTCTCCATCCTGCGTTTCCTCCTGCAAGCATGCTGTGATCTCCATCGACTTCGTGCCAAAACCGAAAGCTTAAAGGACTTTTTTTCTTTTATGACCAGCCCTCCTTCATCCAACCGTTCAGTCACCGGATTTTGCGGGACCGCGTTCATTTTCCAAACCGGTCTTGGGGCTACGTCGGGACTGGTGATGCTGGAGAGATTCGAGGAAAGCTACCACAGGTGAAAGGAGGTTTTACGACGCTGCGGTATAGATGATTGAACACTTTGAGCATTAACTCAACGCAATCTTCAGGCACCGGCGCACCGCGCTCCCTTTTTTATTGAAATATAGGGCGGCAATTGAGGTTAACACACTTTGGGACAACTAAAAGGGACGTTTACCAACTTGTGTTTCAGAACGAATAGAAAAAATACTGCGTTATTCCCCAACCTGGGATTCTTAAGGAAGATGTGACCTTTTCTTTTGCGCACCGGCAATCCGACTAACCCAAGGAGCAAAACGCTGCTTCTCCACCACTTGCTCCATCTTGACATGTCTTTTTGTGGGATTACACGCGGAGATATGAGCATTGTGAGAGGCCGAGCTGGATTGTGAGATTACTATCTTTGCTTTTTATTTGTCTCTTCAAAGAGGAAGTGCTCGGTTTGTTCAATGGCTTCAGTGTCCAGGTTGTCAAGACGCAAGGATGCCAGCCGCTGGCCGAGAATGTCGTCAACTTTCTGGGCTGTGCTGCTCCTGACAGCGCTGCTGGTCCTCTACTGCGGTAAGTCCCGGCGCTCATTCCTGACCGCACATCTCGGCTTTGGGGAGCGTTGGAGAAGAACGCTGGTGCGCAGCGGGTGTCATGAGGAAACGCTTTGGCAAAAAAAAAAAAAAAAAAAAGAAAAAGAATATGGAGCTGGTATTGACAATCGCTTTTAGCGTATTGATCTCACTAGTTGTCGACGTGACATTTCCCCCCTTTTTCTGAAAACACGCTTCTGGACTCAGCTGCAGGAACACACACTAAAAGCCACGTAATCCCTTAATCTTTTTCTTCCCTGCGCTCACTCATGCACACACAGACAGGCATGAGCAGACTTGTGCAGAGAGAGGGCTAAGATTAGAGGGAGATGTGTCTCATTGTCTGGAGAAAAGACTTTTCTTTGGATAGGAGGTGGGACACAAGTGTCCCAGAGGCCTAATTAAGTCTCTTGTGACTCCCTTTAATTCTTTCTCACGAACACACACACACACACACACACACACACACACACACACACACACACACACACACATATATCTCTGTCCTGAGGACTGCTGCTGTCAGTCTGACTTACTGAGGTCAGACAGTCATGCATCTGTCATATTGTCTCCGGACCAAACGCTGGTTTCAGGAGATGGAGCATATGAAGAATTCACATGAGGCATGCTGTAGAAAACAGACTTTTTATCTCCCATTAAGCCCTGCTCAGTTGGGCAAACAGTAAATCTCAGCCCAGGCCATAACTCAAATATTGCCTGAGGATAGCCTTATTAGACACACACACACACACACACACACACACACACACACACACAGTCCCGGTCTCTCTCTCCACTTCTCTAGCTGAGGATGGCTTTCCATTTCTTCTTCCCTGGCGCCCTCACACCTTCTCTCCCTCTCGCTTCCCTTCTCTGTCTCAAACTGCATCTGACTCACTTGTGAGGAAGATATCCAGCTGGCACACTGCGCTCCAGTCTGCTATGTGTGAAAAACGGAGGATATGTGCAATAGCCATGATAAGCCCATTAAAAAAATATTTAAAAAATGTAGCTATTTCATTAGCTGCCGAGCTAATGATGAATATAATGGTCTTGTGTTTGAGCTTATTAGCTATGCCAGTGTTGTGCAGATTCATGACCATTTTCTAGAGTTTTCTTCGTAGCCTCTGCAGTGGCCCCTCTGCCCCTCTTTTCTTCTTTAACAGATTGAGTTTGCTTTGTAATCACACCAGCCTCAGGTCAATCAATCGGGTGGGATGGGGGTGTCTATATGGGGTAGAGCTTAAAGCTTCTGGATAGGAGGGTCTTTTTCTTCTTTTATGGTGCCTTCAGCCATGTCGATTGATCTTCTGCTTGTGTCCAATCAATGGTGGCTTGGGTGTTTGTTTCAGTCAGCAGTGTTTGACTGGGCCCCCCCCATCCCCCAGCCCTCAGGACCCCGACCTCCTACCAAGCAACATCTCACCCCTACTGGAACTTAATAATCGGAGCAATAGCGATTCTTTGATTTCTTGCTCTCTTTAGTAATCTCTTCACCACATACTGCTCTGAAGTGTAGTTTGTGCAGCGCTGAGGCTGAAATCACTCCTTTTCTTTTATGGTGTTTGAACTCTGGAGAAACGACATCAGTGCTATACAATAACATAACATACACCTCGCTTTCTTTTTTCTTGTTACTGATTTGTGTATTTTAAACTATAGCCCACAGCCTCCTCTTCTGCTCTTGGCTCCTCTTTCTTCGATTTCTTCCCCTTTAGCTTTCTCTTTTGTCTTAGCTTGTGGTCGTTTTGGCTGATAAATCTCCAATCATCTGAACTCGCAGCTCAGAATATTTTACTGCTTTCTCCTTTAGCTTTGTCTTTCTTCTCATCCATTTCTATTTTGTTTGACCTTCCTCATCTGTGCTGTCCTTTACAAAAAAATATTTATCTCATTCCCTGCTCTATTTTCTTAATGGGTCCTTCGATGTCCCGTGTCTGTTATGGTACATACCTCCTGATATTACTCAAATTCAATCTTTATCTCCTTCTCTTGTGCAGTTTTCCTCATATTCTATTCTCCTCTTTCTCACTTGCTCTTTCATCCTCTTCTTATCTTTCCCTTTTCTTTCACATTCCATCATTTTTGCCTCTATTTTCTGGTGAAGGTCTGAGCTGAACCGACCGCCGCATGTTACTGCATGTTATGCAGACTGAGGTCTCTGCTCTCTCAGCAGTTTATTCCTGCCCCTTGCTCGTCATCTCTTGTCCTCTCGCCTGTTCCACTGCTGACCTCCTCTTTTCTCTTCTCTTCTCTACGCTTCTCAAATCCAAATCATTATGCCAGAATTCATAATTCGATGACTTGAATATCGTTGGACTTGAAAATGAGATTCAATTTTGCATTTTTGTCCTTTTCCCATATTAGAAATTAACCCAGACAGCAACAACTTCACGTTTCAAGGTCTCCTCATTTTAAGGCTGCAACCAGCAGCTTATTGGCTCAATCAATCCATTAATCACTTGGTCTATTAAATATCAGAAAGTAGTGGAAAACGCCTGTGCATGCCAGTGGAAATTTTCTAGAGCTCTAGGTGATGCTATCACACATCTTATTTTGTTCAACCAGTTGTGCAAAAGCCAAAGGTATCAATCTGCTGCAATGTCAGACAAGAAAAAAAAACAAGCAATTGTCCCTTCTTAGGAGCTGGAACTGTCAAATTTGTTAATTGTGCCTGAGAAATAGTTGCTGATTCATTTTCTGATGATTGATTATTGATCAATTGTTGCAGCTCTACTAGATTTTATTGCATTTCTTCACAAAATATTATTGAGTTTTCCTTTACATTCTGTTTTCACATGTTTTCTTAACAATCGTGTTCTTCTTTGGCCATTAATACACCTTTTTTCAATTCTACATTGGCTGGCTAGAAAACCAGTATGTGTAGGGTTTCATAACTGCTTTTATGCCAGTCTGAATAATCTAAACACATCTGCACTTTTCATTAGTCTGAATGACTTCTGACTGAAAGAAAAAACCTGGTACGTATTGTAGAAATTTACATGCATGGTGTGTACTGTATAGCTATTGTTTGTACCAAGGGCAGTTTTGCTTTGCAGTGGCGCTGTGTTGTGCAGCCAAAGGGAGGAGGGGGATTGAGGGGAGCTCTGTGATTATGGCTATGACTCATATGGTGCCTGTCACCTAGAATCAACATCCAACTTCACACGATCTGCCGTCCTCACTCAGGCCCTTCTGAGAGGAAGAGATTGAAGAGAGGAGAGGAGACAATGTGGTGGAGGGAGGGACAGAAGTAGAAGCAAGAGCAGGAGGTGGCTCGACATCCTGCTCATGCCTCGATAAGAAAAGGGAGAGGTGAGGGTAGAAGAAAGGCAGGAGAGGAGGGGGAGGCAAGAGGGAGGGGAGGAAGAGAGTAATGAAAAGGAGATTTGAGGGATGAAGGAGAGAGGAAGGCAGAAAGAGGGAGAGAAAGGAGAGGAGTCCTGTTGAGGGTGAAAAAGAAGGCACGGTGGAGACGGAGCAGGAGGCAAAAAAGTGGGAAAAGAAAGTGAAAGGAGAGAGAGAGCCTCAGAAGATAAATGGCAGCAGCTCAACAATTTAACTGCTCATACCGTGTTGGAAACTCTAATCACACAAGAATGCTTCAGTACCCTCTGATTACATTACAAAAGAAAAAATAAAAGCATTGTATTCTGTGCACTAGCTCCCTCCTCTGGAAACTCTCGGCCATGCATTTGTTTGCCGACGGTGCTATTATGTATTCATGAGACTGTAGCCCTGCATGTGAGTCCGGAGGAAGATAGAGCCAGAAGGCTAGCTAATCAGTATGCTAATCTTAGCTCGGGAGAGCTAAGGAATGTAGCCACGGCTGTGGTCCTGCTCTGAACTGCAAACAGGGAGAAAGGGGAAGAGATGAGGGAAGATAGAGTAACAGTGAGGGAAGAGGAGGAGGAGGAGGAGGTGGGGCAAATGATAGAGGAAAAGAAAGGAAGAGAGGCCATGCACAAATCCTCTCACAGCAACCTTTAGTGTCATACATGTTGCAATTGCTGATTCATTCCAGCCTTCTTTTATCCTTTGTGCACATACACACACCTACATGCTCAGACAGACATACGCGCTCAAGGGCAAACACATTATTCAATATGCTTTATTGGCGTGAATGTAACAAAGACACATACATTAGAGAGATTAATGAACATAACATCAAAGCAGGCACATACGTCACGTTGATGCACACACGCTAGCACAGCTGTATCAAAGCAGTTACTCAGGGTCATCCAGAAATATGTTAGTGCCCATGACCTATTTGCACATACGTGAACATCACCCTGCAAGGATTTTTGAGAAGGCAGAAAGGTCGAGCACATGCATGCATGAACACACATGCCACTGCTGTCAGGGACAAAAGCTCTCTGCTGCCACTTAAAGCTGTTCCCATCAGATCTCCCCGTCTCTCTGCGTGGTCTCCTGTGTTTCCTTGTGCCTGTTTGTTTATGACTTGCTGCTGAATCGATGGATTGTTGACTGTTACTGAGAACAGCAGCTTGGGGGCATCCATGGAGAAAGGATGGTGCGGCGCGCTCAGGCACCTCACCCTGTCGCTCGAAGACCTCCAAACACATAATCACACGTAGGCAGTGGTACAGAAGGTCTCAGATCGGTTCGCCTGCACGCACACACATGCACAAAATCTCTGTTGGAGATCGTCTGATTCACAAGGCGAGAAAATGGGACTCGACTGACCCCGAAAAATGCAAGAACTTGTGGGTGAGCACGTGGACATATTTGAATATCTTATCTTATTTTCAGCATAGCCTGGAGCCTCTTCCTCTGCAGGGAGGGAGAGACAGAGAGAGGAGCTACAGCCAGGAAGCAGCAGAAAGGGCTGCCGATGGCCCGGGGACGTAAATTCATAAAGGGAGTCAACCTGTTGAGTTTTTCCACCGAGAAAGCGAAGAACCACATTATGGACCCCCGGAAATGGGGCCAGAGACTGCATACATATTTGAGCAGTTTTTTAGAAGACAGCTTTGCAAAATTGATGATGAGTGTCATTTGAAGGGGCGGGGCTGACATTGCTGTCATCGGGTAATGAGAATGCCATCAATGGAAAGCATCATGTTTGGTAAAGCAAGGAAGGAATATCAGGAATTTTTGCGACTTATGAAATATGAAGCAGCTAGGGATCTTTTTCAGTGTGCGCAGGGACCTATTGACATTAAATGGGAGGTGGCAGTGTGGCCACAGGCGGTGTGTTTTTCTGTGCAGCCCGCACTCGTGTCAACTCGTTGCTACTTACTGTTGTTGGCAGTGAGTGAGGAGAACGTTGTAGAATTAAGGGAATGCTTGTTGACAGGGATCTTCAGGCATATGGTTGCTGCTCTTGGCTCTGACTGTGAGGCAAAGGGCATCCATCATCCCATAAGTTTTACTGTAAAAATGTCTTGATGTTTGGACACACTTACATCAAAGCAGGGATGCTTTTTTTTTTCTTTTTACAGTGACAAATTGCTAAAGTAGACAAGTAGACAAGTTCCCAGTTTCTATTACAAACGTCTGTCATACTGCATAAAGAGTTTGTTGACTGAAATATCTTCACAACTATTGATGGGTTGTCATGAGATTTTGTACAGACAATAATTGCCACAAAAGGATGAAGCCTTCTGACTTTACCCCCTAACATTTCCTCTAGCGCCACCAGCGGGTTGACACTTTTATTTTTGTAACATTTCTCAACCAGTTCTGTATGAAACGAGGCACAGACTTTAATGTGTATCTCAGGATGGATTTTAATAACTGATTAAGAAATTATGAATCACTTTGCTGACTCATTTCATTCTGTTCAGTGCAGTTTCATCGTCACTGATTATATAGTTCACTTTTTTTGGTAACTGTTCAAATGCACCTCAGTATGTGCTTTAGTCAGTGAATGCATCAGTGCATGTACTGTTCATCACTTATTCTGTCTTCAGCATAGCAGTGTGTAGCTAGTCCAAGCTGTTGCGTTTAGTTCAGAACCAGCCTATCATACATGGGCTGTATATGAGGTTAATAGGTTCTGGTTGTTAATGTGGCTTTCATGGACACAGCCTGCTGTGCTTTACTGCTGAACTAACACTGTGCTCAGTCACCAGTGAGGGGAGCTCAACTGCTGAAAGCTGCTTATCTGTTCAATTATAATTGAGATTTAATGAAGTAATTTAAGTTTAAAAGATCAATTTTAAACGATTTGTTCATGCTCCTACAAATTTTAGCATTCTGACAGGCTAAAGTAAGATGATGAACAATGGAAAGATCCCTAACCATCAGCATGTCAGGCAGTTCATACATTGCCATTTACCTCAAAGCACTGCTCTGCTGAACTCCAGCCTCACAGAGCTGCTAGCATGGCTATAGATGCTTAGTCTTGTTCAATAAAGGACTACAGTCATATTCAAGATAAGCAGCCACCCTGTGTTCTCTAAAAAAAAAAAACACGTTTGTGTTCCACAAACATAGAACTCAAATAAGATAATTTTGAAATCACATTGACAAGACTTATTGTTCTCTGCAGCCTCTCACAGAATCAATGAATGTTGGCCTTTTGGTCAACAAGCCTAATACACATAACACTTATAAAGCCAGGTATGCAATCAATTACAGCCTCAGTGCTTCTTGTCTCAATATTACCACTGTGTGTGTGTGTGTGTGTGTGTGTGTGTGTGTGTGTGTGTGTGTGTGTGTGTGTGTGTGTGCCTGCCTCTTGTTAAACTATTGATCTTCGGTAAGCACACAAGGAAAAACTGCTTAATAGAAGGATGTAATGCCATTCACTGTGGCAGAGTATGTGCATGGGCCATTCTATACACAAACCTTCCCTGGCAAGGAAACAGTGGAGAGTGCTTTTTAAGTATAGCAGGCTTTTTGTTGCAGCCACAGTAAATCCTACAAGTCAAGTTCATGCTTGTGTTTTGCAGTTTTGTTATCACAGCTTCATCTGTAGTGAAACAGCACACAGCCTGTTCCTCCACAGATGCTCCATGGCCTCAGAACAGTTAACAGCTACAACAGTTGGTGCACTTGTTTACACTGTGATGCAGTAAAAGTTGCATTAAATCCGCTTTGCTGTCTCACTGATTCTGTTTTTCTCATCGCTTCATCCCCTGTTCTTGGGTTTTAAGCCATTTCTGCCTGCACCTTTGCAGCCAGACCCTGCTGTGTAAATAAAAAAAAATGGATACCATAATAATATGCTAATATGCTGTGACATTTACTTAATGTGAAAACAAATTGTGAAGTGTTTGGAGTTCGGCAAAGTATCGTCATAGCCGCTTCCATGGCTAATTGCACCTTAAATGCTCCGTGTCCCATCGTGAATTAATTTGGTGTCAATGTGACTTTAATTACCATTAAAACTGCATGTATAATATTTACATATCATATTGTAAGTCGTGCATGACTGCAGGGCTCAACAGGTCGCAGTCAGAAAAAGGCAAGTGTTAACTGCTTGTCCAGATCTGTGATGACACTATAGATCAGGAGTTTCTTATTAAAGTGAAACTACAAACCAAATTTTAAGATCCGGGAGCCTCATTTGGGGCCTTTGACAAAGGAAAAGTGATCAATGTTAAGTCTTTGAAACCAATCCTGTAAATTGTGTGAGATGGGTTAATTGGGTCGGAATCCGGACAGAGTCTTGCGGTGTGTTCCAGCCTCGAGAGGATTCATGGATGTGCACTTGTGCTTGTTTTGCCTTGGGCCAGTAAGCCCATTCAGAGAGAGATGCTAAAGCTACTCCCCCTTTATTACTGCAAAAAGCAATTGCTTGGAAGAAAATGCCAGAATGGTGCTTTGAATTCCTGGAGGGGCCCATCACTGAGACGCGGCCCACGGAGCTGAGACAGCTAGCATCTGGAGCAAAGACATGGCGGTAAAGTGGAGAGAGAAAACGGGGAGGAGGGAGGTGGAGACGGGGAAAGAGGGAGTAGGATGGCGGAGAGGCAATGAGAATGAGAGAGTAGGAGATGGAAGAGAGACGGACAGAGAGCACAAGGGAGACAGAGAGATGGTGAGTGCGAGAAGAGGAAAGGGGTTGACGAGGGAGCAGTAGAAAGAGCTTGAGAGAGAAAAAAGGACAGCGCAGGCAATGAGACAAAAGACAGACAGACGAGAACACTCAGACGGTCCACCAATTGACAGCCGGTTGGGGAATAAAGTCAGCTAACACAATGAAGCAGTCGGCAGACAGACTCGCTGCGGAGTAGCCGAGAGGCTCTCAGAAGTAGAAACAAATATTACATTAGAAGAGACAGAAGCCATTTGTCACAGTGGGAGACCTGAGAGGTAGTTAAGAGGCAGAATATAGGGACCCATGGCCTGCTTGATACATGTCGCCACAAGGAGGAAATTGTGCTGAAGTCAACTCCGTTCAATCAATTGTCTGGTGTCCTTCAATGACTCCTGCACTTAACAAGATAACGCTGCTACAAAGTTTTTGCCAGCCCAACTCTCGAGAACTTGTTATAGGGCCTTGAGGGCTTCCCCTCATCCCCCTCCAGATCCTTTAGTCCCTGCCTTCATCCTCTCTTCTCCCCCATTCTGCCAGCCTGTCAGCTGCACCACCTCCACATCAAGGCCCAGTGACATACATGCTGACAGCCACGATTCAATGTTAATGTTTGTGGAAGATAAATCTGCTGGACATTTATGGCCTAAATGACAGCTGCACTCTCTTTGCACCCAGATGTCAAAGACGGTTGAGATTGTGAAACCATTTCAAGGATTGTTAGAGACAGACAGACAGCCAGCCGGTCACCTGGTCAGTCAGTAAGTCAGTTTGTGTTTGGCTCTGTGCCACAAGGTGCATTACCTGAACCTCAATTTGAAATGCACTTCATTAAATAATAGCTGGAGTAGATTTTTCATATAACAAAAGCATCTATTTTCTTGTTGTCTCTTCCTTTCTGCTTTTTCTATCCCTCTCTTTCTCCCCAAGTTAAGCTCCTGACGCTATCTGTGATTGATATGGAAATTACAATGCGCTTGCCCTCATTTATCTTGCACTATTGCTTGTTGCTGCTCCAACAACCATTTTGGGATGCAGAAACGATGAACTGATTTGTGGCTGCTGTTGTAGAGAGCAAAAGGGATATACTGTAAAGATTTGATTTGAGACCCTGCATAGCCCAGAGGATGAGGAAGGTTTCCTGTTCTAATGGAAAAGCAGCGTCTGTGCCTGTGAACAAGGCATAACTCCAATATTTCTAGAGGCTCATGTGTCCCAGAAGCCACGTCACTAATCATATGAGTCCAATCTATCACAGAATATATAAATACGTAATACAATGCAGCTGAATAATTTAAATGTATGCATGTTTGACTGTAAGACCTCCCCATTTAACTAACATTAACCCGTGAATATGAATATTTACATTTAATTTCCTCACCCCTCACTTGAGTCATAGTACACATTTAATCATGTTTAATGCCAACTCATTTTCCATTTCCCTAGTTGTTATTATATTATAGGCAGTATCCAAATTGTGTGATGTCAGCGGGTTCAAGTCTCAACACCTGTAATTTGTTCTTTTGAACGGATATTAAACTCATATTTGACACTATTAATTATATGAAAATGGATATGAAGCTGGCTCTCCTGAATTTATTTCTTACTTTTAGCTAACTTTTTTAACTGTTTATCCACCACTTGTTCTGTATCTTCACCATTTATATCCACTACGTTAAAATGTCAACTGTTTATCCATTAATTTGTGTCTTTTTGAACCATCAATTAACATCAGCTACTTCAACTATTTACCTTTTACTTTTACTTAACTAATTCAACTAATTCATTGTGGTATTTCAACCATTATCAATTACTTTAAACTAATTGTTTCAACTGTTTATGGTTAGTGAACTACTTCAACTATTAGCCTATCCATTACTTTTAGCTAATTATTTAAACTGCTTATTCATTATGGTTAGATAACTATTTCAACTATTAGCCAATCCATTACTTTTAATTAATTATTTAAATTGCTTATTCATTATGGTTAGCTAAGTATCTCAACTATTAGCCTGTCCATATTTTTTAGCTAAATTTTCAACAGTTTATCTTTCGCTAAGTGTTTCAACTAATATCCATTACTTTTAGCTAATTATGTCAATTGTTTATTCATTTTGGTTAGCTAACTATTTCAGCTGTTTACTTTCAGCTAACTATGTCAATTGCTCACTTTTGGTGAACTATTACAACGATTTTGTCCTGTACTTTAGCTAACTGTTTAGACGGCTTACTTGCTAATTAGTTATCATACACTCTCAATGGCAACATGTAGTGTTCAGGTGCTACAACTGACTCAATATGTAGATTAACCCCTGGTTAGGACTAACTGACATATATGCCATTATAATATGAATATATGTATAGTGTGAAGTATTAACTCTCATAAAAGACCCCCAGTCAAAAAGGTTACCAAACCAAATTAATAATTCCTCTTTTAAGCTTTTAAAGATGTAATATTTAGACTCATGTTAGTTATTTGCATTCATAACTCCACCATCTAATTCAACAGATGTTGATGCAACATAATTAGAGAAGTTCCCGGGAATATGGCGATGTTGCCTATAATTAGCAACAAGTTTACTGCAGCATCAAAGCAACTTTCTTTTGCAATGGCCATGTTGGAGGAGAAGTTAAGGTTAAAAATCCTTGAACTGGATAAGTCTGATCTCACACTACAGCAGCAAAAAGCCAGCTGGTATGACAGAAAACACTGGAGGATGCTGCTGCCTGGAAAGAGACAAAGCAGTCAGATGAAATAAGTAGCTGAGCTAATCTTTTGCCGTTTTAACCTCTTTCAGAGCTTTAACATCCTCTCGCTACAAGATTCTTAATCTTGATTTGATAGATGGGGTGTATTTACTAGTCTAAACTGCATTATTGTGAGTAAAGACGAGACTTTTTTTAAGTTTTCAGTTCATGAGCCTATAGTCACACAAGTCATTAACTATCACTGTGTTTGGTGAAAAAATGAACACATTTTTTTCTACTGATGCTTCAGCAAGTTTGGTTTGTACCAGATCCGCCCTGATACATATTGCTTCCAGCAAATAGCCACTGCCTCAAACTCTTGAGTCGAGCCAAACTGACTGCCAGCAATTGAGATGGGAGCATTACAACCTTGAAGAGTGCTACAAGCACCATGTGAGGTTTAGTTTGCTTTAGCACTACAAACCCGTGAACTCATCTTGACCCAACTTGACTCGGCCGCTGGTAATAGCAGCTCCTGTACATACTCCCTGCCCTTGACACTTCCCATACATTCTGCTAGCAAGGCTGCAGACTGACTCTTTTTCAGTAGCAGACCACAGTCATATTGAAGATAAGCAGAGTTCAAAAGAACCTGTTTGATTTACTTCAAAACATAGAACTATTTTGAAATTACAGATTGTTGATTTATTGGAAAATTATTCCCAGCTAGAATTGACCTGATTTTCAGATAGGAGCAGAGTAAAAACCCTTCATGATTTCATTTCATTTCATCGACATAATGCAGGCTGCAACTCAACTGAAGGACAGTGAAGCATAAATTGCTTTACTTCCACTCAATTCTAGCACGTCCTCTTAAAGTACTATGTATGTTTGTTGGCCAAAAATGTGTGCAGTGCCTCGCACTCCAAAACCCAGAAAACCTTAAATGTTTGATATATTTAATGGTCTGGTATAGGCCGAGACGACATAACACTCAAATTTCCTGGCAGTAGCTGGTTGTTGAGATGCGTGTTTGTCAAGCCTTTTGTCAATCGTCACCTCTGGGGGTTTGTCTTGTAAAAGGGGGTGAAGATGATCCCTGTCTGCTCTATTTCTCTTTAGCCTCCTGACACAGTCGGAGGGAGAAGGGAGCAACATGCAAGAATAGAGGCAGAGATGCAAGACAGAAAGAAGACGAGTGTGTGAAGAGGGGTGGGACAGAAGGTTAGCACTGCTGCAAGGGACACAGTAGGAAATGTTGCCTGAAAGTGCTCAGCGAGCTGCAGCAGCGTAAATCCAGCTGATACTCTTCTACATGCTGAAACATGCTTCGGCTGTGAATGCGAGGCAGGCTGGAGGAGATTTTGTATTTTTTCTTGTGCTCTCATGCTATCTCAGTCTCTCTTTGTATACAGTATTTCCTGCCTCCCCAATCTCCCCAGTGCATTCCGCTTACCCCCCCCACCCCCCCAAGCCTTTGGCAGTGATAAACCCCTTCATTGTCACAGTGACAGCAGAACATGCGAGTTATTCCTGCCTCTTCAGGGTTGAAGAGCTCATTATGACTTCTCAGCAGGGACCCTATAGGCAACAATATATGTGATGCGCGTATGACATAGTGAGTAGAATTCATGCAAATGCACTCTATTTTGAATTATATTGTTGATTATTACACTTTCTGCGATGCAACACACATTATCGCTGGCATAACCCACATTTCAAGTGGAAGCCTCCATTTACACTAGACCCATCTCAGGAGCAGCATATTGAGATAAAAAGCCAAACACAGTTTCTTTTGATTTGCATGCTTTTTGCCATATTTTCTGTCTGGTTTCTTTCCATGCATGATATCATCTTGGAATGTATTCAGATGGTGTAAGTGGCTGATCTTGGTGCCATTTGTGAAAATGACACATTTTCACACTGATAATTTGATCTGATATTGGACTTGTGTAACTCTTAAGAAAATGCTATCCCACCTCAGGCATTAAACCGGGATATTATCTGCCATTATTTTGTGAAAGAGACACAATCTGCATATCTTCAGTGCTGTCTCAGACTCTGCGTGAGTAGAACAGGGAAAAGATATGAAGTAACGGCTATTATTATCACTTAAAAGCTTAAACTTATAGTTTAAAGGGTCAATTCACCAAATTATTTTAAAAAATGTGCTTTTTTAAAACTTATTCCAAGTAATATTGAGCCATGCTGATTGTTTCGGTTTCATTTGCCCAGTTTGAGTACCTCAGTTTGGTCTCATATGGAGGTGAATGGAATTTCAGTTTCAGCAATCACAAACCACAAACAAAATTCCATTTGCCTGGGAGACTGGGTTGCACTTTTTTTTTTCCCAAAATGTGATTGATTTGATGCTTTAAAGACTCAAAAAATTTGCAGTCCAAATAACATCATCATTTTGTATTAGCAGCTGAAATATCAATGATGTGGTATTTCAACAGATTTTATGTCATGCCTTACATGCTAATTAACAAACAAGATATTTCTTCTGACTCTCAAATTATGAATAATTGTCATGGATTGACTTTTACGTGCACCAAACTGTACATCATCGACTCAGGGCTGCATTGAGTTCTGTATACAATATTGGTTGGTAATTTCATTTTGATAAAAAATGATCTGTTATCACAGGAAGATGCATGTGTCACCAGCTCCCCAATTAAATCAGAAGCTCTTGGTAGCAGGCGTCGGCTGATGAATCAATCATACACACTCACATAAATGTAATAACTTAATTTGTCAATGTCTGGGGAGACCACATCGAGCTCCATGTGCCCAAAGCTTCCAGCAGAGAAATGAATAGAGAGAACTCCTCGCCATTTCGCCCTCCTCTTCATCTCCTGTAGGGTCTGTCCCGTACAACTTAATCACAGCTATAATCATCCTGTAAGAGCAGAAGTTATCATTTCATCAATTCCCTTTGGCCCATGGAGGACATTACAAGCAGGATATGAGTTTCAAAGTAGATAGTACTCCCATTCAGACACACATGCACACACAAATTATTGCTGTACGGTACTCTCCTGGAGTGCGGCATGCATTATTCAGCAACATGCTAACATCAATTAAAGAACTATCACATAAAAAATTTGTTCTTTTTTTTTTTTTTTTTTTACCTCTGAGCTATGGAGGTGGGGGTGGGGGGTGGTTGAGGGGTGGTTGACATCTGATGATGGGCGTTATTTTTTTTGTATTCTAATCCCATCTTGCATTGAGAGGACAGATGTTGGCAAGCTAATTAACAAATCCTTGGGCGATGTCGAAGCACGTCTTCGCATTCAGAGGCTTCAGGAGGGGAGGGTGATGTTTTGTTGGATCATACACACTCAGCATCTCAATACACAAGCAGTGAAATTCACTGTCTCCCTTCACAACAAACCACCACCACCCCCTAATCCCCTGCTTTTGGAGTGCTGCATGATTCTGAGTGCAAGTGAAACCAAAGCAGAGACGCAGGGCGGATAGAGGGTGGGGTGACTCGTTTCCTATTTCCTGTTGACACACTGTGTCATCAGCAGCCATCAACTGTTGCTATTTTATGTGAAATGAGACAGGGGCATCAAATTATTGCTTTGATAATTCAGATAAAAGTAACTTCTGAATATTTCAACATTTTTGCATCAGAGAAGTATGTAATAATTATGAATCCAGTTTCTCAGCAGTTGTAATGTTACATTTCATTTGGGACATAACTGCAGATTAAGCAGTTTTGTTAACTGCCATTCATTTTTTTTGGAAACCTGCATTTATAAGTCTGTTTTCAATGCTTCTTTAGAGGGTTACCCCGCTGATTTTACACCTTAAATTTAATTTCCCCCTAATGTCATCATGGGGGGTGATTCACAGTCTGTGAAAACAAATGCAATATTTTTATTCATTTATTGTTGCTCATAATAGAGCTTTCTAAAGTCAGAGAAAATGACTCCTGATGATGTCATCAGGGTTGTCTCGGCTTGGATGAAGAGACTATAATACTTTGAAAATAAACTTTGTTTTACAAACTGGGGGCGAGGAGTTTTAAAGCTGCAGTAACTGTGTTTTGTTTCTTTGGAGGAAATAAAACAAGTTGTAAACATGACATTGGCGCCACAAACTTTTGTTTAATGAGGCGAACTTGTTAGCACACCTTTGCTTATTTACACTTCCAGCATTTACGGAACATCATTGTCATTCATTCTGAGTTGTGTTTCTGGCCACCTGGTGAATGTGTATCCACACAATAGTCACTCTCTTTTAGCTCTGTTTTTGGTCTCCATCGACTCCTAAGCAAACACACTACCAAATGCTCAGTTATGTTCTTAAGCAAGCTCCTAACTGTTTCTATCTCCCTTTTGGTTCTGGGCAGGTAGCGTTGAGTGGGTTTTTAGAGCTGAAATTTGCTGGCTGAGCAGCTAAACAATGAGCCGAAACTCCCTTAAAAGCTCCATTTAGTCGAGAGGAGTGCCATATTTAAATGATAATTATTTGTCGGTTCACTATGAACAACCCCTTTCACAGTCGTATTGTTATAGCACTGCCATTTGATAGTCTATAGTAATACAATTAAGTTGCATTATGGGAAATCCAGCATTTTTGAAGTTTGACCCACACAAGGGACTAAAGGTCAGCATAAATGCTCTGTGCTGCAGGATTTTGGATCTTATATTTTGAATGTGTCTTTTGCAAGCTTCCCAACTCTGCATATGCAGTCCTGATTGCAGGAGTACCCTTTTGTCTCAATGCCATTTGTTTTTTAATGGTTCTTTAATGTTTCTTTTATAGTTGTTTTAGTGAGTCATGGTAAATTCTCGAAATGTGTCTCGAAATGTGCCTAGAAATATATTATTATCGGCCAAAAGTTGATAATGACTTCCATAATGACGAAGAGCAGAAATACATTTGATACAAGCTTTAATGCATTTTCACTGGTTTAACCTACAAATCATGTCACTAAGCTGAAAATACTCTGTGTAGTTAACAATAACCTGCATGTGTCATACAGCATATGCAGAACTGTGTATCATTAAACATCCATGCATGCTGCATTATGCTCAGACTTTAATATGTGTATCATACTGTATGCTCATGAATAGTTAACTGAAAACAGCTTTTTTAATAATACAACTGCACATACTTTGTCTCTTGAAATGTTAAAATGTTTTCTCTCTCTCCCTGTCTATCTGTGCTGATGACTTGATTTACAGTGCTCTCTGGGCCTCAGGGTTCACGCTTGCTTTTAAGCTTGCACTTTACTTGCCTGAGCTGTGACTGCCTGATCAGGGGGTCTGGCATCCCCTCACCTCACCAGAAACCAGGGCTCCCCTTGTCAAGGCAGCAACTCACTGGAGAGCATTAGCAGTTATGTTAGTGTTAGCCGCAGCTCATGGAATCTTTCTCCTTACCATCTCGACACAAACGTATAAATTTGTACACTTAGTCATTTACACAATCTGTCATAATCACTGACACCCAATCACTTTCTTTTCTCTCATTTTCACACACATTCTCACAGAAATGCATACACACACTTGACATTAATATGGAGGTTTACCATAACCTGGACCAAACCCCACTTTTAACCCCAGCCACAATCTTTGTTCTTACAAGTGCAGCTAAACGCAACAAGATACACACACATACTCCCACACACTCACTCATCCATATAGGCAGAGTATGCAAATTTCTAAGATAGTGGAGAGAGGGTACCAAATAATGAATCCTCTTCCTACTATTGCAGGGAGATGAATGGCCAGGAGGGTGGAAATAGAATTTCTTGATTTCATAACCCCGTTCTTTTGTTGTATTGTCATCCTCCGTAACGAGGTCACCTCAAATCTCTCCTCACCCACTGGAAATCAGGGAACGGGAGTACGTTAAGAGAGAAAAGAAGAGTGAAAGAGGGCGAAATGTGGTGTCAGAAATGTCGGTTTTCTTGAGGGGCTGATGTTAACTGTGTAGATTTAGCAGCAAGTGTGTTGACTCATATGCTCAGAATAAGCATGAATTGTGCTGTTCATTTTCAATGTCAAGATTTGTTAAGGTTTGCCAGTGTGACTTGGAGCATGCGGATGCATTGTGTGACTGAAATAAATGATCAGAAGCTTGTGAGTGAACCCACCCTTGAGCACACGTATGGGCACACACACTCACACACACACAAGTGCTTTCTGCTCTTTTAATGGTTCTCTCTGTCCCATATAGACACACCCACACCTCCTCCACCCTACACCTCCAGTCACAGGAAGGGGCACTAAGTTCTCATCCCCTGGGAACCACCAAGAGAGATTAACGTGAAGTATTTCTCTCTCCACGGTGGTTCACTTCTGTAGTGCTGCTAATCTAATGCACGCATTATTCAGCGAGGCCCTGCATCTATTAATGGAGACCATGGCCAGATTTATCGCCCAGGTTTAACTGTATGGCAAAATAGCGCATTAAGCAGATGATATCACAGCATATATGAAATGATTATGCGAGCCAGCAGAAAAAAAAAAAAAGAAAGAGGCTGAGGGGACGTGCTTAATTAAATGCAAGGTCCACTGTTATACATCACTGGTTTTCTTGTGCATGGACCACTTAATGTAAACTGTGAGGAAGGGAGCTGTTTTCCTTTTTGCTTCTCTTTTAATAGTAAAGAGCTGATCTACAGTGTTTTATCCCACCTCCGCCCACTCCTCCTCCTCTTTATTCTTCTTCTCTGCTGTGTCATCTCGAGAAGCCACCGTGCCTAAATTATGCCTCCAAATTTCCTCCTGCTTGCTGGATTTTCACAAAAAAAGGGGCCAAATGGCTTCCTCTGTGGCTCATTCCTGCTGCATCTGTAATCTCTTCCTCACCACAAGAGAACATTGCTTCAAGTCCATTAAAACTCCAGAAATCTGTTGTTTGACTTTGTTAAGTTAACAGTTTGCACTCAGAAGAGCTCAAACTGGCACTTTAAGGACTAAATGCGAGTAATGAGTGTTCATACTAGAAAGCTGTGACCTTTCTGTGAGGACACACACTCCGCCAACCCTTCTACGCTCCTAACGACCACCCGTTCCCTCCTTTAGTTTGAGCATGAAGGCCTCAAAATTCAACAAGACATCCCAACAACCAGTGTCACATTTAACAATGTACCATGCTACTCTGCAAAGCGGAGAAGCTGTTCCCTCACGGACATGCAAAATTTACATCCTGTTCAGGGAAGACGGATTTGAGCATGATGCAGCAACCTTTAAATAAGCCATAGATTTCTTCTCTGTTCTTTTATCAGGCTAAGCACACAAACCCTGGGATAATTCAGGCAGAATTGAATGCTCACTCTATTTTTCCATCCTGCTCCTCTGCGCTCCCGGGAAGCTTCTTTATTGAATAGCCCTAGATGTTGTAAAGAGGAAAAGTGGGAAGGGACCAACAGTGCTGCCAAAAATGCAACGGTGGCTCCAGGGTGAAGCAGTCAAAGTATTAGTCTTGAAGTGCACACGCTCTAAGTGATGGAGAGAGTATAACATGCATGCTTTATATTATATGTACAGCATGGGAACATAATCTTCTCCCTTTGTGGTGATGGAATGCACGCTGTCTGAAATTTGGTGTTGGAAGTACAGACGCAAATGAGCAAACGAAAAAAAAAGATTGGATGACCTCTTATTTAGCGTTTAGAATTAGTATACAGATATTTAATAACTGGGTTATAACACACTATAATGTAGTATTAATACCTACTTAACATTATTACTATGTTTTGTTACATTGTCGTTCATTATCTATTTATACAGAAGCCTCCACTTATGTGAAGAAGGAGTTCGAGCTGTTGACAAAAACACTTACATTTGCTTCCAACCACATTATGGTGTGTTATAAACCATGTATTAAATGTTTATATTGTACTTATAAAGGCTAAATATGGGTACACCATTCTATTTTCATTACTTTTACTGTGCAAAACTGATGTTAGTGCTCACTCTAAAGCAATTAGGGTTGTTTTAACAGTGGGATTAAGGACAAAACACCTAAATGTAACTGCAAAGTGCTTCAGGAAGCTGTGGACTATGTGATATTACTCAAATGTGAGCCAAAACCTTTTAATGGTTGCGTAATAAATAAAAAAATATGTAGCAAAAAGGGTGATCTAAAGGAGACACCCCAGCTGTGAAGAGCCCTTTGAGCCAGCAGGAGACCTTGTGTTTGCAGGCTGTGCTTGTGCCAAGCGGCCTCTGGTGAGTGCTTAGCTGGTCTTTAACTGCTCACACACACATACATGCACACACACGTGTATCAGGTTACCTTGACTGACAATGACTGGGAATGCAGCCATACAGTCAGGTGGACAGATAAACCATGTGAGCCTGATTTTCTGCTGCAGAGATATCAGAAGCATTTGCAGAGACGGTCACACAGACATCATACGACCCTCAGTACTAACAACTCCCAGCATGCACACCTACAAGCCACAACTCCCACGACAGCTTACATCTGCTCTTTGCACCCTTCGAGAAGCACACACGTACACATAAACATAGTCACATCCAACGTGCTTCATTGTGTTAAATAAATGCACATAAGTGGTTCCCTTGGGAAAGTGTAGGTGGAATATATAGGGGCGTTTCCAAAGCCCAAGGCATGCTAAGTCACTGCATTCTTAGACAACAGGCTCCTAATAGGCTTTGCCTGAACTCAGTGGGAGTGAGGTTTGAAAAAAATGGTTACGAAAAAATAAATTCTCTAATGGCACCCAAGATAGTTTGTTGGCAAGGGACTAAGCAGACTTTGTGAAGTAAAGCTGTAGTTTTATAGGTGCTGCCCCCAGGCCTTGGTATAGTCAAAAGTGAATAACAGGGAGACTATTTGGCTTGTGGATATCTTTGATTTTGTCAGTTACTTATTTGTCATTGGTCTCTTTTCTTGTCTTCTCTTATCTCCACAATCCTATCCAGCATATCTTTCCCTTTTCTGTTCATATTCCTCAACAGCCTCTAGTTCCCTCTTTCTTTCTACTTCCTTCTGTGTCCATTGTGTTCCTACTGCTTAACAGGGCACCATCACCAGCAGTGGAGCTATAAAGTGCTTCATTTTACGGTAAGGCGTGTGGTCCCAAATAACTCTTGGACAATTTTGCCTAGTCATGCAGTTAAAATCTATGTCACAATTGCTGTCCAAAACATCAGTTCCTGTCACAGGCAGCAATTTTGATGTGATTTAAACGGAGGGGAAATGTGCACAAAAGCCAATTACCGCTGTGGTTTTTGTTTCTTACTTAAGAACCTCAGGCTTACTCCCCTTGTCTTCTCTTTCTCTATTTATCCCTTCATCCAAATCAGTGGAGGGAAGAGGAGTGGAGTGGAGAGGAGAGGGGAAAGAGGAGAAGCGATAGTAGGGAAGATGAGATAAGAGGAAAGTAGAGGACTAGAGAAGAGGATGGAGGCACATGTGGAAACTGGAAAGGATAGAAAAGGAATGGGCAGTAAAAGACAGTGGATTAAAGAAAACTAAAGTACTGAAAGGGAGAGAATAGAAGGAAAAAGTAACATGGAGAGCTTAACACAGGTCAATACAGCCAACGGTGACTTTTTTAAAAGCATTTTATCGGCCATTCTGCTTGTAAGTTCAGGATCAGGGTGAGCCCATTCAATCACTGATGTGGGAGCATCATGTCTTTGCAATGGGGACATCCATGCCGTCAGGAGATGGTGACTGTTTTGGAGTGTTTTCAAAAATGCACCATATTCTACACTCTCTCCTCAGCACCTGGGATAGGGGTGCAATGCAAAGCTATTATCTGTATCTGTCTGTGTCACAGAAATATCTGTTTTTTTATATCTGTATTTAGAAGATGCCAAAAGTGGACCTGGTTTATATTGAAAGTTGTCAGAAATCATCTAGTCTTCTTCATTTCCTGCATTAAACTGCGTTCTGCTGTCCTTTATACTCCTCATGTATACGTCTGTAAGTTTAGCTGCCAACAAAACAATATAATACTTTAACCATGTACCTGAATTAAACAAATGATAAAGCATGGTTTATATTTGAACCCCACCTTCAAAAAAAGTACATCAGGACAAAGTAATAAAAGCTGTGTGATTGTTAATGGTCCAGGTAGAAATCAATAGTGGAAACAGAACAGGAGGTTAGTGGGAAAATGCAGTCAGTGTTGCATTGGGCCATATTGCGTGATTTTCTTTATAATCTTAAGGTTGGAGGTCTGAAGTCTGCTGATGAAAACTCAGAAAGCTACTGACAAAAAACAGGACATAGTCAGTCCACCCTCACCAGAAACATGGGCGTATCGGTCGTCTATGCAAGCATTTTTACGTTAATTGTGGGGTAGCGACCTCTAGTGCCTATCGTTATTACCTCCTTTTCATCGGAACAAAGGAGGAAGTCGGGTGATGTAGAGTGGTCCGCCTGTTTACAAACCCTACG
Organism: Chaetodon trifasciatus; assembly: GCA_037975065.1. Lineage (NCBI taxonomy): Eukaryota > Metazoa > Chordata > Actinopteri > Chaetodontiformes > Chaetodontidae > Chaetodon > Chaetodon trifasciatus. Next base: position 693,360 of record JBBMOE010000028.1, on the reverse strand, counting down.
TTTAAGTTCTTATTCATACATTCATACATCGTTGGAAAGCTAAGATTCATGTGATTCTATTGATGCAAATTATTTCAAGGTACTAGCCTAACAGTTAAATTGAAAATATGAGCTTATATCCCTAAATATAGTTTGCCTGAATACAAGTATACATATTTATCTGGGTGAATGTAAAGAATTGCCTTTTTTGGAGAACGTCTATACATACCAGAAAAATATATGTGAAATATTTATTTTCTGTGGTATTTTTTATCAGTTTTTATTGAACTTGGAGTGGGGTAAGGCTTCATAATGTGGTCCCATTGTGTTTTCCACATAAAAAGGCCTACATATAGTCATCTGAAAGCAAAAAAAAAAAAAAAATATTCAGACAGAAATAAAAACCTTCTACTTCAGTGTGTTCAGACATCTATTACTCAATGCCTGTAGCACTTACCGTGACTGCTGGGGATAAAACTTCAGAGTCTCACATTTCAAAAGAGACTAAAACCATGCATGTAGTCCAAATTATCGACAGCTTTCAGTTTACTTTGGGTGTGCCTTGGATAGGCGTCTTAGGTTTGAATATCAAACTATAAGCTGCCCACACCTCTGTGTTTTTAAACCACCCTATTGATTGCAGTTTGGCATCTGAATCATGAAAAGTTATCCTTTGGCTGCCAGCACCCTGTGTTCACATTATACAGACAACAATCACCTGGACTACTTTTAAGAAAAGTCTGAACCTGATGATTACGTGGAGATGATGTTATAAGGTGTCCCTATTTGTGGTATTTTCAAATGTATTAATAAACATTAATATGTGATGGATATCAGAGATCCTGACACCTCTTTAAAGACTGAGCATAAGTGGTGTGATGTGGTGTGTGGTTAGCGAAGCATTGATTCAAGAACTGGAACATGGCTTTAATAATGTCATCCTGGCCATTCAGGAGCTGTCCTTCACTTGCCTGCCTCATAAGAACAATAGTGCGATGTAGGGAAGGGAAATGAAATTCATAATCCCATTGGTCAAAAACAGTACCGTCCTCCCTAAATGTTTTAGGTGTCCTGGCAGAGACACAAAGATCTTGGGCATTGCAAATCAAAGCTGGGCCTTAAGTCCTGATGGCCTCCAAGTGGCCCAGTTTAACAAAGCCTGCCAAAAACAAAGAACAGAATAGCTGATGTCAGTGTCCCTGAGATAATACAGGAACTGAGGTACAGGATAGGGTGAGAGGGAACAGGCCAGGACAGAGGAGGATGGGGCAGGGGAGGACAAGAAAATAGAAAGGCCTTCATTTTATGGTTTTTGCCTTGAGAGTGTCCTTGTGTGCTTTGCATATTCATGATGGTGAGGGGACAGGTAGAAAATCAGAGTCAGGATTTAGAATAATTCCCAGCTGACTCCCCTGGCAGTAAAATCGTAATAATCCAGAAGCGATTTGATATTCAAAAGTATATTAACTTAGTGGGTTCAGTGTCTCTTCTCAATGGCTGACTAGCTCATTGACTGAATGACTGAGCATGTCTGACTGTGCTATTGCATAACCTTTACCTAAAGTGGGGACCCTTATTTTATCTCATTTAACATATTTTATGTTATATGACCTTGGAGCTGGTTTTGTTTCCAAGCAACACACTGCTGCTTTACCCACTGCGTCTCCAACTCTAGTCAAAGCAAGTTTATTTGTTTAACAACGAAGTGGTTTACATGAGACAGAAAGGTAAGAGGGAAAATATCTAAAAAACACAAAGCAAAATAAAAACACAAAAACAATAAATAAACTAATTGATAAAAACAAGCTGAAATAGAATGAGACAAATCAGTAGAATAAGATTTTTGCGCAGTTACAATGCAGTGCAAGATGTGAATAAAAAGAGTTGGAGCACATCTCAAGCTTTCTGGGAGCTTTCTGGGAGCTCTGGGAGCAGTGTTTAGTTGACTCTGGGGACAGTACGCAGACCACCTGAAACATTCATTACAGAGCAGCCGATCAGAAATGTATCCGGGCCATAAACCATTCAGTGCTTTAACAGCAGTATTTTAAAATTCGTTCTCTGACAGACAGGGGAACAGGAATGATGTGATCCACTCTCCTGGTCTTAGTGAGGACAGCGTTCTGAATCAGCTTCACCTGTCAGACTGTCTTTTTAGAGAGACTTGTAAAGACAGCATTACAGAAGTCAAAGCTTACTGAACACACGTGGACACAAATTTTCCTAAATCCTGCTGGAATGTAAGTCCTCTAACTCTTGATATATGTTTCAAGGTGATTTGAAGCTGATTTTACTGAATCACTCAGTTGTTTGATGCGCTACTTTTTTGAAACCATCAGCTGGTGATATTGTTATATAAATCTGTGTGTTGTCTGCATTATTATGGTAAGATGTTTTGTTGTCTTTAATCTGTGCTGGTAGGATCAGGTAGATGTTGAAGAGAAGAGGCTAAAGAATGGAGCCTTGGGGAACTCCACGTGTCATTTTTGTACACTCAGATGTGTAATTACTGATCGACATGAAGTACTCCCTCAAGTCCTTCAAATGGGATTCAGAACAGCTTAATTGTGAGTCAGAAAGTTACACCCAGTTTTCCAGACTGTCTATTTTTCAGACTGTAATATTTTGTGGTCAGCTGTGTTGAATGCAGCACCAAGATTTAATAATACTAAGACTGAAACTGTGTTTAAGTGGATATCTGTCTCATCACATGAGCAGTCTCTGTACTGTGGTGTGGTCAGAATCCTGACTGGAAAACATTGAAACGATTGTTTAGGACCAAGAAGGTGTTAAGCTGTTGAAAAATGTCCTTTTCACTGATTATTCTCGGAATTATGAGGTGTGATATAGGCCTGCAGTTGTTCATCCATGATTTATCTGTGTAGATCATTCTTTTGCAAAACGGCTTAACAACTGTTGAAAGTGGAGAAGTGTTCGTTATTTGTAAAGAATCTGACACCATGCTGTTAAAACCATTTTTTGAAAAAGCCTTGAGGCAGCAGAAGGAGGGCTTCAGATGTTAGATAATTTCTTCCAAGGTTTTATAACTGATCAAATTGTGTCATGCTAAAGGAACTGGTTTTAAGAGAATGCACAGGCAGTATAGACCCCAGGGCTGTTATGGAGGAACTGACAACTTGTGGATTTCTTTCATTTTGTCAGTAAAGGATTAGGACTGTATCCCCCTAATGCATGACTTCAGGGGCTACTGACACAGGATGTATTATAATTGCATGCATTATTATTATTGTTCTTGGCAAGAAATGCAGGTCAAAGTACTTTATAACAAAGAAGTCACACGTGCTTCACATAAAAAAGACAAAATAAACATAAAAGCAGGGATATAAAATTAATGCAATATAACATGGAGAATAAAACCCAGTTTTTTAGAGCTATCTAGGACTGTTCTAAATTATGAATGTAGATATGTGATATTAAATTTGCTTAAGTGTCAGAATCAGTTGAGTGCATCTTGTTCATTCTACTACTTGTCAAACGATGATCTTGCCTTATCAGCCTCATCAGTGCGGGCAGGAGAGAGCTGTTCTCTCTTTTTGTCATCTTCGCTATCAGAGAGGTTGGTGTTACAGAATGTGCTTGTTCAGGGTGGAGGCAGACGGCGTGGCTGTGACCGTGGGCTGAATTTAATGCCACCATTAACCAGCGCTTCCATTTTATCAGTGAATCCCAAAAGGGTGAGGCAGAGGAGAGTGAGTGGAGGAGGGAATTAAGAGACTGATCCATGAGCTGGTTGTCAACATGTTGACATTGAGGCGGGGGTGTTTTGTCTTTGTAGGGCCGAGGCTGCTGTTTGTCAGGGTGCAGCATCTTAGGTTTGGCCGATGGGTGTCTCAGACTGAACTGAAAATGATCCATCGGTACTTTAACTCCAGATCTGCTTGGGTGGAGGCTGTCTGTCCTGAAAAGAAGCCTGGATCCCCAGAGCAGATTGAAGTTATCAATGTAGTTGATCCCTCTCAAACCGTAGGTTTTGCTGAGCCATGTGGTGATTTCTGAGAGTCTGCTGACCCTGTTTATCCCCGTGTTGACTGCTGACGGTTTTCCTCTAATAAAAAAAACTGGGTGTACAGTTTGTCTACATAGTTGAACAATTCAGTGGAATCCTGCTTTACTGTGAACATCATTGGCTCCCACATTTAGAATCACTGGATGAATTTTGGGGTGTTTGATAGTTGAGAGATTTTCCTCTTTTATGGTAAGACCATAGCATCTGGGAAGCTGTGTGTTTTTATTGTCTTACCAGTCCTGTTTCTGGTTGCAGCATTTTATAGATTATAGATTGAATTGTGTCTTTAATCGAGTTTTTCCCCATTTACTCTCCACATGATTTCTCTGTCTTTTTCTGTCGACTGGCTTTTTTCTTGATTCTCCCATGTCCAAACTTATCAGCAGCCATCTCCACTTGCATCTCATGGAGATTTATGAATGGTTTGATTCTGTTTCCCAGTCGTAATGTGTCGGGGTGGCCTGTGGTCCTTGTCCATGCTCCCTAGTCAAAATCGGCTGAGCTGAATCCATAAATTCTTCCCCCTCTGGGAGTACAGTCTTGCACCTATCTCGAGGTTTAGCAGCCAGATTATCCCATCAGGTAGAAATCCCATTCACAGCACATGGCATCACAGGTTTAGTTTCAGTGAGCCTTAGGAAAGTTGCGGCGACATTTAGAGATAGTTCTTTATTTAATTCTGATTAACTAACTTACCATTTGGGTTGCATTTATGTTTGTCCTCCAGATGTTTTAGTTTTGTTGGAAGTCTCCTTAAATGTGTCATAGTGTGAGACAGGCAGGACAAAGTAGCAAAAATAACTGTGAAGCAGAGAGCGTCTGCACTGTAGCAAAAAAGAAAGCAGGGACAACTGCAAGCCCTTATGTGACATTACTGGGTCATACTATTAATATGCACCACATGGGGCTTCATTGTATTTGTCTTTTATAAATATTACTATAATTCAAAGGATGCTATTTTTAGTTCAGGTGCCAAAAGCTGTGTTTGTCGGTGACCAAATCATGGGAGGTGAAAAAGACAGGCTCATGTATGACTGCTAATGTCACAGCCTGGTAAATATATTTTGTGCTGCAATCAAATAAAAGGAGCTGCATACATAATATTTGTTTTATGGTGTAGTCGTAGTATTTGACATGAGAGGATCCTGAAGCTAGAATGCTCGCCAAAAGTCCTTCAATCATTATTTAAAAAACAGTCTGACACATTTACGTCACATCAACATCATTCCCCAGCCTCATCAGAATCCCTTTAAACTAAGTCCCTCAGCAGAACCTGTCAAGCAAACCACTGAGGAGTACAAAGTGCATTGAAGAACCTCTTCCCAAGTACAGATCAATTTTCTTTGTGATCAGCCGAGCTTGATGAGATAAAAGTGTTTCCAAACGTTTTAAAGGCAAAGCTGTTTCCCTCTCTGTCTCCCCAGTCAGCCACTTTGAAGGCTTAGGGCTCTTTTTCCTCTTTCTTCTCTTTCGTTGACTATGCTGACGGTGTAGAACTGGGCTTCTCATTTCGCGAGCCCTGCGTGAAGCAGCCACCATGCAAAATGTCATACATTCATTCATTCATTGTATCAGACACAAGAATGGATGCTATATGTGATACTGTCATTTTTAAACATTCAAAAAGACCATTTTTTCTTTTTGTTTACAAGGTTCAGGTCTTAAATCAAAGTACTGAATCCTTTCCGAAATATTATCCTCTCTACTTCAGACATATTTTCCTGTGAAGAGGGAAGAGGCAGGAGTGTGGCTTCACGCTGTGGTTCAGGATTTAAACCTGCCCGGGTGGTGGCAGTCTGTGCAAGCGCCAGGCTGTGGTGTTAGCCAGTGGTCCTGCCAAGCGAGGCCCCGCCACATAAACAGGATTCCCCCTTGGCGAGCAGGCTGGCATAACGGGCCCCGCGGCCCTTTGAAGTGACAGGCCCCCTGAGTCCCCTGGGAGAGGCTTGGGATCTGATCCCTCTGCTCACACATGCACTTGCCAGGCTACAAATACACACATATTTGCAGATTCACATCCATGCAGGCACATCCACAAGCGCAAACACATAATCTGCTCTCGCTCAATCAAGCACCCAAAAAATATGATCTACCCCCGTGTCCAGCAAATAAACACAAGCTGCAACACACTAACCAGACTACGGATCTCTGTAGCCAGAGCTGATAAAGGGCAAGCAGGAAGCTCCCAGAGTGCACCTGGCTCTGTGATGATAAAGGAGTGGGTCGCGGCTCCCAGCATGCATGAAGGCTTTGGCCAAGGAAAGAAGGCTGAGGTTGACTAACAGAGGGAGAACAGGATAAAAGCAACAATACATTAAAAACAGCTTTATCCATCATGTGTTTTTGTTGTTTTGTGCTACTTTATCATCACTTCTATCACTGCTAGGAGTAAAAATCATGAACCAATAGAAATGTCTGCACATCCTACCAGTTGCATTTTCATTAACGCACTCAACAAGCATATTTTCTCGCTTCAGGTGGTATCTAACCAGATAGTTTTAGTATTTGAAATATCAGTCTTGGAGCTTTGTGCCTTTAGACTCTGGATTGTTTATGAACTGACCCTACTAACAAAAACAGACATTTTATGACTTTGCTATATAAACGCAACCTTGTTACATTTATAAACAATTAATTTGCAGTAGCAAATATATTCAAAAAGAAATGTCATGAAGCCTGCGTTGCATTTTTATACCAATATAACGAGGAAATTTGGTTTCATGAACAAGTGTTCATGTTGCAGCTCACTTTGGGGGTTTTTCCAGCCCGGAGCTTTACTGTGTTGGCTCAGTCTCACTGCTCTCATCAACCTTGTTTCAAGCCACGGCAGGCAGCAAAAAGCTCTAAAAAACAATAGTATTCAAGGTGCAAAAACACAGCTCAAAAGATTTTGAACATACATTTGGCCAGATTGCCAGAAACACGACTCCAAATGAATGATAATGTTCCTCTGTGTTTGCTGGATATGTAAATAGGCAATGTGCTATATTTAAAAGTTGATAATCAGTGTTGTGTTCATAGGTTGTTTCTGCTGCTCCTAAGTGGCCAAAAGAAAATCTGCTATTACAATTTAGAGATTAATCAAAGGCCATGATTTGTGTCTTTAATAGCCTCAGATTCAGCATACGACCAACCACCCTGAACTCCATCCTATAACCCCTGTGGAGTTTAGCAATGTTACGCTTTCTGGATTGAATTTTGGCAGTGAACCTAATCCAGAGAGCAATTACATTCATACATTTAGAATGCATACTGAAAAACCACTTTGCAATATATGATCACTATGATTAGGATGTTTATGGAGGCTTACCCACATGCATCTTCATGCTGGACTGAGCTCATATTCAAGCACCATACATAAACCATCCTTTCAACTAAAATGTGCAAAATAAGTTGTTGAAATAGTTTAATTAATTGGCCCGCTCTGTCAAGTGTTTTCCTGCATGATTTAAATACTTCTCGGGCCTCTGAATTTGCAAATTGACAATTATAATTATTGGATTTTGCCGGGGGGGTAGAGCTAATGATTTGAGCTCATTCTGTTGGGATTCATTTCATTTATGTTTTGAAGATTGTGTATACTAATTGATTAGCTTTAATCTATCTAATTGTTTGAGTCACTTTGCTCATGGCAGTGTGGATTATGTCATGCAGATGGGGCTTTGGTTGGGTTATTAGGCTACACACTTCCTCTGAATGTGTTGCATTACTCATCTGCCCACAAACTGATAGGTGTTTGTTATACACATCAATGGTGGACACAGTGATTGATTACACCGCAAATGGTGTGAAAGATTAAGAGAGAGGGGAAGACGGGGACATAAATAAAGACAGAGCTTAGTGGGAAATACAACTGAAAGGTGCACAAGAGTTAAACAGAAAGATAAAGGATAAGAGAGAGAGCGAGGAGGAAAGGCCAGAAATCAAGAGATAATCAATGACAAGAGAGAGGCTATCAAAAGCTTTCAACTCCGCGTCGAGCTTTGAAAGGGACTTCATCAAATTGCTCTCCTCAGCCCCACCACCCACCCACCCACTGGGCCACCACCTTTCCTCTTGTTGACTGTGGTGCACTCCATCAGCCAGGGGCATGGCGGCAGCAATGGTAATTGAGTTGCCTATTATCGATTCGCTTGTGGCAGCCCTCCTTCATTCTATCTGTCACTATTAGCTCTGTGAGTAAGGGGACGCTGAGAGTATGAAGGGAGAGTAGAGTTTGGATGGTGAGGTGTGAGGTCTCTGCAGAGGAGGAAGTGGAATGACAAAGGAAGTGTGATCAGAACATACTGTGCTTTATTAGGGACCGTCTTACAATTATTGGCCTTGGGAGGGAGCCTGAACTTCATGATTATCTTTCTAAAAAGCAACACGTCCTAGTGTTATTAATATTTTGTGAGCCCTCCCCTTGACTAAGGAAAAAATAGAATGAGGTAAAACATTAAATATATTGTCTTCGTACTGTTTTTAATTGAGTACATGTCAAAAAGAATTAGCAAGTTATCGCATTCTGTTTTATTTATGTTTCACACAGCATCATAACTTTTTTGGAATCGGGGGTTGCGTAATACACCACACAAGGCAAGTAAATAAAATATAGATATGACATAAAAGATAAAAATAAAACAAAAACATCCTCTGCTCTGCCACAACAAAAATAGAAAGGACTTTTCTTACCCTAATAACTTTCACACAGCCCCTTACAGGAAGGTAATGAAAGTTACATTTGAAGTGTGCCATTTTCCCCATATATTTTATGAGCAGTGTCATTTCCTCTCTCCCACCTTTTCTCTTAATTTTCTCTTCTATGCTCCCTGTTTGTCTTATATTTCCCCTTGGTTTTCCTTCTTTCCTTTCCTCTCCTGGCACTCCACAACCTGCCTCTACTCTCTATCTTCTCTGCCTTGTCAGGCGATTGAGAGGCATGATGCGAAAGCAGGAAACAGGGAGGGAGGGGATGAGGGGGGTAATAAACCCAAAGATGAATCAGGGACCAAGCAGTGAAACCCACATCTCCTCTCTCTCTCTCTTCAGGCACAGAAGGGTGTGGTGGTGAGGCTGGCAGGGTAGTAGCAAGAATTGCTGAGGACTCACAAATCCTTGCACCTGTTTTTCTTTTTTGAAGGCCCTCCGCCGATAAACGCATGTAAATAGTCAAGTCTTGTAGGCAGTCCAGATGACAGGCAGCAGATGTTTACCCCAGGGCTCAGTAAATCACAGGTTAGCTGCTTTGATTATGGACCCTCGTCAGTTCCCAGAGGAATAAGCTGACAGGCTTTAAGGCAAGCTTGTGGTATGAATTATAAATAACACAGTCGGTTACTGCACTTCGATGGCCATCCGAGGAAGGTCTTTGCTTCAAGGAACAGAGTTACATTGAAGGAAAAGGTATAAATGTGACAGATAAACTCGTATTAAGAAGGATAAGGACAGAAGAAGGATATAATTCCCTCAAGGGTTCCAACAAATGTCAAATATTTTAACAAGCCTGTCTCCTACAAAATAGTTTTATGTACCATTAATTTGTTTTGCCAACTACTGTATATTGTGGATGAAGCCAAAGTGCTGTCTGGATCACTGTTAATGGGTCTTATAATGGAGAATATGATTATACTGCATGGAAGTCATATAAAGGTTATATATGGAAACCCAAAGTGTCCAACATTAGATGAATACGATGTGAAATCACTGATCACGTGATTAAATACAAATAATAGAACAAGGAAACGTGAAATAATACAAAAAAAATCTAGTTTTCTTCACAATGTCTTTGTCTTTAAAGTCAGACAAACTGACAGGGCCACTTATTTAATAAGACAGAAGGCACAGCCAATCAGAGAACTGCCCTTTGTATTAATGATAATTAGCTGTTTAAACAAAAAGGGTCATTGGGGGAAATGGAATTACATAAAAACAGACTTTGGAAAAAGGACAGTTTGAAAATAAAAACTGCTAAAATTAAATAAAAATTACTGCAAAAAAATGTGACTCAAAAATATTTTTACAATTTCTGTCTTAGATTATATATTTTGCCTGCATATAATTTATCTGATTATTTATGACGTCGTTATTTATCCGATATTGGGCACTTCTGGTCTCCGTAGTGGGGTGGATAATTGGGGGTCAAAGACGGGAGACTTTGACAGTTTTTTTTCTAAAATATTTGGTTAAGATTCAGCAAAGATTGTTCTTCATGTCTCACGTTCTCAATCAACATTGAGTTTTTCAATGTTTAACCAAGACAGCCTTTCCCAACCAAGAGCTTTGCGCTGCTTAAACATACCCATAATCATATAAATCATGCTTTACTTGCGGGGAGTGGATATTTTCAGTGGGAACATTTTATGTTGTGTTAGGTAAAAAATCCACATGCTAATGCAGCTTTGTTGCATATAAATGTCATTTTCAGGTGGTAGTGTATAAACAGCACACTGTAATTTGTATTTATATTCAGCATGGATGCATGTTGTATCATTCGTTTCTTTCTGTGTTTGACATGAATCCCTCAAAGCAGCCAGTGTTTTCCTCCTCACAGAGGAGCTATCTGCTCAGTAGGTGGTAGCACATGAAGCCAGTACAAACTGCCCATGTGTGTGCGTATGCGGCAGTGTGTCCGTGTGCATGGGTGTGTGGCAGCCAAGTAGGCAGTCAGGCATCATGCTGCCACTGTATCGAACGACAGCAGTGGATGCCAGCTACGCTTCCGCTCCTCACATGAAAGGAGGCAGGATGGAAGTGGTTGTGGTTCGGGGGAGAAAATGGGGGAGTGGGGGTCGGGGGGGGGATTGCTGGGGTGGAAGCAGGGAGGGATGGATGGGGCGGATGGATGGCTGAGCGTCCCGAGGAGGCTGCCAGGCACCCAACTTCCCTGCACAGATGGAGCCCAACACTGCCCAGCACCAGCCAAGTAGTCCACAGTGTGTGCGCGTGTGTGTGTGTGTGAAAGATGTATGTGTTGGGAATTTTAAGGTGTGTGGACTAATGTGTGTTTATGATTTTGCGTGCGCGAAATTGGATTTTTAGCTGAGTGTTCCTGTGTGTTTTAGTGCGTGTGCAGGATTTGCTGAGATATGAGGAGGGGTTATTTGTACAGTACAGAGTTTTTTGGGGGGGAAGAGATGGGGGTTGGAATGCAAATGCTCCTCAGTAACAGAAAACTCAGGCCTCAGCTCATTTTAATAATTTTTTTTTTTTTTTTTTACGCTTACTGTGCTGGAATCAATCAATAAATAAAGCAAACGTGTGTGTGTGTGTGGGGGGGGGGGGGACGTGTATTTGTTGGCAGAAAATTGTTGGTGGATAAATATGTAAATGTTCGGTGCCGCTGTGAAACATCGCCATTGCCCTCCAAGCATTTTGGGCCTACTTTAGATGCAAACACATGAGTGATCAGAGTCAGAGCCTTGCTCGATAGCGCTCCTCTCGAGGAAGCTTTCAGGACATGAACTCCCTTTTTTCTCCCCTCTCTCTCTCTCTCTCTCTTCTTAATCAGTTTGCCCCTCTCACTTTCAGTTAATCAACCTCTCTCTCCCTCTTTAAGTCTTCCCCCCTCTCTCTCTCTCTCTCTCTCTCTCTCTCTCAATCTGTTCCTCTTTACCTCTTTCATACATTTAATTAACAAACCTCTTTCTTTTTCGACCTGCAGATTCTAGTCACACGAACAGTATGTTGTTGTCATCACTCCTGTGGTTCATGTAAAACCTGCACCTCCCTGCACTGAGGGAGGAGGTGTGTGTGTGCGTGTACCGTATCAAAGGAAACATTTGACTCCATTTTGACTCCACCTTGACTCCTTCATGGATCAGCCGCTGCGGTAAAAGCAAGACCAGACATTTTTGCCCTTGGTGGCTACAAAGGAAGATGATTATCAGGGATTTACGTGATGTGTTTGTGTGCGGCCATAAATACTGTATGTATAGTTGTGTGTGTGTGTAGGAGAGATGTGATGATGAATATGTTAGAGGCTGCCTTTGGCTCATGCAGGATGCAACCTTGTGTGCTGCTGTGTCTGTACATCTGGGCGGGAGCACTGATCTATAAATTCTCGTGTGTGTGATAATTTTTTCTCTCTCTCTCTCTCTCTCACACACACACACACACACACACACACACACACATACACACACAAAAAAAGAAATAGATGTCGCAGGTGAGGCAGGCCAGCGAGCAAACATGTGGCACTTGCCAACACCCCGCAAAACTAATCTCATATCTGCTTTTGCTGTTGGGAGATTGTTTGTGCGACGGCCCTAAGGAGAGCCGAGGAGGTAGAGAGGGGATAAAATCAAATCTAGCTCTTGTCACCAACTCAATTCTCCAAGTGATGTGTGTGTGCGTGTGTGTGAAAGCGACAAAAAGTGCATGCGAGAATGAGCACGTGTGCGCTCCCATACCGGCACTTCCAGCACATCGAGAAGCGAGTTTAATGTTTTCATTGGTATGCCAAAGTTACAGAAGATTGTGAGGAAGGCTGCTGCTCGGAGGGAGTGTCATCCATTCTCCGCTCTGCTTCTATTTGCCCTTCAACTAAAGAGCCTCTCGAGCCTATGAGAATGGGTGAGAGCTTTTTTTTTTTTCCTTAAGGTTGGAGCTTCCTTATACTACGCAGGTGGTGCCATACCCTCTGTGCTGTGGAATAAGAGATGAAGATGGAGCCCTCACATCTCTATAGCCGGGGATAATGGGATTCCAGGCCATATTTTCATGGTGTAAAGAGACAAAGCCCGGTTGGAATCAGGGTTGATCCTCTGTCTTTCTAGTGTTGTCAGAGGGAGTTTGAGCCCTGGAGAGGCCAAAGGATGGTGCTCCATCTTTACAGTGTTTGTCCTCATTCTCATATCTTCCTACATTCTCTGTTATTGCATTCATTCTGCGTTTTTTTTGTCACCATCTATCTGTTTCTCTTGCCTCTGTCATAGCTTTTTGTCTTATCGATGCTCTCTTTTTCCCCTTTGTTGTCTATTTCCCTCCTTATGTGCTGTCACACCCTTTTTCTCCCTATTATACAGTCTTTTAAGGTTGACTTGTCATTGAATTGCCAAAATATTAGTCTACCAGTCAAAAAGAGCCTGTATTTTAAGGACTATGCCAGTGCATTTGCACAGTTCTAGTTCATTACAGTAACTGAAAATCATGTATAGTTTATACACTGTGAGATTTTTGGAACTATTTTTGACTTGCGCGGTTCAAGCAAGTTTTTGTGTGTATTTGTTGGCTTGTCTGGCAAGCTGCCACAAACAATTGCCCTTGCAAAGGATAAAGCTGAATTGAATTGCATTGCATTGCATAGGATTAAATTGAAAGACATAGATTTCTATACTGCATGGTTTAGAATGGAAATTAATGGATTCCTGCAATGGAAAAAAAAATCTGTTCAAATTTTTAAAACATGGCAGTGTTGTTTATAAAATAGCTAAATGCTGTGTTAAGAATGTGTGATCTGTAGTAAATGGGCTAAATATTGCAAATCCACAACTGTTAAATTAGGCTTGAAGCACCAATCAATATTTGTTATAATAACAATTCATCATTCATGCATAATGCCTGCGTAAGGTGAAAGGGGTCAGTCATAATGACAAACCCACAGAGAATTATCACCTGATGTTTTAGTGCCTTTCATTGCACTTTCATTGCACTGTTTTGGTTATATGGCTATACTTGCAATGCAAGACAGACACAGTTAGCGACTAGCTGAAAAATATAGTGGAGGATTTGGCAGCGAAAGAGACAGATTTTTCCTACAGGAGATGGAGGAGACCAAAAACAGAGCTAAAAACTTGTTCATATCGGACATTCATTCTGCTGGTGGCGACGACTGGCTTTTTAGGCCATCAGCGCAGAAAACAGACATGACTACTGTACATACTGTACAAGAGCAAGCACATTAGATCACCATTTTTTGTGCTCACTATGTGTGCCTTTATCTCTGAACAATCCCTCTGGCCGTTCAACTGAAGGCCATGTGTCTACAGTGAAGAACTGGGCAAAGAGGCAGTATATGGTTCCAACAATGTGCGTCCATCAGCAGCCTGTGGTGACAGACAGACTGTGTTAGTGTCTGACTCTCTGCTCAAGCGTTGCGACAAAATTGTGAATCATCTTACCCTTCATGTCACTCCATACGATTTACCCTCTGTCTTCCTCGTGCCCGAAAAGACAAAAATTAGTTTGTCTGTGTCTGATCCCCCCTTCTCTTTTTTTCTTGCTCCAGTATTCCTCCCTGTCTCTGTTTCTCTCTCTCTCTCTCTCTCTCTCTCTCTCTCTCTACATGCCTTCATCTAATAATCACATTTCTTTTCATTTGCCTTTCCCTTTTTTCCCTATCCAGATTAATCCAGACAAGAGAGGGTGACTCGAAGTTACAGCAATCTAGAGAAGAGACTCTTTTTCCCCTTTTTTTCAACCTTGTGCCAGACAATGCTGCTACCAAATATTATCATCATCTGCTCTATTTTCACAATTGAATTTTGTTTGGGCCAGAGAGGCCACAGCCTCTCCTGCTTTAAAGCTATTGCTGCTTTTCAATTTCCGTTGTATGGCTTTTCATCTCTTTGCAGGTATACACAGAGCCTGCTGTGCGTCATTTATTTACAATGAGCTTCAAAGCCACACTGAAATATATACAAAGTGTGCAGTAAATGACTCACTAAGCATAAAAACAATACATGTTTGACTTACTGGCTTTCATGTTTAGAGTTCACTCATCATAATTCAAACTATAGTGTCACTATCACGCCTTTTACATGATAAGTATGCATGTACTGTAAAGCACGTCTGCAGTTACATGTTGTCACAAGCAAAACGGCTGTTTAAAGGAAAAAAATGGACAAGTCTTGCCGCGAGTTAGACAAGAAGTTAGATTTTCCACTCGTGTGTACAGTAAATGTGAAGCTACAGCCCAAAGGTGGTTAGCTTAGCTTAGCACAAAGACTGGAAGCTAGCCTTGCTATATTAACATGTTTCCCACTGTGTCCAGCATTGGTCCAAAGCTAAGCTAACGAGCTGCTGGCTTAAGCTTCATGTTACACTGGCAAATATGAAAATATTTATCTTCCCACAGCTCTCTGCGAAAAAGTTAATCTGAATAATATGAATATTTCCTTTGGATAGCTATGTGTAGATCTACTGTTATTCCCCTGTTTATAGAACATGAAGCTATAGTTCAACAGTTCTACAGTACATACTGTGATTATGAGAAAGATTATGTGTGAGCTTTCAATGATCCTTTGTAGCTACCTGACACACAACTCTTGTGTGTTTTCACAAAGCAAACCCTGAGTTGTTTCATGACTATCTCAACTTGACCTGTTCTTGTAGCTTTCATTGGGGCAAACAGATATGTTATTACCTGAATCAATGTCTCGCCTCTTTTCCTCTTTTCCCTCTGCCTCCTTTCATTTCTCATTTCCATGCATATATTTTTCTGCTTGCCTTCTAACTATTGCCGCGTTCACCTGTTTGCTCTGTGAGGAGCTCTTCAGTATGCTGAGAGCTCATACAGAAGGCCAAACATTCCTCTTGAAAGCTTTTTTTCTTCACGTCTCAGTGATCTGTTCCTAAACGTGGCAGTGGGAGCTTTACATTTAACACCAGTGAGGATCCATACATAGAAGATTGGTATGAAAATTAAGGCTTGGGCCAATTAACATCCTTCCAGAGGATTCAGAATAAAATTGAAAGTGTGGTTCATTTCATGTTGATAGGATATTGATTTTTAATTACTTCTTAACAGATTGAATATGACATCCTCATTACAAAAGTTGATCAATATTTAAAGGATGAAGTCAGCTTTCTTGCTGAATCGCTTGCATTGAAAGGGAGCTGAAGCCAGCCCCTCTGAGATTTCTATATTGACACTGGCGCTTTTGTGGACTCCATAATCGAGGTATTCTATCCAACATGTCCTCATACCGAAACAACAGAATAGGTCATTTGCCAATGGCTCCCAACACAACATATATGACCACTGGATAGTAACAGAGACAAGTGTACCAGACAAACACATGGTTATAACATTGTGAAAAACTGTCATTTCATTGATATACAGTTGTATAAGGCATCATTAAGCTATTATGCACCACCACTTTAATATGGTTTTCCATCTTTTCAATCATTCCAAAGTCTGGTTGTAATATATAACATGGATAAATGGAAACGAGCGCAAGCAACTTTTCATATTCCCTCTAACTGAAAAAACTTGTTTTGCAAAGATTGCAGTCTCAAAGACAGTATTTACATCTGTATTCCCCATTAAAAAAAAAAAAATAAAATAAAATACAAAAGATCTTTCCAGACCTGATAAAAACAAGCGAGGAATAGAGGCGGGAGCAAATAGGCTTGGTTCATTTCCACTTGTATTTATTTTGTTTTTGTGATCATGTGACATTGTGATTGAGGCTGATTTTATTTTTATTTTAGTAAATTTAGACACATAGGCTACTTTGTCCTCTGAGTATCATTACCCACATCTCTCCCTGGGTACAATGGGAACACTTGGTAGATAAACTTGTGTTTGGTGTTGCTCGACTTTGTTGTTAAATATTTAATTGCCAGTGCTGTTGCTTTTGTGTGTTTTTTTTGTCCATTGAGATGACAGATAAAGAGGCAGCAGGAGGCTGCTGCACAGCGAGAGATGATTTCTTTATTAGCTATCCATTTGGGGCCCTAATTTATCAGCCTAAGCATTTTATTGTTATCTGTAGAAAGTTTGCTTATATGCAAAACAGTATGCAGAATGTAATGTATTCTCTATGGACACTCTGTAAAAATGAAAGAGTTGAGAAAACTAAATATTTCAAGGAAACAAACTTTAATAACATTTATGCCTTTGAATTTGTCCAACTTATCACTGCTGTGGAAACTCAATATTTTAATTTTTATTTCTGGTAATATGCTCTAAGGTCAGGATACTCATCTCTGTATTATTATACTTACTTATTATACCGTGTATTAATTTGACCATTAGTAACACAGTGTCAGGTCTGCTGCATGTGTGGAGTAGTTGCTGTGGATTCTGTCTTCAAAATTAGAAAATAGAGACTTTCTGTGGGACTTTAACGCAAATGCGTTGAATGCTGGAAAGTATTGTGAGGTGCACCTGAGAGTTGATCTTTTTAGCATCATAGGGCAACTGCAGTGCAAGTAGTTATTGTTATTCGGCCCGCTGGTCAAGGCAATTAAGAAACTTAAAACCTGTAGCACCTGATTGCTGCAATTTGCTTCAAAATCCTCCTCCTCTGAGTCATGTATCTCTGCCAAACCTGAACAAACAGACATGTTACAAGTATTTTCAGATTCAGTATGAATGACACTTTCCAGGGATATCATTATCTCCAGTGTCAGCTGTGACTAAATGTCTGCAAGTGTGCTTAGAAATCCTGGAAAAAAGACGCTCCAGAACTTGCCTGAGATTCTTCCCGTTTTTAAGTTTCCTTCGGTGTCAAAGGAACGCAGTGATAATTGTCTTTACATCCACGGGTACACTGCAAACAGGGACTGCTAATAGCTAGTTCTGCTGCTGTCAGTTTGACAAAATGTAAGCAAATGTAAGCTTTTAGCTGCAGCCCACAGGTAACTAACTGACCCCATGGCAACATGTTTACATCCCCCAAAGCCTACTAATTATGGAAACGGTGCTCCCAAAACTCCCAAAATCCAAGTAAGAAAAGATTAATAATAGGAGTGCAGCTGTTCATGGGGGCCCATAGTGTCAGACTTTGAAAGTCTGTCATGGAGGAAAGTGGCTGTATTCCCAGACTAAAGAACAGATTTTGTCTTTAATAAACTTTATCACTTAATATTGAATCATACCTAAAAATTAGAAATTGTCAGAACGCACTTTTGTTGCAATAGACTAGGTGGGTTTGTCAGCACCACTATGACTACTATTACTACTTCAACAAAGCATATGATTTGGCATTTTTACAGTTGTTGCAGTTGGTTTCATTCTTTCCTGGTGAAAAGTGCAGAAAAAGAAGTGACAAATTTATCAAGTAAACTTAACACAGCCTATTATGCCAATGAGTCATGGTGGCACTGTTGCACTTAACTGGTAGCTAATGGAATCAGGCCAGGTGAGCCTTCGGTGCTGAGGGATGATGGATGAATGAAGATGGGGCAAATGGAGACTAAATAGAGAAGCATCTCCCGGATGGGTGACTGTGGGTGCTTGTTTGTTTTTCTCCGACTACAGGAAATGTAAGAAGCTTAGTGGGAGACTCAAGAGGATCAGTCTGTCACCACTGTTTGCCAGCTCGATGCATTGCATTTCCTATAATAACACTTAACTGTGCATTGCGTGTGTGTACAGTTAATAATGAATGATATGATAACTTTGTTGCTTGAGTGACACTGCTTCCAGTTAAAAAGAAGAGGGTGTTTAGTAGATTGAAATGAGTTAAATAATGTTTTCCTCAAACTTCTTGACATATAGATTCTGCACATTGTGTCCTTCTGCCAAGGAGATTAAAGTTTTTGAGACATAATGCTTGTAAGGACTGAAAATATGCAGCTGGATTCCATGCATCTCTGGCTGCTCACTCACTGGACAATACAAATACAATCTAGGCTGAAAAACTTCCAAAATGTACATTTTTTATGATTTTTTTTATGAACTTTTGAACCCTTTTTGGATAGTAAGGATCTCATGTTCCCCAAGAATAGAATAGAACAAAATTAATGTTAATAAAAGTAATCTGTCTTTTCTTTGAGGCTAATAATAAGCCCTTCACAGAAATAAATGAGCTATAAATGACACTGTTATGTTCTTTATAGCTCATATATTTCTATCTTTATATTTAGTGTTATATAATGTCTGATATTAGACACTTTCACTAAAAACACACAAACTTTATGATGTGGAAAATTACCTGACATCGCAGCTAACAAATATTCCCTAAATACAAAGACATGAATGTGACAGATGTCTGAGGTGACGTGTTTTTGATGGATTATTTCCTGGCAGACACTTTGTTTCTTTCCTGTGGGTGTCAGGTGATTGACAGGAAGCGAAAAGAAACACAGCGCATGCCATACTCAGCACGAGGAAAGACTGATTAAACAGAGAATTTTACAAAGCCAAATTGGTGCTTTGTGCTCTCCTGAAGGAAGATTGATCCGTGGTATCTCCAAGTATGGCAGCTGGGAGCAGATTCGGCTGTGGGTGATGTAAAGGAGAACAGAAACTTAAATGATTGTCAGGACAATCTGTTTCAGCCACAGGTCTGAGGTAGCCAGCAGACATTTTGTTGGACAGGTGTATTGACCTCATGTGTGACTGACATTTTTTCCCATTCAGCTTTTGTTTGGAAATGTCCGTTAGTTGAGCTAGACTGAAGTAAAGACATGTCCTGACACTACCACACCTCACTGCAGATACTTGATTAAAAACAGCGCTATCTTCAGCTAGCTTACTCTCATACTGTCGCAGTGCTTAAAGTGGTTATAGTTAGTGTTTTTATAATGACAACAGATTAAATGACTCAGTGTTATGAGAAATTAATTGCTCTGTGTAATGAACTCACAGATAATTATTGCATCTTCCATCAGCTCCACAGAGCATTTTAGCATCTTTCAGCTCATTGTTTTGATTTTCATAGCTTGTTTCTGCTGCCCCCAGTGGCCAAAAAAAAAATCTATTACTAGAATTAACTAATAAGTATGATGGCTTATTTTTTGGATTCTTCTCCAACAATTGCTGAACTACTTAATATTCTTCATCACTAACTTTCTGTTTACGACATTATACTTTATTGACTTAATTTGCCATAATAAAGAAGTTATTATCAGAATTTAATAAGAATTTATTGAACCTCATTAGACATATGTGATGGTATGAAAATAAGCATTCTCTAAAACAAGTGTGTGGAAGATTTTGTTGGATCACAAAAACTTTCTGATCCTTAATAAAGTTAAAGAGGTTTATGATTCTCCAACCCTCAACTCTTCACATTCAAATGGCAAATATTCACTCGAATGCAGACCCAAGGTAGTTCCGAGCAGCAGATGCCAACCCAGGCAACATGAAACACTCCCTTTCCAGTATTGATGTTGTATAAAACTCTGCCAGACATATTGGATTATCCAGTCCTGCTGTTAAACTTGGATTCTTCACTGGGTAATTCATGGACTATGAAACGTTTATTCAATTATCTGTCTATTAGGTTCTTAAAGGACTTTATTTACAGTCGACCTCATCCCAGGGGCAGCCATTGTTTCCTGACAGACAGCTGGAGTGTGTGTGTATCTGCCCAAATAATAATGTCTCCACCTGTCAGAAGACAAAGTGGGTCACAAGGGAAGCCATATTGGTGGCTGCCACCTCAACTTTTATCTCTGATTAAACTGTAAGAATCTTTGTGTTGGACACCCTGCTGGACATGAGCCGTATGTTCCAGCTTTTCCCTCTGATTAAGCCCTCCTTCAAATTTATTGGCCATGGGAAATAATGGGAAACACAGCGAATGTAGAAGTTTTAGGCCATTACTCATGGCTTTTATTGGCATGGGCTCTGTCTGGCACACAGCCAGTGACCTGCACAGAGGACAAAGCAAGTAACGCCTCTCCTGGCTTCTGGCAAGGAAAAGCAGCGGTGAGGGGGTGGCAGCATCGGAGGAGAAAGTGAGAGAGGAGACGTGGCCGCAGTGTAGGTGTGAGGATCCAGGGGAAGGAAATGGTTTAATAAATTACGGGGGAAAAAAGAAACACAGAAAAGAATTCCACAATGCTCCAAAACTTATCTCAAGACATTTTTGATATCACCTTGTTATATAAAGCAGGGGTTCGAAAAATGCTAGCAAACACCTAACAGGGATTTTTAATAGTGTCTAGACAGAATAGTTGGTCTCCAAGGCTGCAGAGCAAGAATGAGCCCCCGTGTACATTGTGAAAAAAATAATATGGCATATAAAATACTAACATATAGGGCTGCAACTAATGGTTATTTTCATTGTCAATTAATCTGTCCATCATATTCATGATTAATTGATTAGTTATGAATCAATTGAAATGTCCATCAGTGTCTCCCAAAGCCCAAGAGGATGTCCTCAAATGTCTTGTTTTGTCCACAACCCAAAGATATTCAGTTTACTGCCATAGAAGAAGAACGAAAAAATACTCACATTTAAGTGGCTTCAGTCAAAGAATTTTGACTTATTTTCTTAAAAAATTAGTTGCGTGATTCTAAAAGCTGATGACTAATCGATTAATTGTTGCAGCTGCACTGACATGCAAATATTTATTTTTCTCCTGTCACAGGTGAACCTCACTCATAAGTAACATACTGCACAATTCTTGGCCTGTGAGTGACTTGCATTAGTTCATGCATAGCCCATATAACCTAGAATAAAACATCACATATGGCTGCATCTGATGTAATAATAATGCTTTGTGCTAAATTCCATATTTTGTCACCTTCATCAAATGTGCAGACTGAGTTTATGGCTCAGGGAGTGAAGAGTTTTCACTGGAACATTTTGTACATATTAAGTTTTAATGAGGTCAGAAGAGAAAAAAGTAGCTTATCATTCTGCTGATTTTACACAGGATCAGTTTACTCATCATAGATCCATGTAAGTACTTGCAGCGCATACACAGTGTTTACGTATAATGTCTACTGTGGCTTTGAAGGAAGCTTTCCGAAGCTTGGAAAAAGTAACCCTGATCATGTCGTGAGGGTTGTTGAAAGATGCTACTGAGCTTCATTCTGCTTCATACACAAAAATGACAAAGAAAATCCACGCTGGCCTGGTTTGCTGCTTTATTTTTGCTGAAAATGCACAGTGACAACTGACCTGTAAGGAAAAGGCATAAACATGTAAAGGGAGCAGAATTCCAGCAGCATTCCCGCTGTTTTCTCTCCACACTCCAGTTTCTACTCTCAGCCATGGGCGCACTCTTTGTAGAGTGAAGCTACAGCTGACATAAGAGTCTATCGAATGTGGATTTCTACTGTATAAATGACTGAACTGAAAAGCCTAATCAGTGGTAGCTGTGGAAAGAGCACAGCTGCATTCTTTTCATGTTCTAAATATTTCCTGAAATTGGCATTAAAAAAAAAAGAGCATTCAACATAACTGGTTCTTCTGGTATATCAAACATGTGTCACTCCTGACTCAGTGTTTTCCAACGGCTTCTTAACCAGAGTTATATTTAGTTGTCTTCTCTTCGCGTATATAGTAGTATAGGCTCAGCAGATGATAATGTTAGACATGCACACACACTCGCAGTCAGGAGCGCACATACAGTCTTCCCACCTCAAGTCCTTGTAGAGGTCAGGTCTCTGTTAATTGCTTTCCATGCAGTAGATGGATGGAGCACAGCGTTCGAGATGAGGCAGGGAGGTGTCAGGAAAGAAAAAAATTTAAAAAAAACAGGTCCTCTCCAACACACACACACACACACACACACACACACACACACACACACACACATATCCATGCGAACATGCTATAAACACACACAAACAACCGAATAGACATTCACAGCATGCACACAAACACATACACAGTCTGGCACGCATGCCAGCCAACAGAGACTGTTATCAGCTAATTAGTGCTAGTAGCTGCAGGGGCCAACCTTATTGACACTGCAATGACAGCTCTCTGGTTTGAGTGGCACCGTCATTCGTCAGACCATGTCATTCTGATTCAATTATAAATACACAGACGCCGGGATAAAACTCACAAGTCCCCCAAGGAGGAAATGCTGCTTTCAAATGCTGTGATCACTTGAGTGGCCATATGGGTTATTGTGTGCAAACTGACTGGTTTCTTCCAAATGACCCACTGACTCAAATAAATGGATGAATATTTTCATCTCATCCCACGTCATGTGTACGCAGCATGCAGATATACATTGAACAGAAACAATTGCTGGGTTTGGCACTCAGCGGGAGGAGGGGGATTACACAAGCCATTGTTTTGCCACTCAATATTGTTCTTCCTCCAGTCCGATTGCTTCCATTCACTAATCCAGTCATCCTTTTTAAATATCAAGCTGAGAACAGAGCAGAAGAGGCTTCTTAAGATTCTTGCAATGGCATCAATTCTTTATGTCTATAATATGATGAAATTTTAGGCTACATGTGTAATAGGTTTCAGAGGGTTTTTAATATTCTTGGAAAATGAGCTTCAGGCTAGGCTACCCAAAGCCTTTTGCTTGTTTCAATAACCAGGAGGCTTGGCTAATATAGAGGTGCAGAATTTCCTCAGCACACTTTTTACAATTTTTTTTTTTTTTATTTTTTTTTTTTTTGCAACATCAAGGCATGAGGTGCATGAAATCCACCTAAAAGCAGCACTTCTTTACAAATATCTGGAATGGAAGTTGCCACCTCTTTGGCTCTAGAAATAAATCTTCGTGACATCATTTTAATGGGGGTTAAAACTCATCATGAAGCACTCCTTCCAAGACTTATGTCGAGTTTTGCAGTCTGTTTGGCACATGATCACCTGCAGCCCACGGGTTGCTCACTTATTTTTCAGTGGAAACATCCTTTTATAGCAGCACCATCTCACCCGTTGTAGCTGGAGGAGATTATTTGGGGGAGTTGTGACGTAACCTGGAGCTAAGCAGAGAGGAAAAGCAGCCCATGAGGAACATACAGAGGGAAAGAGACGTGCTCATATTCACACCTGCAACTGTTGTGATCTTTATAGATTATCTGATGGGAGAACAAAGTGGACAGAAAGGACCTGCACAGCCGGGTCCTTGGTCATATTGATTTCCTCAAAGAAAAGTCAGAGGGTATCCGTCCACACCGCCTCTGGTGTGGAACAAAAATATTTTTGTGGAGCTATGACGCGCGGATAGGGGACAGGGATTATCCGGGAGATGCTTAGTGCATGAAACTGGCAGTTCTCGTGCGTAAATGGCAAGAGTTGCATTGGACTGAATCAAGAGGGACAGAGGGAGAAGGAGAGATGGAGAGTTTGGGGGGCGACAGAGAGAGAGAGGGGGGAAAGTGACGGAACGACGGAGCGATATAGTGAACAACCGGGACAGAGAGAGAGAGGGAGGGAGGGAGGGAGAGAGAGAGAGAGAGAGAGAGAGAGAGAGAGAGAGAGAGAGGCTGCAAGGCGACTGGGTTAGCAGTATTTGCCTCTGCCTCTCCAGCAGTGGGAGAGACGTGCGTAACATGCAGCGGAGAGCGGTGATCATCATCTGCGCTCCGCATCGCCGTGGATCGCCGTGCGCACTCGAAGACAGAGACACACCGAGGGGCGCAGCCCGCTCCACCGAACCTGTCGCAATAGACCCTTGAAGGAAAAGAAGGAAGAGAAGAAGGAGAAGTGGTGTGAGAGGAAGATGCCAGCCCTTCAGACGGTGACTGGGGGTTAATCGCCCTGCTGTTTGGAGCCACTCTGACGCACCGGCGGCGAAGCGAGAGCGCGTATTTTTTGTTGTTCTCCGGAATCCCAGCCCTCTTTGTCACATCTAAACCGGACTATCAAGTGAGGATTTTTTCACCACGGGGATGAATGCTGAATTACACGACCAACAGAATATGAGTCAGTGCGTGTCTGTGAGCTGAGGTGGAGTGTGTGTCTCTCCCGCTGCACGGCTGTCTCGGTCCGCCACAAGCCTTCCTACGCCAGGATGCAGCTGCTCAGAGTTGCGTGGGCACTGACCGGAGCGGCGATCTGCTGCTTTCTCATTCTCCTTATTCACTCCCGCCTGCTCAAAGAAGGTAATCACTCACCTCTCCGCCTGATTACATGTTACTTTTACACTGTTTGAATGCGCCGCCGCCTTCCCTGTAGCTGAAGTTTTCCGCAACAGTAATTCCAATGCGGAGTGTGTCCGCAGCTTCGGCGCAACCGCAAGCACATATCGACTTTTTTCTTTTAATCGCTGTAAAATAAAATAAAAAAAGGTCATTAAAGCAGATTAGTTTGCACGAACACATTGTATTCCCGAGCTGCGATTATCCTCATCCGCAGTTTTCCTTATCAACAAGTCATTCGCCAGAGGTTGATCGATTGATCAATTTTGTGCGATCGAAAAAAATGAATTCAAGCTGCACAGGAAAAAAGCAGCATTGAAAGCAGCAGTTCACCGTTTGTATAGAATACAGATTTGTTGTAAACGTTTTCAATAGATGGCACTAGAGTCTAGCTTTAGGGTAACATTGAGGTCAAGCGGCTCAAATGTCGTTCCATTTACCTTCAGTTGTGTCTTCTGCCCCATATATGTTCACATACGATACATTTCAATCCCGATCGCCATTTACGCGCATAGACACACTGTGCACAATGTGTCTGTCATTGCTGCCATGCTGGATGATGGCACAGCCTGCGGGCATGGCTGCATTGAGGCAAGTGGTGCGGCTTGTGGGGTAATTAATTGAGTTTCCTTTGCTGACATTCAGATTAAGGAATGATTGCATGACTCTGGCAATCACCAGAAACCAGTTCCATCAGGATTTAAGTGATGTTACAGCGTGGCAGGTTATCCCTGTTAGCAAATCATTAATTCCACCTGATGTAGCATAATAAATACAAATCATATCTGTCTGTGGGGAGATCTTCATGCAGAGGTTGAGTACACTTACTGCTCAAACTCCTATGAAAGTCAAATGGTGTAAACGAGGGAATTACTGTACTGTATGAACCTGGCACCAAAAACAGCACTTAATATTCCCTCTATACATGTATACCCCGGGGCGAGCAGAGTCTCTTTGGCACTTAGGAACTGTCATGGGCTTCCTTTGTGCCGGTTTTTGAGAAGCGTGGCTTGGAATGGCCTGCCATCCCCTCCCTGCCTCCGGCCCTGGGCAAATATTCAGGTCAAGCAGTGGCAAACACTCTCCTCACTGTGGTGAGTCCATGACTACTGCAGGGTAGGAGAATGTCCAGCCATACTGAAGGGGGTTGAGAGAGAAAAAGAGAGAGAGAGAGAGAGAGAGAGAAAACTTGTCTTTCAGCCAAAATGTGAGACAAGGGGAGTTCAGGATTTTGTACTGGCACATGTCCCGAAGCCTTCCTTTGGAGTTTTAATTTACTGTGGCATGCTAGCCTTTTCCACAGAGGTCAAAAAGAGGATTGTGTGGCCACCTACCAATCTGAAAAAAGTGCTGCTCACGGCTGCGTTAACGCGAGGGACTCTAGGTAGATTCAGGCCATCAGCATTGTCGAGCTCGTCGACTGGCAAGGCAATATTTTTGACCTTCACCGCCGAGCTGTTTGTCTGTATCATGTTGTGCTTTTACACCAAGGTGTTTTTCCCCTAAGCCTGCATTTTCTTTGCTTTCAAAACTTGACACCAAATCGCTTTTAACTTTGCGGGGGAAAGCTGCCGCTCACTCGGTGGAGAGAAGATGCAATATAAGTTCATTATGGTTTATAAGGTCCCTGTTGAAATCTACCAGAGAGAGAGAGAGAGAGAGTGAGATGGAGGGAGAGAGGCACACAAAGGAGGGTTGAGAATATGCTCACTTCAGGCTACAAGAATGGCCAAGGTCAAAGCCAGCTGTAAGGGCTAATAATACCAACTGATAAAATGAATTCAAAGGAGTGCATTAGTGACAGTCTTTTGGGGATGAGGGTAATGAAAGGCATGCACAAGGGGTCTTAAAAAGAACAGACCCCTTTTAATCTTGTCTCACATATTCCTTCATAGGAACATCAGGCTTGTGCAGCACAGCTCCCTCCAATGTGAGTTACATGCACAAAACAAAAGGAGGAGGGAAAACCAGGAAAATGTATTTTTAGTGTCCTCTCTATGATGCCACAGATTTATCGTCAGTGGCTGTTTACATGCATGTGTGTGTGTTATTGGTGGTGGTGCAGATGTGTATGCAGGTGGTATTTTATCTGAAGGTAGCCTGCCGACAGCACGTGTCATGAGTTATTATTATACCCGTAAAAGCGGGAGTGCTAGCTAGCTAGAGATCTGGGATGCTGATTTCGGCAATGGGAATGCTCACGAAAAAACAAAATGTCACCCATCTGCCAGCCGGTTAGATAGCCGAATACGCCAGTGGGTGTATTTTTGGGAGCTGCGCACCTCGTTGTGTCAGCCCTCTTGCATAATGTGACATGGGATTGCGTGCATTGAGAAATGAGGATGCGGCGAGGGTGGATCGGGAATGGAAACATATTAAAACATTATGCATAGGGAATGTGGATGAATTTTGCGCCATAAATTTCTCACACTGTCCACTTCAATAATTCAGGCAATGGAGCAAATCCCATTTTGCTCTTCATTGGCCAAGAAATTTGTCACATGGCAATAGAGAGTCTGACAGATTCATGGAAGAGTTCTTGGTGAGGGAATTCACTGGTGGATCCGGGGCAATCTGTTTTAGCACAGGATAGGGTAAAATAATGTTCCAGAATATTTTTGGCATGAAATTGAGGCACCCTGTGGGTTACAATTAACGTTATGAAGAGCAGCTTCTTTAAAACCTCAATGGCATATAGTTCTCTCTTAATACAGCATAAAGTTGTAGAATCGACTGCAAGTTAGCGTCAGGCAGGATTCAGAGATTTATTCTTACATTTTCTTCTCAAATAAGAACAGTATTTGTACATAATTATCTTCTTAACTGCTGCAAATCGTGGGGATATTTTAGGGCTCGCAGCTATAGAGGAGACTTGAATAAGCTTGAATGATTGATCTGTGTCTGCCTCTTGACGTGCATGGTGAGGGAGTAATCTTTATCTAAGATAGAATGATGTGAGCGGTTACCAATGAACATTTTGTGTAACAAAACCACTTTTCGTGCTGTGAAGCTGTTTTGGAATAAGCACCTTTATAGACATCTGAAAAAAAAAACGAGCTCAAAAAGACAGACGATACATTGTGATTGAAAGTAGATTTCAAATATGCCAGGCCTGTAAGACATGCGGTGCAATGAAAGGAATCTCTGGTAAATCCCTCTACTAAACTCCTTTTTAACTGTACCCATTTTGCTAGTAGCTGTTTTATACTTCAAAGAGAAGCATATTGCCTAAACTGTCTCTGTGGCAATGACATGTTGAATTGGAGTACCGCTCCATATTTCCTTCTTATTCATTCATAAAGCCTTGTGTTTGCACACCCAAGTGGCCTCTCAGTGTCCTCTACCTCTCTCAAACAGGCCACCCGTCTGCCTGATGACTGCAGTTATTGATCCTCAGGTAAAACCACAGGGTGAGCCATAATGGGCTAAAGTGACAGAGATATGTGTATTCATACACCCTGCCTGACATCAGGCAGCCCAAATCAGTTTTCATTTACTGAATACAGAGGCCCAGTCCAGGGGATCCTCCTTTAAAAAGACATGGATTTCAGTGGCATCCTGTGGTGTGGCAGCCCTGCTCAGAGCAGGCTCAGGCAGAATTGGGTCAAGCAGTGGCAAACGCTTGGTGTCATGCACGTATTGGCCCGTGGAGAAAGGGAAGCCCTGTCACGTCTTGAGACATGAGTTTAGAAAGGAAGGCACATCATGTAGTAGCTTCTGTCTTTCTGTAGCCTGAGCTGCTTTGCCTAAAAAAACCCCCCGATGGACTGAAATAATCCACCAAAGAAAATTCTGCAGTCTGCAGGTTATGCACTTCCACAGAATGTTGTCCGCTTGTTTGCACCCAGTAATCGGTGATGCAGGTAGTGCAGGGAGACATTGCGACCTGCCAGTCACACGAGAGGTCGTCAGGTGGTCATTGTGGAACAGTGTTTATCAGGTTGCCTTTACAAAGCCCTGAACTCAAAACTCAGGTCAAAGCAGGAAAAAGGCCAATCCACAGTGCCTCAAATGCACCGTGCTCTCAATCACAGCTTTCAAGATGTGACTGCGAATGACCAGCAGATTGATCAAGCCTTTTTGGGACTAGTTCTACAACTCATAGGATTGTTGGCTTTGTGTGCCAGAGTTGTCAAACAGTGGACGGTTATGTAAGACATTGAAGGACTGCTACACAACTGTTGTTTATATTGACAGCTGTCTGTGTTTTCCCCTTTATGCTACACTATTTTGCTTTCCCTCTTTTTTTTTTTTCTTACTGCAGAGACTCCAGTCCAACTATTCAATTTCAGCGTGCCATCTGTGAATGCTGTGTTTCATTTTTTCCATCAGAATATTAATCGTGTTTGTGCTAAAAGAAGCACAATGATGAATATACTTCAGGCACAGTCGTAAAAGGCGCAGTTGCTTGCCAAGCATCACCTGCATCTAAAAGATGTAGACTGTTTAATTACAGTCAAAGCCAGAGTGAACTGCAGTATGTGTGCTGACTTGAATATGACTTAGAGATACAGCAGCACAGGTGTAGTCATTAAGCATTTCTTCCTTTTTAATCATATATTATTAATCTCCAGAAATGAGGGATTTTAGGGAATTTAGCCCTGAGGCACAGCTTTAGGCTCTAGTGACATAAAGATAATATGCATGTATTTAATGCCGCAGTAATACTCCTGCAGCATACAGAAGCAATGTCACAATCGCCATGTTTTACTGAGCAAATCCCCTGTGATGCCAAATCGCTCACAGCAATGGTACACATAGGTAAGCGGAGCACTCCTGCATATAATCTTCAATAAACTGATTTGAATTGAGCACAGTTTATCTTTAATGGTCAGTATCAGCTGCAATCCATAGGGGCAATGCACAATAATCAATTGCTTAATTGATTCATTACTTAAAGGGTTTGTTAATTAATTCACTTCAATGAATCAATCCCAGTTGCAGGAGAGACCTGTGGTGGTTTATCAAGGTAATCTAAGCCTACTCCAAACGACCCCCTAGTGTCCCGAGGCACTTTTCATCTGTGTGTGTGTGTGTGTCGGAAATCTCCAGTATTTACTCATGGCACTCTTTTTCACTGTTCCTATTGATTACAGGACAGTAAAAAGTGTGCACTATTGCACCCAGTTTTCCTAAAGTCCTATTGATTGCGTTTTGGCAGTGCTGTGGGACAATAAAAAAAGGCGGTGGTCTGAGTTAGACTCTAATGAAAAGCTGGCTGCAAGGATCCTCTCTGGATTCCAGTTTTTACTGGAGAGACTCATTGGCCTTTGAAAATAGTGATGTCAGAAAGACATCGACCTAACACACTTCACTCCTGCCCTTCCACCCATGAAGCGCCGTCTTAAACTCCCAGAGGTCCTACCAATCCGAGCTTGAAGACATGGAACTGAGCTACTCTGTAAAACCCTGAATCACCAAGGACATGTGATGCTACGTCTTACATCCTCGGACGCATTAACGTAATACAGATGCTTGTGATAACACTTGCAGTAAATTGTGGCACAGATCAGCAAGCTAGCGCAGATTGCTAGATTGAACTCTTCTTGGATGTAAGATGTGGGAGAACACATAAAAGATTGAGTGATTTTAATAACTGAAGCTGTATCTTTAATTAAAACCTCATGCAGTAGCCAGGGAATGTGTTCTGGTCAGAGTGATAGAGCTCGACTCTGTAAATTAGTCATGTGAGTGCGTGTACGCACACACACGCATGAGGTTGAGTGCAGGAGGCAGACGACACACACACATACTGAGGAATAGGAGGAGGGCCAGTAGTTTGAGAGGTTAGAGACTAGTGAGGCCATTTGTCTATCGGCTTGTCAGATGGTGGGAGAAAGATCCTCCCAGATCAGCGTTTTTCTCCAAGGAAGGGCGGATTCCTCTGGGCTCATTCTTGCAACACTGGCAACATGTCCATCATGACCATCTCTCAAAGAGCGGATCGTCCCTCCCCTCGAACGGTCCAGCCCAAGATTATAGTTTATTCGTCAAGATATACAAGCTCAAAGAGTGCTGATTGAAGGGAACTGTGCCAGGCCTTCCGTCCATTTTATTCATAGGCTTACTCTCCAGACTATTGATTCCGTGACCACCAGGGTGCTTGAGTGTGATACATCCACACATTCTCCGGGAAATGATGGGTGAGAAGTGTGCTTACCCTTCTGCGCTTTCAATTTGTGCTTTCCTGCTGTGTCAAAGGTAGAGATGAGGTCATCGCTCCGTTCGATCAATCGGGTGTCTCTGTTCATCTAGCTGATCAATAGCTACTTAAGAAGTTTGATCTTCTTTGCACGTGAGATCACAGTCATTTGAATGGATTTAGAAACAAGGTTTTTCTGCCTTCACAAAAGCTTGGCCCTGGAGGCCATTGTGACACAAATGTGGTGTCTGTGATAACAGGCTTGGTCATGCTTTATGGATCCAGTGCGTTTGAAGCGTTTTTCAATTTCCATCTGACAGAAATGTAGGTTTAATCTTGCATTAGGATGGCTATAGTGCATTAGCTGTTTGTGTCAAAGGGGCAGAATATTACCGATGCTATGCTGCTCCACCGAAACAAATTGCATGTTACTCTTTAGAAAACTAATGGAGGCTTTATCGATTCAAACAAGGCCAGCCACTTGCTTTGTCTCGGCTGTCAGATTGTGTCTAAAGCAATTTCATAAAGATCATTATTTTCTTTCTCGGGATGTCTTGCAGCTAAACAAGATCCTCCTTCGTTCGTTCCTGCCTTTTGTACTGCTCACGGCGGCAGCTCTTATGGTCCAATTGAAAATGAATTAGAATAGAATGACACATAATGAAAATCACTAAAAAACATTGGCACGTCACATCCCCTTAGCTTGTTGCACCCTTGAATAGATTGCTTGTGGGGTTCCAATTCCTATTCTCGACCTAACGCAGTAAGAGAAAATGGGTTTAGCTCACTGTAAAGGACAAGCCATAACATTATGGGTCATAACAAGCGGTGCCACTCATTTATCTTCTAATGCCATTATAGCATGCGGAGGGAAAGGTGCTGACATGGATGTTAGTCATGCAACAAAGCGAGATAACGCAACACGTTCGCTGCACTTACGGTGATCATCATTGACATAATTGACGTAGCCGGCAAGCGTTGCAGTGTCAAATTGCAATCCAACAGGTTGCTTGAATAACATTATTCAAATGACTGCATGTTTTTATCTTGTTTACTCATTGGAACCCCTTTGTCTTATGAAGTTGTGAAGTATTTTGAATGCAGAATCTGTGATCCATGAAATTTAAAACACAGAAGTGGAACCTGCTCTCACTCCTGAATTGATTGATGTGTCTTGTAGTACACAGACTAAGACTAATTCAAGGTAAATTATGAATGTTTTCAGAGAGGAAAACCAGGCAGATCTTTTGAATTATGTTCTGTTGAGAAAGGGAAAAGGCTGTATTGTTAGTCTTCATTTTACTCTGTGATTATGCCTCAAAATGCAATAGCATCCATGCAGCTGTTGCAACTGAACAATAGCTTGAGTCTTGCAGGGCTGGACTTACCCTCTCTCTCTCTCTCTCTCTCTCTCTCTCTCTCTCTCTCTCTGCAACTGTTAAAAGCCCTTTTCTTTTTTTACAATTACATAGTCGCTACATATAGTTTTACGCTTATGTTTACAGCTCTGTCGATTCAACAGCAGGGAGGAGAAGGGAAAAAAAAAACAGCCGGCGATTCTGCTTCATCATAATCATTACGGTCCATTCCACATGGGGGAGAGGAACTTCATTATTGTACCTGCAGGGACTGTTAAAACCAAACTCATGAATACAGAAAGCTTTCTTCTGCGCTGCCTTGTTTCTTTACAGTGCTGCTGTTAGGGAATTTTTAAAGCCACATTCTTCACTTAAAAGTAATACATATAGTATACGCGCTGTGTACACAATAAATTTACAAGTTGTGCTTGATTCACTGCTATGGGTGCTAAAGCAGCCTGGGTTTGCTAGCTGTCAGTTTGAGCTCAAATAGGAGTATGCGTAATGGGGCTGGTGGGTCACTGCTTTTTCTAACCGAGTGTTTCATCATCTGAGAAGTAATGCACATTTTTAGATTTGGTATGCATTGATGTGCACTGACGTGATCTGAACCTGCCGCACCTCTTTTCACTCTTACAACACTGACTTGAGCCTCTTCTCCTCGCACAGTGTGCCCAATATTCCATATTTCAGGAGTTATTATCACCAAGAAATTCACAGTGAGGGCATGAATCAGACGCACCCTTGATAGCATTTCACCACACAGTGTGAAACACAAAAAAAGGTAGGGAAAAAATCATATTTTAATAATGATATGTATTCAGCAAATGAAATACGCCAGGCTTGCACATTTGCCTTGCTGAACAGACAATAAATTATACCTTGTGCACAGCCACCTAAGCCCAAAGATAATACCACATCCAATGACTTGAAAGGAAATAGGGCTTGTGGGATGCAGGAAACAGAATACCCTTGCTTAAATCAAATGGCATTGAGAGGAAACATTGACAGGTGGGTCCTGCATGTGTTTTCCGGCACACCTCGGAGCACATCTGTAGGATGAGGCTGGCATGTAAACGCAGCCGCACTCCTTCTGCAGGTGAACTTCGCGGCCACAAACATCTGTGCATGCCAAGTTGACACGCAGAAGTGCAGTGACAAATAGAAATGCAGACATATGAATACACACACACACTCCTGCAAATATACACCGGTGCTTGACAGACCGTGTGCATCTCATTTTTGTGTTAGTGCATTGCAAAGCGAATTCCTGTAGCTCCAAGTCTAATTTATCAAACAGACTGTGTAAGTGTGTGGCATGGTGTGTGTGCGCGCGCGCGTGTGTGATGAAGTTTCATCATACATTCGGAACACACACACAATTCTTCAAGATAGTGAAAAAATGCTGCGAGCAAGTGTAGATGTGCACACACAGGCGCAGAGGCAGCCTTGTATACATATGCATACACAGCCACAAAGGGTCACTTGCCCACACACACACACACACACACACACACACACACACACACACACACACAGAGTGCAGCAGGTTCTTATGGGACTCTGGAGAGGATGAAATATTGCTGCAGAGGCCACACGGTCCACATTGAAGCACACACACAACAGAGTCAACACACACACACACCGAGGGATCGCTGAAGCAGTCTGGTTAAAGATGGAGACGTGTGTGAGGTGAAAAAAAAAAGCATCTGCTGCTTCTTCTACATGTCAGCAGCTTGATAACCTGACACATAACATGCACACACATGCACGCACCCTGCATCCACAAATGTTGGCATCATCTGTCATTTGGTTGCTACACATTGACAGAGTACATTCCAGTT
The DNA here is from genome assembly GCA_037975065.1 of Chaetodon trifasciatus. Classification (NCBI taxonomy): domain Eukaryota; kingdom Metazoa; phylum Chordata; class Actinopteri; order Chaetodontiformes; family Chaetodontidae; genus Chaetodon; species Chaetodon trifasciatus. Next base: position 659,291 of record JBBMOE010000028.1, on the reverse strand, counting down.
ATCATCTGAAGACGTGATGTAATCTCTCACTCTCACACACACATAATACACAGCGCATCTGACATGCATGCAGACAAAAAAGGCAGACCTGACATCACAGAGGCAGGGCAGAAGTAAAACCAGTGACATCTCACCCCTAATAGTGTCTGATAGGTAAACAGAGCATAGCCACCCACCTGCCTTTTGGCCCAGGTGGAACCACTTGAGCAAATTGCCTCCTTAATTGATGGACTTGAACTGGTTGCTGTGTGCTAGCTTGTTTGTGTGCGTGTGTTTGTGTGTGTACGTGCATGCATGTGTGTTTGTGTGCGTGCACATGCGTGTGTGTGTGACTGCCAGGGATTCTGCCGGTGCCTGTGGCTAAGGGAGCAGTAATGGTGGAAAGAGAAATCTGTCAGCCGGTAATGAAATAATTGGCACAAACGGTTACACATGCAGGCTCCTGCGCACACACACACTCACACACACACACATACACGCACGCAGTTGCACTTTTAAATGCACGTAAATCCACACACATGCACAGACACAGACTTCTCATAGATTTGGATTCTCTTGTGCGCACACACACACACACACGCAGCTCCAACCAAGAGTACAGATAACAGCCCAGTGAAGGAGCCTGATGCACCATTTCCTCTGGTTGTAGCTACAAATGAAGTAACCCAGTGGCTGAATATGGACAGACTGTGACAGCAAATGAGGCGGAAAGGCACAGACGGATAAAACTTGAAGATGGAGGGAGACGAAAAGGACCCTATATATACATACGTGCGTGTAGCGGCAGGAGAGGAGTAAAAGTGCATGAAAGGAGCAGTGAAAGATTAGAATGATGACGGAGGAAAAGGAAAGAGAGAGTGAGACAGACAGAGAGAGAGAGAGAGTCACAGGTTGTTGCCGATGGGTTGCTTCCTGAAATAAATTCTTTTTGGGGGAGGGTTGCCATGGCAACTCAGGTAACGGCAGACAGGGATTGGTTGTGCTAGTAACCAGCAGCACTGAGAGGGAGACAGAGAGGATATCATCCAAATTCTGTGTACAGTTTTTATCCACATAAGATTTGGTTGAACTGCACTGTTTAGGATTATCCAGTAATGGACTCCATGGCAGGGATAAGATTATTTCCTGCAGAAGAAGCAACTCTACTGCGTTTGCTAAGAGTTAATCGGAACTTAAGATGCTTATCGCTGTCATGATTTTGAGAGTGACACGGCGGAGGTCATAAGTTTTGTCCGTTTATGATGTTAATGTGCTCGCTGTCAAATTTACTGCCAGCCAGAACCCAAAGTGTCTGTAGAAGGAGGTTTGACCGTGGTGAACTTTCAGAGGAGTCAGCTGAAATAGATTACCTTCACTGTGCTTTACCATTAAACTGTGCAAGTCATTTCAGCTGTTTTATACTGTGTCGGGTAGCTCCATCTAGAACAGAGCATCATAGCCTATAAGATCATCGTATGCTCTGGCTATGCAATATGTCCCCCTGAACTGTAGTCTGTAGTGGAGTACAAGTCAAGATCAGAGTCAGTGCACTTAGTGGCATTAGTTGTACTAGTAAGACTGCAGAGCCTTGCAGTGTGGAAAGATGTTAGATTTAAAAATAATAATAATAATAATAGTAATAATAATTATAACTCTACAACACATAACTTAAATTGTTATGAATCTTGAATGAAATTTTGTGTTGATCTTTTTGTGAGGAACAAAACATAGTAACCATCATTTTTATTTGGGCTGTTCTGAACTCCCACTATGAGTAGAAAAGGCAACTTCCTGCATTTTCATCAGTCTCAGCCTCATTATTTGTTTGATCATGCTTTTGTTTAAGTTGTCTTTTGTAGTTGTTTTGTCATTAGTCTCGGGATGCTCCTCTGTTTTTCACGTTCCCGCTCACTAATTAAGCCTCCTCCTATACCATTACTTGCTCTGCTTTAAAAGCTAATGTTTAAATAGTTGCCTTAATTGATTCTCATTCATGCCGCCGCCACATTTTACAGTGCATGAGGATCCGGCCGTTTGAATCAAGAGCTGTTTGCATTTACTCAATGTCCTCAAAATAGCTCCGTAATGGTGCTGCGTGAGTACATGTGTCTTGTAGTGTAGCCCTCTGGAACTATGAGGAGATAGGAGAGCGGACACAGTGAGACAGTGGAGAGAGAGGGTGTGTGTGTAATAAGCGTGTTGGATGCAGATGTGGGGAAGCTGTGCCAGTGAAGGCCTCCGTAGGGGGCTGTGTAACGGTTGTATAACGTCTGTGCAAATGTGTGTGTGCATGCAGGCAGGTGTTCTTCCATGTTTCCCTGTGTACATGTGTGCCTATATGCAGTTTTGTGTCATTACAGACTCCAGTCAATGTGTGCAATCCTATTGTGTGTGCGTGTGTGTGTGTGTGTGTGTGTGTGTGTGTGTGTGTGTGAGAGCTTCAGAGCCTGCACCACAGCCAGTCAATAATTAGCACAGACAGCAGGGGGAGGACGATGAGAGAAAACAAGAGGGAAAACAAGACAAAAAAAATGAAAGAGAAATAAAAAATAATAAGAGCAGCGAGCGTAACTGAGTCCCCCACCACCCACCCTCTGGTTACCGTGGAAATCCAGATAAGGATGTTTCCTCTCTTATTCTGCTAACAGGGCTCTGCATTGGCTCTGACAGAGCCTGAATACCAATTACACTGCCCTGGCACCTCCTCCACTGGAGATAGAGACAGAAATAGGGGTTGTGGGAGCAAGACGGAGCGATGGTGGCGAGGGGCGGGTGGGCAGAGAGGGACAGAGGGAGAGATGGATGTAAGGACGGGGGGGGACAGGGTGCATACTATATAAAATGACGAAAAATGGGAGTGGGAAAGGAAAGAGGAAACTGCAGAATAAGGGACTGCATGGAGAGGAGACGGATAAAAGGAGGGAAAACAGGGAGCGCGTGAGAGTTTCGGTAGCAGTAAACAACTTTTCATTCTCGAAGGTGACACAACAAGGCGCTTCCCAGGACCGACTTTCAAAGGGTTAAAGCTTTCTTCTTTGCGTCTTAAAGTGACGGCTGACCATCGGCTGGTAATAATAACGGAGGCCTGATGATAGCTGTGGTGTTGGATCCAATGAATAATTTATCATTTATGCCGCGCCGCAGTGAGCACATAGTCTCCTTTTAAAGCACATTGACTGTCTGTGCTCCGGCTGTAGCCCCTGGCTTTATTACTAATGCACACACATGTGGACACGCATGCACACAGTTGAAGGCACGCACACACAATCATAAACAGAGACCTTCATCTACATACTTGACATGCACGCCTCTCTCATTCTCTTTCCTGCTTCCCTATTTCCGTCTCTTTTGTTACGCAAAATGCTGTCGCTCCGGTAAGCAGTGCTGTTTCCTCTGTAGGAGCAGAGAGTGTTGCGTTGTTGAGCTGAGAATAGAGGTTGTGATGAACTGGTGAAAAGAAAAAAAGAAAAACAGGGACGTGGATATGCTCAAGTCCTCGGAGAAGAGCTACAATGAAGGAGGCAGTGCAGTCTTTAACTCCCAAAGCGCTAACAAGGTGTCGCTACTTGCTGTTATACACAAAGCCTTCCTCTATCTCTATTTCCTGTCTCAATGGCAGCAGCAGTATTTGTTATTTTTTGTATTTTTTTTATTGCAGGAGTCAGTTGCCAGGCACTACCTTTGTGACTGACACAAAGACTTTGTTAGCTTTGAAAAGAAGCAACGGTGCCGAGCCATCGACTTCTGCTCATCCAGTTATTGTGGGAAGCTGTCTGTGCAGGACACAGAGTACTCTGCCGCACTGCAACTTGTTGTCCTTCTTCCATGTGCTTGACCGTGCATTCAGCACTCGCCAGTCAGTGGGGAAAAAGTTGCCAAATTTGTAAAAGCCCAAATTTTGGTGGACTCTGGCACATTCCATCATACATGCCACTGTTCCATCATAGACACTGATCTCACATTGTTTTGAAGCGGAAGCTAGGGGTCTAAATGTACATGCATAGTGAAGCCAGTTATTAATGGTCATTAAGATAATAAAGTAGCTGGCTAGTCTGCTGTTTGGCCGGCAGCCAGCGCTTATGGAAACCTCTGTTGCTCTGTGACTTCATGTCGACATTTGGTATTAAGCTGAGCGGTTTGCTGTGTTCACTTCTATGATTTCACAATCACCCTGTACTCAGACTGTGTATGGGACCCTGTGGAGTTTCACTGTCTACATATCTGTGGCTGTAAAGGCTGGCATGATAGTCATTTGGCTGTAAAATATATTCAGCACAAACTGAAACCAATCATATTTATTTATAATTGATAGCAAGTAACACAATTCCACTTTTCAGACAGACAATGCTAAATGGTAAAGGATTTTTAATTCTCTTGTCTTTTTAGGATAATATTAACTCTAGATATGACCTAAAAATGGAGTTTGCAGGGCCTTTTTTCAACCTGACCAGTGTCTACAGGTACCAATTAGCTAGAGCAGCCTGCATGTAGCCTGAGAGGCAAAACAAAGGACATTGTAAGTCCGGAAACACTCGCCACATCACTTGCTGTTGCTCGTTAAGCTCAATGCTCTGAGCACACGGTAATATCTGAAGGCGACTCCGACGGGCATATCAACCATTTCTGTCAGCTGTGCTCTTCTCATGCCTGGACTTGGAGGCTGGACTGTAAGAGGACAGTGTTCGGTGAGACTTTAATAAGACAAGCTGAAAAAATAGAAGAGAGGGGGACAAAAATATTGTTTTAATCACAGCAAAAGCAGTGCACTCAGGCACTGCCAGCTCTTACAGCAGGACAGCCAGAAGGAGAGGAAGAGGTAGGTTTAAAACACACATGGAGGACAAGAGAGAGATTTAACAGGACTCATTTGAAGCCAGAGACATGTACAAGCTGAGACAGGGGACGGAGACAGCTCTAAGTCAAAACACCCCGGAGAGACAAGTCTGAGGTAATGACCAAATGTCTCAAAACTAAGACCAGGCTTGAATGCTACAGCCCTACTTCCTGGTTGTACTTCCACCAGCAGAGGTTACTTTGCATAGCTGCCATGTTTGATCAGCAGTCTTTGAAAAAAATCAGGGGCTTTTTGAAAGTCAAATTTTAATTCCTCTGACATTTTGGGAGGGGGGTCACGTCAGCTGCCTCAAACAAGGTTGCATAAGCTAAGTTGTAAAATAATTTCACAGTGACTCACATGCATGGGAAATGAGCGGTTTTTCCCCCATGCTGCAGTGGTAGGAGTTTAATTAGCTCTGTCACATTTTTCGCAGTGGTTTTTATTAGGGCCCTTTGGAGTATATCCAAATGTGTAACCTTAATATTTAGCGTGGTGGAAGTGAATATTAAAGCTGGAGTCAGCGATTCTGCCGAAAGATTGGTGATATTTGCACTCAACAACCAAAGTGAAGCACATCTTCCTTCAGTACTCAAAAGCTCCGGCCCCCATATTCATAGGCACATTGCCATGCAACAACACTAACAACCATGCCCACCTGACCAAAAAAGAAAGAGCCTAGACATTCCAGTCTTGTGCAGCGTGGAAGTGGATGTCTCTTTCTCATAGCTGAAGCAAGCATTATGTGAAACCTCAGCAAATGAACAACATTCAAGCACACAAGCAACGCATCTATCTGTGAGCAGCTAAGCTAACAACAAAGCAAAACTAACATGCTAATGTGAACAACCTGTCAAGCAGAAACAGAGCAACCTCTGCGTCCGTCAGAATTATCGTCCCTCTTGCTCCCGCTGCCCTCCCACCACTGGATTACAGTCACCTTTAAGGTAGCAGCATATCTGTCACAGTGCTTGTGATACGTGTAACGCATCCTCATGCTTGTAAAATGAGCGTTTTCTTTATCTTAAGTGATCCACCCTGCTCAGGTGTAACGCATTAAATATGTTTGTCACTGCAGCAGCCAGAAAATTATGTACTGTACACAAGAAAACCTTCCCTTTTAAATGAAATTGTATCCCGGAGGTTCCAGCATGGTGTCCATGCCAATCTGCACCTCCTCCCTTCAGGGAATATTCCAAACTATTTCAGTATTTCTGTATGCGTCTCCTCCTCCTCTTCTTCTTCTTCTTCTTCTTCTTCTTCTTCTTCTTCTTCTTCCTCTTCTTCTTCTTCTTCTTCTTCTTCTTCTTGGCTTCCCTGCACCTGAGGCACAAGATTGCGATATCTCTGCAACCATGGGGTGGGCAGTAAGGTGTGTTATCACTGTTGACACACTTTACGGGGCACCACACATGCACGAATGACATATACAGACAGGTACTGCGTTGCACAGATAAAAAAAGATGGTGACACGCTTCTTCTTGGTGTACCTCAGGGGCAGAGGGGAAACAAACCAGACAGTCACATCCTGATAATGATAGAAATGCTATTGCATGTTATTTTCCACTGGCAGCTCAGCTCTATTTGGTTTGGTTTGGTTCAAATTAGCTGTGTTCTGTGCTCTTCTTTTAAAGTGTTTTACTATGTCCTCTGTCTAAAGTCATAATTACTAATGTATATGGACTTACACTTGCATGCTGGCTTCTGTTTTGCTTCTTGCATTCTGTTCATCATAGCAGTAGCCAGGTTATCTCCTCCTTTATCATTATGTACAATACTGGCCCATAAATCTGTGTGCTGATAGCGCTGCTCCAGCATCCTAATGCATATTCATAACGCCTCCACCTAAATATTCATGAGCAAATGTCTGGCCAAACAGCTTTCAGAATAGTGAAATATAAGACACAGTTTGCCTTTTTATGTGCTTGTTTTCGCTGCTGTTTGTGGCAATGGGTGGGGAGCTTCGGAGGAGTTGATGTATTTGCATGTCTCAGGGAGAATTATGGGTGTAGAAGTTTCCCCCCCAACTAAGCAGACGACTTCACCGAGGTAGTTCCCACTTTTTTTTTTTTTTTTTTTTTCAAAATTGTCCAGGGGCTGGTAGTCGAAGGTGAAAAATGAGCAGAGTAACAACTTTTGATGGGTTTATTTTGCAGAGATGGTGCACATTCATCATGGTTACAACAATAAATGACATATTACCATGCAAATTAGAGATGCAGCACGACCACTTTTTTACAACCAAAACAAAACAGTAAACTGAATATATTTTATCAGTTGAAATCAAGTGATTTGTGACTTGTTACCTTTTTACAGTGTTGTTACAGTGTCGTGCTGCTGAAAGTCAAAGCCTTCGCTGGAGATCTAACCTCTTATTGATGCTTTCTGCTGCCCCTTTTGCATATGTGCGGTCCTATCGCACACCATTGCACCTATCAAAAGTAGTGGAATCAAAAGTAACATGAGTATTGACCCGGCTGGGGCTCCTCTCTCCGATTCTCATGCAGATAATAGGAAGTAGACAAAGCCATGCGCAGATATGTCATCAGATCGGATGGAAAAAATAAAAAAAAGCAGAGTGAATGGTTTTTTTCTTTTGTTTATTCACTCCAGTCATTCTCTGGATGAATAGCTTGATAGCAGATTGATGGCAGATGTAGAGAATGGGAGATGAGGAATGCTGCGTTGTCATGCGCAGGAAGAGGTTGTCAGAATCCTGTCATTTTTTCATTAGTTACAAGTGTTTGCTACAACGTATTTGCAAAAAATATACCAAAAAGTGAGTCGCAGAGCATCGGCATTTAAATGACATTTAAATATGATATGCACTGTGACATTTAAACCTTACTTAAAGCAATACTCCACTTTTCAACTTCACGACTTTAACATTAGGAGTAATGATCAGAACAAGGTGTAAAGTTTGCCAGCCTGTGTTGCCCAGGGAGCCAACTAAGAGTGATTCAGACTGGCCTCAGAGTGTTGTCGTCCAGACGACATAAAAAGCTACAATAATAATTGTCACCTTCTTTTATTTAGCGTCTAACGTTCTAGTCCAGCTCTTCCTCTGGGCTACAACACAGAAGACATTTACATCCTGGATATTGATGAATGAGCGCCTTTTAGCAAAGCTGATGATTCAAGCTTAGCTGAACAAAATGGCTGGGTTTATAAGATTGGGGTAACTGCTAAGTAACCCAATTACGTGTGCTGTGCAAAAAAAAAAAAAAAAAAAGGCCTTGAGGGAATTCCTCTATTAATGGCCTCATCACAACGGATGTTTAATACACCTCGAGTTTCCTGTTTCTTGCACTTTCATTTTACCTCAGCCGCTAACATGAAGTGTAATATATATGACACAGTCATTTACCATGTTTGAGATTCATTGAGTGCAATAACATTACTGCAACACATTTTGAGAAAAAGCATTACAGCTACTACAAGTCACTAATTAAGCCTTTACACAAGTGGCTGGAAGTCCACAAGGAGGTCTGCTTGGAAAACTGCATCACAGATAGCAGCTTCATCCTCAGAAGGCTGTTTTCACACTCATCAGTTTCTCTTCAGACATGTACATATGGGATTTTGTGATGTCACAACTTGGCTGGAAGCCGTATTGAGAGATTTCATCGTGGCAGAAGGAGTAGATGTAATTTATCTTTTTTTTTGTTTTTCCATCTACTTAAACTTTTTTTTTACTTGAGAAGCACATATCAGGCACTAATTACTATTCAAAGCATTTTTGTTTCTCAAAACATGTCTGGTGGGGCGCTTTAAAAGTTTGCTTGCGTATGGGAAGTAACTATTTATTCTGCCCAAGAAGTGAAACACATTAATTGTTTGTTTTTTAATCTTCCAGCAAAAACTTGTGCAGGTGAGCTCCATTTAGCATTTTAATAAAAAATGAGTATGCGCCTCTAAACTCTGTGGTATCCATTATATTCCATGTTTCTTCGTGCCAAATGCAAAGCTTAATGTTAAGCCAATACCTGACAGGGTTTTCGTTGTGGGTGATTTTACTGTGCCTGCATCAGTCTTGTTTATAGCCATGTTTTTTTTAATTATATTTTAGCTGTAGCTCACATTGAGGGAGTCTCTAGAGGGCAATCAGTGAGCCGGGTGGAGATCAGCAAATGTACAGTAGCTGTTGCCAGGATGAAATGTGACCTTTCTGTAAAAGCTCAGCCCCTCTCACTGCTCGGCCGCATAGTCTTAATTTTGTTATTGCACCAGGAGACATGCAGCTTCTCTTCTGAAATGAAGACACGGTACCGTTGTTTGACAAAATGACTGACAGCTTTCCCTACGTCTGACAGCCTAATGTCTCTCGCATTGCATTCCCCCCCCAGCAGGCGTCATACAGACACCAAATTATGAATCCGTGGAATGCTTGAAATGGAGGAAAATGCAAAGGAGCAAATTTCTTTCTTCCTCTCTTTTTACATTTCAATCAGATGCCATTCCTGGGCTAATTCAGTTTCCGACAAGCCAAAATATGTCGCAGTCGCTGACATGCAGCTCCGAGAGAGCGTAGCATGGGCGAGCGCGCGTGTGGGTGTGTGTGTACGTAAATGAAAGCCGCCTTTAACAATGGTCCGACATGAGACGAGCTGTGTGCTTCGTGCTCTGCGTGGTTGTCTCATTGTCAGTCAGTCAGCTGTCAGCAGCATTATTGTGATGATTAGGAAAAGGCCTTTTGTTCAGGCGAGAGAATCATCGCTATTCGGCTCATTTGGTAGCGAGGGAAGGTAGTGAGGAGAAGAGGGGAGTAAGGACTGATGAGTCTGGCTGAATAACTTGGGTCATGGCTCAGACCACACACTTATTTTGACTGGGTTTCAGTCTCTTCTTTTGTCCTCTCCCTCCCCATCACTTTGTCCCTCTCATCTGTCTTTGCTCCATCTCTCCCCCTCGTTTTCTTCTGCTACGTCTCTAGCTTGTCTCCTCTCGCTGTCCATCACCTCTCCTCTTGCGCTCTTCCTCTCAGACATAGTGACATTCCCCACAGAAACACAAATTGCTAACTTTGAAGTCTGAATGAAGTGACAGCTGCGTGCTTTCTTACCATCTCCTGGGCTTTTATTGGGGCCCTAACTTTGCACGATGGTAATCGGGTGAGCTGCTAATCAGGCACTGCATAGGTTTCTTTTTAGTAGGCCACTATGACTTTTTCAAACATGAAGCATCTGAAGGCATCTGGTAATTGACTGTTCGGTAAACCCCAACCCTCTCTTAGTTAGTCTTTCTACGCCTGTCAAGCTTTGATTCTCGCGTGGCACGTGCAGTTTACAATAACATTGGCACATTTATCCAGGGCTGCCAACTTTTCAGTTTCATTTTGAGTGGGATTCGGTATTGGCCATTTTACAAGCAGGCCTTCTGTGACATTACTCCTCCTGTGACATTAGGTCATTGCTCCTCAAACCCCACAAATTTAATTTGAAAAGTTCAGCGGCCAAATTCACAATTTTGAAGCATTTATAGATGAAAATCCAAAGTCAATAATCGCGGTCAGGGATGAATGGTCTATCAGCCGACCTCCAGGCATCAGAGCATAAATCAGACCAGACCGAACAAGGGTGTCTGAGGATCTTCCCCCAGAAAACTGTTAATTTCAGACGGTTTTCCTGCACTGTAGTGTATTTATGGAGTGATATGTTGTTGAAATGTGGAGTCAGGAGGACGGGGGGGGGGGAGAGGGCACTGAAAAATGGGACTCCCAGGAGAATGTGGAAGGTTGGCAAGGAGCTACATCTGCAAACAGTAACATTGCATGAAAAGTAAATGAAGAAGAACAAAACATTGTTCAAGGGCAGCGGATTCAGGATGATTTCATCCAGAAAGCAAACAAACTAGATTTTATTAGACTAATAAAAAGCCAGCTCAGATATACAAGAGAGGGGGAAAAAAAGTTCTAAGTTGAACTATTTGTCTCATCAATTATGGCTGAATGCTTTCACACATTTACTGATAAGCCTTCAAATACAGTTTATCTTTTGACATCTTGGCAGCTAAATTAAGCAATTAACCAATGGTATTGCCTTAATCGCATTAAAAGTTGTATTTTTTTAAGGTTTCAATTTGTCATAGATGTGAAATTGAAGACCAGAGTGAGGCATTTTTCAGTGTTGGTACAATTCTGGTTGTAATTTTGTATTATATTAACCTGAAAACTTGTTATTGGGAATCATGAGAGTCATCATAGCAACAGATACACAGAGTTAATGATGTGCTCCTTGGCTTAACATTAGTGTACTACTATAGTAAGCTGGACATGCTAGTGTATTTTCCACCTTATAAGCCTTCTATTTAATCTATAAATTATATGTTTACTTTTGTGAGTTTGGTTTTGGAAAGGCTACAAAAAAGGCACCACCCTCCAAACTCTTTAAATGCTGAATGTCGCTCTTACAGCCCCAATCCTTGTTTCATGTCATGCATTTCAAACATACAGATTGGCTACATGGTGTATTGAAAGCATCTCAAAATAGCAGGCCCTTCTGAAATTTGTATGTAGCAATCAGCTCCACCCTCAGTTTCACTGCTTATCAATGCAGACACTGCTGGAACGGCTCACCTGAAAAGCAGCCAAAAGCCGAGACCCATCAGCGAGAGTGGAGGTTTTGATGGGTTGTGTCTCTCTGTTTTCATCTCCTGTATCCCAAGTTGTGCTTACAGCTTCTTTTTCCCTCTGGGACACAGAAATATTAACTTTCAGCCTGGCGTGGCTGCCAACTTCCTGCACCTAACGGCACATTCTGTCCATCACAGGCACTGCTTTAGACAGGGTTCTGGCAGCGCTAGCCAAAGCAGGGAGCTGCTCCTTCTGTTATTTTGGAGGTCAGTCACTTAATAGACTAATTTCAACGTGTTACTGAACGCTGAACCTGTAGATTTGTCCAGTATTTCCTCTGGGGTTTTTTTGTAAAAAGGGGGTCCACTCTTCCGTTCACTATGTGATTGCACTATACTGTAAACCTCGACTGTAGACGCTCTCTTTCTAAGACTGCAGTTATAGAGTAGTGAATTAAAGAGGCGCGTCCATCCACAATGGCTGCAGGAGCTGTTTTCTTCTTTGTGGGCAAGAAGTACAGGGCTTCCTCTTCATATATTGACTCTCTGCTTTTAAATAATTAAACTCTCAAGAATTATTATCCTCTCCCAGTGCTTGCTTGGGTCACCATCTTCAGCAAACTGGATTTTCACATATGGCCTCACAATGAAAAGCCAATGAGAGGGAAATAATATAAATGGATACATTTGCCTGACTATTAACTTTCAAGTATTTGTGATCATGTGTTGTCTTCACCATGCCAGTAACCTCGCACACCCTTTTTGTCATGTCCGCAATCTGATTGAAAGACATTCTTTGAATGAAACCCGAAAAATCTACATTCTTCCATTTTAGAGATCCACTGTGTCATCTCACACACAGAAGTAAACTGCCATATTTTTTTTCAGCCGTCATCAAACGACCACAATGAATCAGGTTCAACAGGTAATGGGATCTTACAGCTTGCACCTTCAGTGTGCCGCACTTGAGGGAATATCACAATTTGACAGATGAAAGTGACCGTAGGGATTTAACTCTAATATCAAGCTATCACACAAAGATGAAGAACAAAACATTTGACAAATGCAATATTTTGGCACGCATACATAAAAATCATCATCTTTTTTCTTGTTTGATGTAACGAAAAGACCTGATAGAAAAAGTGAAGACACGAACGATGGCTTTCCAATGTGACCAGTGAGCCGATACCAACAGGTGGGCTACATGACATGGAAGCTGAATTAAAAAAAAATCATTATATAAAATAGAGCAAGGATTAAAACCGACACTAAAGGACACACACACAAAAAAATCCTTTCTGTCAGCCAATAATACAAAGGCAGCAACTAATAACACAAAGGTGACCCACCTTTGAGCACAAAAAACCCTGCAGGAGTGATAAAAACACACAAAACATGCTTTTTCTGTCAGCTGTTTTCTGTCGATTTGAATTCCTTTTTAGGATCCTCATTATGAAAGATAGCAACACTTATTGGTTTAATTCTAAGTCCCTTCTCTTATCTTCCTCATATAACCTCAAAGGCCTAAACATGCCAGCGGGGCGACTCCTGCACCACAGATGCTTGTGTTCCAGGATGAAGAGTTCATTTTAAAGGTGTAGAAAGTGATGAGATTTCAGGAGCGTGGATACGGCAACAAGACGATCACTAAATCCTATAAAAGAGCACTTTATTGCTGAAGATAACTGTAACTACAACCCAACCCAAACCACATCACCAATCTTATTATATGCTGTCTGCAATGTTCCCATTTGTCTCATAAAACGGAATGGATCATTCCCTGGAATTTACATTAACATGTACAGGTACATATATCTTGAAGGAAAAGCATATCATTGAACTGAAGGCTCCATGTGTAGTGCTGTGTTTTCTCAGTTCAGGTGTAGTTAGACTTAATGTTTATTTTCTTGGCTATATTCAGTTTTAGTTATGTAACTTTTAAGACAGACAGAAGACAAACTAACGCACCAAAAAACAGAAAAAAAAAAAAGAAAAACAGCCAATCTGAGAGTGAGAGACGGGCACACACACCAACAGAAAGACAGACAGATCAGAAGACAGATAGAAGTGGGAGAGGCTGGCAGACGGAGCGATGTGTATGTATGTGTGTCTTTATGCCCCAGCTGAGCCTCGGCAGAGCAGCAGCACAGAGGCCAACTTAAATGGGGAGGGGAGATTAAAGGCAGTGCCGAGGCCTGCAGCCTCTGTATTCAATCACCACTCTCCCCCACACCTCAGCCTGCATGCTGATCAAGCTGCAGTGAAAGGAGCCATGCACCCTGCCACTCCCATACACAAGTGCACAGACTGCATACTTGTGCCTTCTTGATATCAGAGTTTTACTTACCAGAAAACATCAGATTAATGATGGGGTCATGTTTATAATATTACATATCTGTCCTTAAGTTTGTTTATATTCGTATTTCTTTGCCACATTTTAAAGCACACCCGCTTTGAAACAAATGCCTGCCTGGTTAATGTTACTGTAGCTGCAACAGTCGACTTCAGTTAGTTTTATGCTTTTCTGTGAGGTGGTGTAGCAGCAGATTTATTCATAATTCAATGTAAAATCACCTGTTGATTTGTTGTAGCACCACTGCAACACTAGATGGATGTCATGTTGTCATATTGAAGGTTTCTTGCTCAGGATTTCTTGCCACAAATTAGGTGAGATTTAAGAGACACAGCTGCTGATAATTGATATCAGCAACAATTTCTCTTCTTTAAAGTGCACAAATGCCAACATACAGAATCATTGGACCCGAGAGTTATCACCATCTATTTAGCACTGACCCGAGTTTATTTCTGCTACAGTGACAGGGAAAGAATATCCACTGCATACATGTTATTTTGGGTGTATGAGGAACTGGAGCATTTCTCATCGATGTTTAACGTCAGGGCGATCTTCTTCACCTCCACGCTTCACCTGTTTAATGCTGCTCTGAAATCTGCCCTACTTTTCAGATTTGGGCTGCTTGTTAAACCATCTGCGTGGTTCACATTTAATCTGAACAATATATTACCACACAGGTGAACTGCAAACTTCCATTTTCACAATAAATGAAGAGTAGAAACCGCCGCAGGTGAGAAGTTTATCTCGCTATTATATTACTGCAATTGGAGCAATTTGGGTAGAGCATTTTTTGTGGTAGAGTTAATTAGATGTGCAGAGGGCGCCTTTGATTCAGCAAATGTGATATTTTGCAGGATATGAACACACAGGCAAACACAGGGTAAAAATCCTGCGATCCTGCATGTATTTCTCTGGGGAAATGGGAACCAAATCATGGTGAGAATTCCCAGGAAATGCCATCATTAAATACCAGTAAATTTCCAGTGTCATGCATTAATTATATACCTGAGGTAATTGTGTTTACATTGCTTTATTCATTTTGAAACCGAGAGCAAAAGTCCAGGGAAGTTTGCACTGAAAATGGCTTAGCAAGATACTCTAAAGGGAAAATGCCTGAGCCTTTCTTCAAGTTGTTCCACTACCCACAATCTCTGCTGGATTATAGTGGCCTCCGTGTCTGCAGACCTTGTGGCCCCGAGCTGCGAAGAAGCCTTGCACCTCTGCCCTGGCCCTCCCTGCAGCTGAGCACTGATGCAAAAACGTATGTCCATTATTCCTTCAATGTTTCTGACTGTGATTTGGGAGGTTAGCTGTGTTTCCTCCTGGCCATCACTGCAGCTCTCCATTCTTCTTCACATCACGTTCGGTCCTCTTTGCAGAATCCAAAATATGCCCACAACAATGAGTGAACCTTTTTAGGCAGCTATAAAGAGTTTCCCTCTCAAAAAAAAAAAAGAAAAAAGCTTTGTTCAACTGATATTTTGTTGGCAAATAGCCGGAAAGGTTGTAAATTGTGAATGTCCCGCCTCCTGCTGAGTGTCTCTTTGTGCGTGTGTGCGTGTGTGTCAGTGAGAGAATGAATGGAAGATGGAGAGAGAGCGGGAAGGAACAATTTTCAAGAAAAATAATGCATGACTACAAAGAAAGCATGCTTTACAAGTGAAATGGCAACTGCAGTTAAGCTAGCTCTCCCCAAATGCTTTATTATAGATTGTCACACATTCAGGCCCAGTCGGCCCCGATCAGGAGCCTAACACTGCCTGACATACCTTGCTTCTGTCCCCCAAGGGTGCAGAAAAGAGAGAAATTATTGGGCTTTCACATATTCACTCAGGGGTCTTTAGTCTGCGAAATCATAGCAACATTTAAGGTATTTCACCTCATCATCATTGCCCCGTCGTGATGTATCCTCTGGGGGAGGAAAATGTGCTTAATTGCAGGAGTGAAGTGGCTCTGGTATTTGTGTGTGTGTGCGTGCTTAAGCTTTCCTGTGTTACCAAGGGTTACCGGGGTCATTTGTTTTCCTTTTTCTCCCGCCGTTTTAATTGATGATCATTCATTGTTTCACGCCAACACCCTGTTATTAAGCAGAGTTCATTATTCTGAAACAGTGAGGCAGGGGAAAAGAGGGCGTCTCATGGGAAAACACCATTCTTGCGCTTTACACAAGGTCACAGTTTCGAAAAGGGGGCCCTTGCTTCATTATGGAAACCCTATTAAGCTGCACGGGGATTCAGATGAATTTATTTTAATCATAAGTCAAGGAAACAGAAACACATGCATTAGGTTGATCAGAATGTGTCTTGAAGTCTCTGTATTCTGGTGAGGTCTCCCATCTGGAGCTGCTGTCGATTCATCTTTCCATTATTTTTGCTTTATGAAAAAGGGCTTTATTGCAAAATTCAAGGCGATTTCCTCAGTGCTTGTTTTGCCAAGATAACATTACAAAAGACAAAGATTTGGAGAGGTTACTCAAGAGAAATTGCTCATCCTTGAGCGGCCATACTCAGTGTGTCTTTATAAACTGCCATCCAGCACGATCAAATGAAGGCAGAAAATGATGGAAAACAGGTTAACTGAGCATCTGCTAGCACCTCTGTAAGTCTTTATGCAAACACAGCAGTGCTTTGAACTAAATGCGAACATCAGCATGCTAACATGCTCTCCTACCAATGCTAACATGCTAATGTTTGCTTACCACCAAACTTATGTAGGAAGCATAAGTTTGGTTGTAGCTGTGTAGCCACTTACCTAATGTGTGTGTGTGTGAGCGAGAGAGACATACATACACACACACACGCACACACACACGCGCACACACACACACACACACACACACACACACACACAGACTGAGGTCTATCCCGTGCTTGTATTTGGTATTTATAAGCTGCATTTCCGCTTATATTCTTTTATAAGTGCATGTTTGTATGTTTTCGTGTGTGTGTGTGTGTGTGTTTGTGCTTCTGTATAACTGCTGCTTGCCCAAGCATTTTAGGAAAAAAGGGCAGAAAAAGGAAAATCAAATCACTTTTCAGAGTAGCTCCACAAAGCAAGCGAAGCGCTCAGACAAGCTTGCTTCACCCAAAATAGATCGGCCAGACCACAGTTCTCTTTTTCTCCCTCTCCCTCGTCATGATGAGAGAGTGCTCCCAGTGAGAATTGTCTCCAGAACTTTCTCTGACTCATGGCAGCACAGGCAGGGTATTAATAATTTCAAGGCCAGCTTTATGATGAGTTTTTGGTCACTCTATCAGTGGTGGGGGGGTGGGAGGGTGAGTGAGGGGTGATGAATGTCAACTGTAAATCGAGGCAGTTTGAAGGGAGATCAATTCTTTTTAACAGCAATCTACTGCGTGATACAAGAATGTGGAACATTATCTATGATGCTTTAATTTTGCCCAAATTCTGCGTTTTCCTTATCAGTTTCTGCGAATTCTCCATTTTACTATTTAAACACAGTTCGTCATCAGAAAGAGTCTAATCATGTGGTGGATAATTTCAGCAACTCAGTGAGAGAATATTCCAAACTTAATGAATATCAGTGATTTTGATGTAAGACAACATTGCACTGTTTTTTATCCAGTGGATGCTCTGCAGGACAGCTTGCACATCCAGCTCCAACACACCTGGGTCAGTAGGTCTGATGGAGGCGACTCTCGCATTTGGCCAACTTGTTTACAATGACCAGAAACAGATGTAGCCATTCCATTTTTCCTAACAGAACATGTGACTCCATGTAAAAAGCCACAAGGTCTTCAATGAACTCTCGTCTTACATCTGCCGCTGTGGTTGCACTTCTGAGAGTTTGTTGAAGTGACGAGCTCCTGCTGGCAAGCTGCCGTTATCTCTTAGAGGGCCCCTTCAACATGTCTCCCTCTGTGTGTGTGTGTGTGTGTGTGTAAGACATAGGCTACTTTCAGGGACAAATTTCAGACTAATGACCAGTTAATTGGATATAGCTTGTCCAATTGGGGACAAAAGCTGTGTTCCCAATTGGCAAACAGCTGATATTGGGCTAGTGTTTATGGTTAGGGTTAGGGTAAGTCTCCCAGGAAATGGCTGTAAGTTTATATAATGTCCTCAAAAGTGACATGATGTTTTAAAGGGACAGTTTTACATTTTGGGAAGTGCCTTAATTCACTTTTTTATGAGACGGTTAAATGAGAGGATCGATATTGCTTTTGTATCTGTCAGGTCAATGTTATCCGGGCTCTGTTTGAGGGTAACAAAATCTACTTTCTCACTAAATAACAGGTGAATTGTGAGATTTTTTGAGTCTCTGTGCAAGCTAAGCTAACCAGCTTCAGACTGACTGGACAGATACCAGAATGGCAGCCTTTCTTATCTCACTCTGCAAATAAGCACATTTCCCAGGATGTATGACTACCACTTCAAAACTAGAAATGGATGCTGGAGGAAACATGCGGCCCTCTTGCCACTCTGTATAGATCATTGAACCGCTGTGCTCACTGTTAATCATTCGTCTGTTACCTGATCAGAATGTATTCAAATCCGTTCTATTCATCCTGCCACTGCTCTGAACTGGAACATCATTTTTCACACCTCTGAAAATCAAGGACATACTGTACGCTCTTCAAGCTGCTTTCATCGATCGTCAAGGTCTAGACTCCAAATAAATTGAAATTTAAGTAAGTGGCTGACTGAATTGTTTCTGGACCTCCATCTCCCACTCAAGTGCGGGTTGTTTTGGAGATTTCATTCGTGCCCTATATCATCCAATTGCTCTTTTACCTAAAGCTGTAATCCCGCCTGCTCCGCTCTCCTTCCTGTTACACCACATGCTGTTCAGTTGGCTCTTCCAGCCTCTGATTAGGCTTATTAAAAGGATTCATTTAAAAACTAGCCCGCCAGGCCTCAGGGTAGAGGGATGACATCAAGGTTCTACTAATGCAGCGTTTGGATCCAAAATGGGATTTCAGACTCACAGTCTTGGCGCCGGACTCTCCTGTCTCATTCCAAACAGCTGTAGCGTGCTGGAGTGATATAGCATTTTAGCCTGCCAGTGTCTGACATGTACACACACACACACACACACACACACACACACACACACACACACACACACATGCTCCGTCCTCTCCAGCAGAACAGATGTGAGTTTCCAACTACATCAAGCTGCCATGTTGTGTTTCTGGGTTAAGTAGAGAATATGTGGAAAAGACGTATTTTTCTGAGCTTTAGCCGTTACATGCTCGGTTGTAGAAAAGAGCATGTCCGTGTGTTGGCGTCCTTACATTTCATATTGCTTCACAAACAAAGACGCGCACATTCAGTTCCTCAGAGGCATCATGACAACATTTTTTGCTTAATACACAAATCAATATGTTGTTTTTCAGCATTTTAGGAATTCTTCACCTTACGCTGCATGTTTTTTAGCCTTGCTAGCCAGATCACAGCGCTCGAAGGATGTCGATGCCACTCGCTTGGTTGGCTCAAACTCTCACTGCTCTAGCTGAGTGTGAGGAGCAGCATGGTCCCCCACAGGCTGCTAGCATGGCTTTCAAATGCTTGTCTTGTTACTGATTTGTTCCCCCATCAGTCCCAGTCATCACTCTCAAATATTTCAGAAATTAAGATTTGATATTGCATTTCCCGAAACAAGCCTTGGGAGTGTTTTCATTAGTACTAAACAAGCAATAATGTAACAATAATGCATAGAATGAATGAACAAATGAACTATAATGGAGTCTCATTCATCTTAACAACCTGAATGGATCCAGTAAAATCAAGTATCGTAGTAGAAGTTGTAGTTCCTGACTATATTAGTTAGATTAATAATTCATGGACCAAAGGCTTAAACAGCTAAGACCAACTTGGAAAACACATTGTGTAACACATTAACGATATTTTCAGTTTCAGTGTTTATAGGCTATTGGTCGGGAAGAGATGGTGTCTCCTGTCACCTTTGTACATCTTCCCCTAAACGTTCCCCTAAGGAACAGTTTGGCATTAATGCTATCCAGCATTTTAGCTGACTCTCTTAAGATAAACCCTGTAGCCTCCATTTAGATGAAACTAAATGTATTCACTCTTTGTTAACTAAAACTACAATAAAACTAAAAATAAACTGGCTAAAACACTGCCAATATGTATCCCATCTTAATTAGACAGCTGATCTAAAGCTAAATAATAGATGAACAGTGCCTGGTTACACAGCCAGTGTCAGATTAAAGCTAATATATTACTCCCTCTCAGAGTAAAATACATATAATTTACTGCTCAGGATCTGTGGTGTTGATTTACCATCAGCAAACATTTCTTTGCTACTTTTTGGATGAGAGCCCTCATCTCTCTTACGTATCCTGCTACAAGTAGAGTTGTAAAAATGAGGGCTAATTAAAAACTCATTCCGTTGGACTGCACTTCAGCTCCTTCAGTAAATTTCATGGCAGAACACATTTTTGTGTCAAATTTAGAAGGACACTCAGAAATACTTTGGAAATAGCTGTTTCTTGTGCAGCACAGTATGCAATCCCAGCATGACTCCAGCGCAGAGGCTTTTGAAAGGACAAAAAAAAAACTATACCTACCCCTCCTACTGAGCCTAAACCACACATATAAATATCTAAGCATTTGATTCAGCAGATTGAGACTCGAGTAAGCAGTCTTTAGTTGTTTGGGATCTCTTGAGCAGCAAAAACAAGAATAATTCTTGTAAAAAATGAATGAAATAGAGCCCCTCGAAAGAAAAAAAGGCTCTCAGACATCTGGCCAAGAGATTGAAGCAATAGAAGAGAAAGAAATGCCATGTCTCTGTGCTCCGGAGCCGTGCAGGACATTTGTCAAATGGCCGTGTATGGCAGAGCAATTGTAATGTGTTGAAGAGCGAGAGGAGAAATAATAAAGCATAGGAGCATGTCAATAACATTACGTTGTATTAAGCCGTACGCTCTGCCACATGAATCCATCTTCTGCCTCAGTCAAAGCTTTCATTTCACTCTAGGGTGGCCACACATACATTTTAATCAGCCATTTGGCCGGCCAAGCTGACAACTGCTCGACAACAGAAGCTGATAAGGGTGATGATAAATCATAGCACTACTGGTACAAGCTTTGAGTATATTTCTGAGGACACCTGCCAGTTTTAGATTTTTCCTCCTATTCATGAGGCTATTCCAGGAAACAGGATTATGTTTTCCTCTCTTCACAGTCCAATTTCTTCACGGGATGACAGAGAAGAGATTGGACATCATCTTGCATATTTGCATGTATGTGGAAAATATACGGCTGCAATTTTAATTCTGAGCAAAAATACTGAACTTTTTTTTCTTTTTTTGAGGACTGAGTCTTGCTTTCATGAAACTGCCTGGTTGGAGCTGTGAATCCTGTAACATTTTCTAACCTTTTCTGCAGTAGATCCCCCAGGCCAACAAAAAGAGGAACTTTTTTGTGTTGGGGAGGTTTGGCTCAGTTAGATTCTTGTATATTTTTTGTTTTTGTTTTTGTTTTTTTTACTTATTCATTTTTATTTTTTATTTTTGCTTTGTTTAGTTTTGCTATGTTTAAGAGTGCCAGTGTATGTGGTATCCCTGGCACTGCGCTCTGGAGGCTGAGCCGCGGGGATGCTTGGAGCAATTTGTTTTAGAAAAAAAGGAATGGTGTCAACTCTTGCTTTATTGGTGCACTGAGACCAGCTTGTCCTCAAGTTCTCTCACATAATATTGTGAAATACTGCAAAACACCTAGAGTACTTGCTGCTGAAACCAACTTGTTTAAAACTCAAATACCCTTTAGCAATCCTCGATGGACTTTTGTCTTTATCATCTCAAATACTTGAGATTCACACCCCAAATATTAGAGTCAACACTAAATAAATTCATTCCTCAGAGCTATAACACTGATACATATTTAGAAGTTGCTGTTTTAATCATGCCTGTGTTATCGCTCTAGGGAGGGCAATGCTGGTCTGTTGATTGGCTGATGGGAGTGAAACCAATGGATGGCTTGCCATGAAATTTAGTACAGACATTCATGTTCTCTTCAGGATGAATTGTAATAACTTTGGTGAAGTCTTAATTTTTCATCCAGTAACAACAGGTCAAGTTTTTCCTTCACCTCATAGTTTGGTTTATGACTAAATACCTGCAAAACTAATGGCTCTTAGCGGCCTCAGCTGCACTTTCTGTGTAGTGCAAAGGCGGTAAATATAATAAACATTATACTGTACCTGCAAAATGTGCCAAAATGTTAGCGTTTAGCTCAAAGCAGCACTGTTCCTAAGTCCAGCCTTGCAGAACCGTTAGCATGGCTGTAGCTCTTAGCCTTGTTGAGTTATGATCCCTTTTACCAAACTCTATGTAGCGTGCGAGCTTGACAAGAAATGGCACTTTTTGCACTTGTTTCAAACTGGAAAGATTTCAAGCTTATCAGTACCACTCAGCACATGGTTTGCCATGTGCCTCGCAACAGTTTCAACAACAATTTGCCGATTTTGGTTTAAACAATGGAGTTATTTTGAAGATGCAGAGATCAACAGAAAGAATTCACTATGTGGCCCGCATATTCTATATCTGCTGAAACATTTGAATTGAATTCAAATGTGAAGAATTTTCCTCAATCCTATCCTCAACATGGACCTATATACAGTATACAGCTGAAATATTTCAGAAGGCAGAGCACAGTGACTTTATTTTTACACTGGGTTTAAAAAAAGACGATTCTTTATCGTCCTCTTAAAGAAGTCAGAGCAGCTGTATAGATGACAACAACATGGAAATTCAGTTTCCCGGCAGCTATGGTGGTGACAGTAAAAGCAAGGCCCCTGTTTGATGAAATGTAGGCAATTAATGAGCTCCATCGACTCAAGAAAGAAGAACAGAGAATCACAATGTCAAATCAGCCGCAGTCTTTGAGATAGTTGACTTCACACATGGTACCTCAGCGCCACAGTGATCCGCGCGATTACATAAGACATCCAAACAGTCTTTTCAGCTTCTTGCAATGGTTGAGTTCCAAAGGAGAAGGAACTGACAAAGAGAGGAAGCAGGAAGAAGGCAGCAATGAGATGATCTACAGAGATGGTGGGTGGGGAAGGATGCAGGAAGTAAACGCACATATACATACACATACACATACACACACACGCGCACGTAGGAGCTTACATGACAAGTCATTATCCAGCATCAGCCAGACAAGACAGAAGAGTTGCAAGAGGGAGGAGGGAGTTAAGTGAGAAGGCATGAAGGAGAAAAGAGCAAGCAATGTAAAGGAAGAAAGGAGGACGGAGGAGGAGGAGGAAGAGGAGGGATGGTGAAGATTGGGGGTTTTGGTCTCGATAGTGCAAAAGGCATGACTGATTGGATTTTGTTCGCATGCATTTTTGAGCAAATGCATCTTGTGTTAAGACTTCTTTCTGCACATTTTGTTATTGCTTCTTCCATCTTCTTAGTGCATTTGTATTTATAGATACATGTAAGTACCACTAATGGGCTTCTGGCTTTAGAGCAGTCACACTGCAGGAGAGCTGGAGATGGCTGAAGATTAGCGGCCCTGAACATTGTGAACACATCTGTGCTTGAATTAATTGGCCACTTTCAGCATGTTTACTCTTTTAAATACACAACCTAGTTTTGCTCTCAGCACCGTATTTATTTTATTTTTAACACAAAAGAAATGAATTAGTAACATGAAAAGGAAAAACATCTTTTTTATTAATACAAATAAAATGATTTTATGAGCACAAAAGGAGTTGTCATTGTCCACTGACAAACATGCATCTCCAATTTGTGTGATTTAGAGGGGTTTTGTTTTTTTAGATAAACTGAAAGAATCAGTGTTCCTGTATGGATGAATAGACTATTTAAAAAGCCGCTGCATTATCTGGAAATGCACTGTCACAAAACTGAAAACAGGACTTACATTTTGGAGATGCATGGTCTTTACAGCCAAGAGATGTAAATTTAGGTTCAGTTGGGGTTGAATTACGAGCTCTAATGATATGCATGTCTGCAGGTGTCTGTGTTTGTCTGGTAACACGTCTATTTGTGGGAAAAATGAGGTGGCTCAGAGGCACAAAAAGAAGAGCGATGTGATTGTTGTTAACTATATTCATATACGGCAGAATGAGATGTCATTTCTGTCAGCACCAGTGTAGAAGACAGATGTCACATAAACACTATTTTAAATGCATTGGTGCTTAAGTTAAAACAACATGGGTGTTGAGTTAGAAAATGAGTCCAGGGCTGCACAGCGTCGGTCCAGAAAGATAGAAAAATAGCAGGTTTATCTTTATTTGCTGCTAAGAGAATGTTTTTAGTCAACTGGAAGATTCATAAATCAGGCTGTTTTTCCAATAGCTGCTTAATTGAATCTTTAAATGGAAAGAATAGCTGCCCTTTTACAATACAGATCTGCCCCTGACTGAGACTTAACTAGTACCGTGACACCGTCGCCCTAGCGGTGTCATCTTTTTTTTCTGTGTCTTCTTGAGATAATTTTGCCACTTTGCTCTCCTTATCAGTCTGGCAGACCCTCTGATCACCAGTACAGATAATCAACTAAATAATACTTTTTATTATGTTCTGCTGTACTGTAGTAGTGCCCCACATAGCCCCTTATCTCCATCCTCCTGCTGTGTCACGTGTTACTGTGGTCTTTTATCAACGCATTGTCATGATGATTTCTATTTTTTTCCTCAATATGTTCCCTGATAAATGAAATTATAGTAAAAAATGGAGAAGAAAGACTACAATGGAAAAATAAATTGTTAAATAGATGAAAAGGGATGGGAAGTTGGAGCGAGATATGAGCCAACTATTGCTCATGTTACTAAAGTTGCATGAAGTTTTGGATTTTTCCCTAAAAGATACATTATGGTAAAGACAGACATGCATTTATACATTTACAGACACACCTTTTAAAATGCCTACATACTGTATGCATGCAGACATTTTCTCCGTCGGTGGCCATGGCCTCCACAGGTACCAGTGTGTGGATGAATCCTGATAGATCCCCATTACCCTGGGTGTGACCCCTCGCAGCTCAGTTCATTAAGCCAGCCACCCAAGTGTTCGGGACTCAAGTCCAGATTTAATCACAACTTCCATCCTCTTGCCAATCACAATTAGATCCTGATAAGCCTCTCCAGGATGGCACCCGAGGGCCTCCACACACAGACAAAGGTTAATTTGCAAGCAGCAAGGGCCCAGCTACAAGGCCAAAGGTCACCTTATTGAATACATGGAGGATGTGTGTGTGTGTGTAAGATGGAGGGGGCTCTGCAGCAATTACGAAGTTCATCAGTATTCATGTGTTTCATTCATGGGTAATGGGTACATTACCTTCAAAGAGGTGTGCTGATAGGATGTGGTCCTTAATGGGAAATAGCTTGTGGGTTCAGGTAGCTGAAATTTAAAAGTAATTTCTTCACTATTGTCTTTTGAAGTCCCTTCACATATGCAGTTACATCTGTGAGCTGCTCAGTGCCACCACGGCATTCCTCTGTTTGCCTTCTGAGCAACTCCACTGGAACTGTTCAGGGTTAAGGATCTGGATCTTTTCAATGGTTTTATCACAGACGTAAAAGAAGGAAACTGTTGTCTGCTATCGCACAGTGCTGGAAGAGCTATCCAGATCCTTTACATAAATAAAAGCAGCATTCCCACAGTGTGAAAATACTCCATTACAGGTAAAAGTGCAGAAGTGTTATCAGCGAACTGTAATTAAGATTATGCAGAATGACAGTTTTCAGAGTGACAAATATTCAACATATTGAACATTTCTGCATTACCATGGAAACAGCTGAGCTTTTCATTGTTGAGGTGGAGGTGATTTGAACTGTTTTACATGATGATCATATTGTGTCTCGCCCTGCACAAAATTAATTCATCAATGAGTCCTAAAAGTCTTTTTAATAAACTAAGTGGAAAGACCTGCCAGTCACTGCATCGTTGAAGTATAAAGAAGGGCAAAATGGAAATACTTTACCTCAAATCTATAATCAAGCACAGTGAGTAAATGTACTTAGTTACTTTCCACCACTGGTATTATATATTCAGAGTGATGGTCTTAGCCATGCATCAAAGTCTTGGTTCCACTGAGACCCCCTCCCTTGAATTTGGGACTGTTTGTGCTGTTCCCTGCCAATTGAGCTACAAAGGACTATGAAAAATAACAACTGCTCCACCACTAAACATGTGACAGAATACAAATTTAACAGAAGAGACACACTAGCTTACTTTGCCCTGTTTATGATTTCATCTCTCTGACCTCACATTCTGTGGTGCAATGTCATTTCCAGGCCAGCTGGCAGCGGGGACATGTGAGATTGTGACGCTGGACAGGGACAGCAGCCAACCACGGCGGACCATCGCCAGGCAGACGGCCCGCTGTGCCTGTAAGAAGGGCCAGATCGCTGGAACTACAAGAGCCAGACCTGCCTGTGTGGACGGTAAGAGGAGGAGGGACAGGGGGATCCCGGCTTAGCTCGCTTTCTTTAAGGGGCCTCTTCAGCGAAAAGCACTCAAACATGAGCACGTTTGACAATGAATCATGTTGGTGCTGTGGCACATGACGAAAATTAAGCTTATAATTCAGCCAAATCAAATGTTGAATTACGTCATCAGTCGCAGGGCAGTCAGGGTTTGTCGGTCTTTAAGTCGGGGCTTAAGGTGGATAAACCTACAATGTGGAGCAAAGTGGGTCAGAGAGCTGTCTTTGTGAGGTTCATAAAGCCTGCAACAAATCAATTTACAGTTGAATCATTTTAAAAAGTGGCTGCAGGGGGGTTTCTAAATCGCCCACCAACAGATGGGCTTATATTTCATGGAATAGTGACACAATCTGTGGAATAGTGTCTGTTTTGGCACAGATAGAGTGTGTTTGCATTATGATTATCATCATTGTTAGAGCTTTAAATGATTAGTCAGTCAATCAAGTTGTTGATTGACAGGAAATGATTTGCAACTATTTGCAACTATTTTTTAATTGCAAGTCTTAGTAAAAATGCCCAAATCTCACTACTTCCATCTTCTCAAATGTGAATAGTAAATTCCATAACTTTGATTTTTGGATGGTTTGTCAGCTAAAATGTGCGATTTTGTGTGAGTTTGCTATTTTCTGACATTTCATAGCCCAATAGCCCCATCAATCGTAATGAATATATTGAAAATAAAGCCAAATAAGTACTTTTCCATGCACATTTACACTCAGAGGACATTTAGAATCAATCTTTAGGGGAAAAAAAATAATTTCTTATCCATTTCTTCAAGTTTCTGTAAAATATAAATAGCCGAAATGAGCTCCCACCGTGTCACTAGTTCATTTGAATACATTTATGTAATGTGTTTAAATATTTGGTAGCTACCTAAATGAATTTACCATAAGTTCATTTTTGTTACTTTGATACATCAAGTATTTGCCTACTCACCTGTCTAAACACAGGGTAAGCAAGGATGCAAATGCAAATATTGTCACTGTTGCATGACAACGTGTTGCCAGAAAAATCCGCTTTTCGCAGTCTTAAGAAAAACAGCCCTGTTTTCAGCTTCAAGAGAAGGTCACAGAGTTGTCATTAGCTGTTGCCATGGCTTTCTCACATACATCTAATGGGGAAGAAGTTTGAGGCGTTCCTCTGGTCACCATTCTGCCTTCAATGAATTTCAAGGTGTTGAACGATGGTGTGACTCTGGGTTTTGTTGCATCTCTTCATGACATCTTTGTTGCCGTCCCACAGCCTCTCAGGGTGCCTGTCACTGAGTCTCTCTCTCACATGATGTGGCCTCTAGCCTGAGGAGGGAAGGGGGTTTGTGTGGACAGGTGAAGGCAGGAAAACAGCTCTGTTATGTAGGAAAGACCTGCAGTGAACTGTACCTTCAGATGTCTTGTTTTTGCCTGTGATTCAGCTGTGGCTTCACAGCTGTGTCTCAGATTGGAGGCGCTGCCTATCCTCAGTGCTCTGTGTGACCGGCTTTACCTGCTGATCGTACGAGGAGATGCTTTCCACCATGTGGAATTGGACGGGGGCTTATGTGAGTGGCAGGCACAGACGAACATGACATTGGAGATTTATCAGTTTCTTCCTTTGACCAAACAGCTTCGCACAGAGATTTGCGTGTCTCATCTAAGTCCCAGACAGAAAAATCTGATCTTGTAGACATGACCACATGCCCACCTGCAGTGTGGGGTCACTTTGCTGCCTCTTTTGCCATTGAATGAATGTTGCATAAATCCACAGAATCTAGATAATATCAGGAGGTATTTGTCACAATGTGGTCTCTGTGGAGCACTGTGGCATTTTGTGTAGGCTAGATACTCTTCTGAGAGCACAGGCTTATCAGCTGACTTTTTAAATACCTGCACAAGTGGTTGGTAATAGAACCAAAAAATAAACACATAAAATAAACCTGAAAATTAGACTCATATGTTATGTCTGTAAAGAGATGTATACATAATAATGACAATATGTTGGACAGTGCTACTAGTGCTATTTGTGTACATTTCATAGACAAAATCAACTCATCCAAGTGATCTAATGAATTTAAACATAAAGGAAATGCTGAATAAAACATTAAAATGCAAATCAAAATGTTAAAAACCATTTGAAAGAAACAAAAAAGCTAAAACAGGAAAATGGATACTAAAGAGTTGAAGGTGTGCAAGGTGGATAATGATGATGGAGAACCTACATGATTTTAATCTGAAATTAATGAAACAGTTAAAATTCGGGGAAGGTCCTACCCAGCTGTGTGGTGCATACTGTAGTAACAAAATGCTGCTTCTCTGTATTACTGTGGGACTGTGGGAACATTTAGCAGACTGCTACCAGATGACCTTAGAGGCTGAGAGGGTTCATATGGTAATAGAAAGTCAGAGATGTATTTTAGCCCTTTAGGGTTTTGGGAAATGTACAGACAAGCAGAAGTAATTTAAACTCTTGGAAGCCAGTGTAGAATCTTAGTTAGGATATTTTTAAGTCAGAAATTACATATAAGTTGCATATCTGACAATGCATGTATTGATATTCCCAATCAGAGGTGCAGTGGTGCATATATGTAGTTATACAGTGTATATCCACCTCTGGCCGGGGGGGATGTACCATACAGTATGCTGGAAAATTTTTGAATAAACCGCCGCTAATCATGTTTCAACTGCAATGGGAGATTTTGCTGTTCCCTGACTTTAGCATTAATGGCAGTGCCTCCCGCCAGGCAGTGTACCACCGCGGGTGAACAGAAGAGCCATCTGCAGGATAAACCCAGGGAAGAAAAACCTCTTCTTTAGCTGTCCTTCCATCGCCAGCAACGCAACTGCAAAGCACACTAAAGTACACTTTTTAGCTCAACAAGCAAGCCAGTCTTCTAACACTCTAACGATCATGTCAGGCCAGTAGGTGGCGATAAAGTCTACATCAACGATGCGTCAAATACCAGAGAACAGTCTGAGCATGCGTAAATCTAATTTTCCTTTTGTAGTGGTAGCTGAAAAACACAAACAAAAACAGCAAATTCTTTATTTATTCGACACATGGCCCAGTAGTGCTAACCAAACATAAACTAACGAGCTGTCCGCCATTGTTGAAAATGAGATGTAGGCCTACATGTGTTTTAGAAGGAGTAACCTGCCTCAAAATGAAGGTTAATTATTAAATGTAATGTGGTTCATTCTCAGTGTGACCAGGGTAGGATTAGGCATCTCAACAGCATTTATTTGGCAGAAAACCCAAAGTACATTATGTAAGACCAATAGTTTGTGTGCCACGGGGCATGTCTATCAAAAACATTTACATTCAGCAGCAACATATCGACGCAGCAAGCAGCAGAGGAGGCTTTCCTGCAACAAGAAAAGCAGCTGAGCTTGTGTTGCAGTATGAAGTGTGGAGATAATGTGAGCTCTGGCTATGTGAGATGACACTAAAAGCAACGTGATAAGACAGTTTCCCCCATCCAAGCTACTACTCTGGTTATTTAATTGTCTTCAAATGAGGCTTAACCTGCACACAGTTTCTCTTGACTGTCAATAATTACATATGGCAATGTTGTTTTGGGTCTACAATAGATGCTATGAGCCTCATTAAGTATGCTAACAGGAAATTCAACAGGCTAACCAGCAGAATGAACAGTATAGCAACATATACTGTAAATGACAAAACTTACAGATTCTAAGATTGATGTCGATGTTAATCTATCCTTTAGCTCCAGTTTTGGAGTGAATCTTGCTTTGTGTTGGTCCTCAAAGAAGTCTTAAATAAAATGATTAGCGCACAAATATAGAGTTTTCTATATGTTATCCAGTAGCATTTCCATCACGTGAATCCACCACTTCCTGTTTGCGCTATTTTTAACCGGATCTTCCACACATTTTATAGTAGATTCAATTTTTATTATCAAATTCTGTGATTCCATCCGTGTTGTCTACATCACAGATATCATAGGGCCCAATGTTACCGGAGACGGGATTATATGGAGGAAAATAGTAATCAGTGGATGTAACTCCAGTTCTACTACCCTGTGTGTAGCTCTCTACCAGAATGTTACCACATCCATAGTAAAGCACATTATTTTTAATATGCTAAAAATGTGTTGTGGTAAATACGGTATTGCAAAATACCTACCAAGACACCACAATGCTATAGTGTGTAATACGCTATTTAAAGTTGTATTTAATATTTGGGGTTTGAGGATTTAACATATGTGCACGCTCTACATTTACATACACAACTGCAGTGCACATTTTTCTCCATTGTATTTTACCATTTCCTTCAACATTGTCAGACTGCTTCGTGTCAGAAAAAAGACACACATCCACGCACACGCACCTTTATTGCTGTTCATATTACAAAATCCCAAAGCTTGATATTATTGCCATGCAAATCCAAGATGCTTGTCTCCACAAATGCAATCTTATTTGTTTACTCAGACTCAGGCTCTGCTCACTTTGGGGACATTGCAACAGAGAGAGAGAGAGAGAGAGAGAGAGAGAGAGAGAGAAAGCTGACATAAAAGACCTCAAACCCCACAAATGAGATTTCAATCAGTTTTAATCTACTTGAGTCCTTGAGGTCTGCTCTCTGTTGTAATATGTCTTTGCCTTGCCTGACACAATCTGTGTCCTTCATGCTTCAAACTCTGCATCCAATCCTTGCAGTATAATCCATAGCTCCATCAACGGTCTCACCTGGTTTCCAGGACTGTTTGTGGTAATGAAAACACAGAGACTGCTGTAGTGCCGTTGATCCTGAAGAGTCAACTCTTTGTTGTTGTGCATTTCCCATCTTCCAGCTGCTCTCTGTGTGTTTATTGCTTTGAGGAGGTGAAAATGGGAGATAAGCCGTCGACATGATAAGGTTTCTGTAGCTGCGCTGTTTGATGCACGAGTCCATGAGAAGCAAAAAGAAAACAAAACCTTCAAGAAGCACATCGCTGCGGCATGAAATGCTGTCTCGCTCTGACCCTTCCGCTTTTTCCATTTCTTATTTTTTCTTTGCTTTTTTTCCCCTTTTTTCTCTCTTTCACGCACACTCACACTCTAGCAGTCATTTTCTCTCTCTCTCTCTCTCTCTCTCTCTACTGTCTGCCTTCGGCGGCTCTACCCATTTGAGGCCTATATCGCAGCCTAGTGTTGCATAAGTGCACCCTCTCCCATCTGCAATTTCATGCTCTTGAGCCTTTTTACCTCTGTGCTTGATGACTTTTAAGAGAGCTGATATTGATTCTTATTAGGAGAGTGAGAGACTGAGAGAGACTATTAGAGAGACAGAGAGAGTTGCTGGCTCGCACTGGCTGCAGGAAAGAGTGACAGAGCTGCAGAGGGTGGCAGCTCCAGAGACTTAGAGGAGCTTCTTGAGGGTCACTGGTTGTGGCGGTGATAGCTCAACAGGGAGTCCCTGCCTGAGGTGAATGTGTTTGTGTTTGGTCTCCTTTTACTGGGATGCTGACATTGATGAAAGCCTCAAAGGTGACCAGTTTTGAGAAGCCCACTGCTGCAGATAATGCTTGGAAAAACAGTGTGTCCATAGACGCTTGTGTGTGGGGAAAAAGAGAAAGGATGCAATGCTAACCAAAAAAACAAAAACAAATCAAGAACATTAACTCATGTACCATACTTAACTACATTTTTAGTTTACTCAAGTATGCCCACATCACATCTACTTGATGTTTGGTGCTGAGCAGGTAGTGTACAGTGGATTTTTAGGGCTTTATCATTGAAAACAGCTGCCTGCTGTGGCTGAAATGAGGCTGTGAGAGCAGTGGCAGTGAACCAAAACAGTAAAGCTGTGGGCTGGGAAACCAAAACAATGAGCTAAAAGATGTTAAAAAGCACCGTAAGGCCATGGGAAGCTGTCTTCACATTCTCAGTTTACATACATTGCTATTACAAAAACATCAATTGTAGCAGCTTTAGCACTGACTTAATGCACATTAATGCATTAGTAATGATAATCCCATAATGTGATGTATAGGTTTTGAATGCAGGGCTTTTACTTGTAAAGAGCATTGTCACAGCATGCTGCTGCTTTTACTTAAGTAAAGGATCTGAGGTCTTCTTTCTCCGCTTTCTAACACATAACCTGCTCTGTCATATCTTTAAAGCTGCATTGCAGGCTATAAAAATTACTCTCATCCCACTAGATGCACATCCCTGGGTGGCTTGCATATGAGGGATTGTTCTAGTGAATCAGGCAGTGATAGAGACAACAGTATGCGTCAGGCTCAGTCTGCGGGCTATTAGACAGTACCAGAGCTCTAATCATACTGCATCAGCCCACTGGTTTGATTTGATCCAGGGAGGGGAGGAGGGTGCCGTGGTCTGTTGGGGAAACATGTCATGTCAGCTCCGGCAGCCAGTTAGCAAGCTAGCCGCTACCGCAGCGCTGTCCAGAGGGACCGGGACAGGAAAGAATGGTCCAGTGGTGAATCTGTAATGTTGCGCCTGCTCGCTATTTTCTCTTTCTCTTGGCCCTTTTCTCCCTCTCTGTTTCACGTACACACATGCAGACTGAAGACTGATGACCACGGGCTGCGGCCTTGTCAAAGGGAGAGGAGGGGGAGAGGGCAGGCAGATGGGAACCGCAGCCTGAGGTGGGTTGCTTCTCCTTGGGTGTGCTGGTTTGGAGGCTGTAGCCTCTAAACTGGAGCGGGACACAAATCACATGGCGCTTTTTATATACCGATCACACTCAGGATGCGCAACTCTCCCTGTGAGTCTCCTTTACATCTTGTCTTTTCTTATTTGCTCTGCCACTGTTGACAAAATACCAGTTTTTCATTCCAGAATTCACCAATTTATATTTCAGCATTGCAAAAATTGCATTTGGATTGCTTCTCTTGTGTTAAAATAGATTGAATCTTCCATTATAATCTCAGTATTGTGTGTTAAAATGTTTTTGCTCGCTGATGTCTTTGTTTTTTTTCTCCGATCAGAATTCATTTTTTTAAAGACCACCAGTGTGTCCAAATAGTACATTTTTCATTTTGGCTTCAGGCTGATATAAAATGAGCCAGTATCTGTGTTGTATAATGAAAGGTGTGAATCCATGATGAATCATCTATCATCTTCCTATTGCTTGGGATTTTGCAAAATGTGTTCACCAAATAACTGAAATAGCTGCAGTGATTTGGTTATAGATGCAGACCACAGAAGAAAATATATGACAGTAGACAAAACAACCAAACAGAACCATTTCACATGACTGCTACTGACTGATTTTAGGGTTACACCGAAAGCAAAAATAAAAATGTTACTTAAATCTGCTGTGGCAGCTCAGTCCACCATGCTGACGTGACACTGTGACACTAAACCTGATAGTGTAGGTTAGAAATAAGCACGGATGAAGAGGGAGGAAGAAATCTATTTTATGTTCCCTTTGTGAATTAGGTCAGAGAATAAAACGTTTGGGTGAGATGAAAAAAAGGTATGGCCATGCTTTCGGGCAGTGATATTTAAAGATTCCTTTTTTTCTGCTGGGTTTTTAATGGAAGAACTTCTTATTTTGCATACTTAAAAAGCCTAAATTTTGTTTCACTCTTATTATACTGGTCGGAAATAAATGCTTTTAATTTTAGTTTTTGTCTTTCTACCGGTGTTTCTCTTATTTATTTGACAGCGACAGCAGTGTTGAGGCTTCCGTTGCTGTTTTCAGAACTCATCTCTCCTTCTCCGCACACTCCGCGAACATTATTGCGGCAACTTGCTCCAACTGTCGAACCATCGGCTTTACACAGTGTGAGACAGAATGAGAACCAAAGCCCCAAACAAGTGCCTGTGATTTTTTCTTTTTTCTTTTTTTTTTTTTTTTGTTATTCTTCCCTCTTTTTCGGGCACTCTGAATTTTTTGGAAATATTAATGCAGAGCTCTCCCTCCAGAGTGACTGGTATCAAAATAGCTTCTTTGTGGGTTTACACACACAGATACACTGAGCCAGTTTGTGTTTTGCAGTCTGACAAGCAGAAATATAATACAAAGAATGCCTGTGTTTTCCCTGCAGGGCGAAAAAGCTGACGAGTGGTGCACATTAGCATAAAAATAATGCAAAGTGTCGTGCTCTGGCTTTCATTCTGTGCCAGAGTTACAGTAAGTTTTCCATCCATTAACCTTGCATTATGTTACTTTGTAGCCTCCCTCCCTGCTGAATTTCCTCAATAAGGAAAATCCATTTTCAAAGTTCTTTAAAAAAATGACCTCTTTTTTTTAAAGATGACTTGCAATTGCAAAATATACTGAATGTATTCAGTACACTGAATGAGGCAGGATTTATTTTGAAATTCCCTTTCACATATATCGACATACACAGATGCAATTAAGGTCATTGTTAGAAGTGTTGCCATGCCAGCGCAGACTTGAAAGCGCCAGTAACTGAGCTAAAGTAGTTCATCATGTCTTACTTTGATTCCCGCCCCCCCATCATTTTTGCCAAAACAGATTGCTGCCTTTTCTCTTTTTTTATTCCAGATGATGGATGTTAATGCAGCCAAAGATGAATAAGTAGTCCACTGGATGTGTGAGTGCAGGAGTAATTCCATATGCATACATTGACTGTAAATATTTAATATCCCAGATGATATAGCTCATACAGATGCCATAATGCATTCAGGCAAGCCGTTATGCTCTCTCTTAATGAAGCTGCATTATCCACATATCCCTTCTGCCTGGAACCCATTGCACTCAACGTTCATAAATCTACAGGCGCGAGGTGATGAAGTGGACCCAGGTGTTCCAAGGTTCTGAGTTGATGATAACGTCAGACGTTATTGATGCCCCATTGTTGTGCATCTTGCTCTCTGTGTTTTATAATAATTAATCCGGGTTGAAAGAGAAAGAGGCCAGTAAAGCTCCTCTTGAGAAGTGCTTGATAAGCATATGTGAATATAATGAAAAGCGGTCACATTAAAAATGCCACTTGCGTTTACCTGAAGCGTCCAGCCCGCTTTGGATCGTTTCCCTGCTCTTTTCAGGCTGTGCTTTTATTCTGACGCAGACAGTCTGTGTCACCGAAGCAACTGTGACTCACTGGTGATTTTGCTCTGTGGGGGGGGGGGGGGTCTTTTATGGTTAATTCTTGCAAGGTTCTGCACTGATTCAAAGCCAAATCACCCAGCTGAAGATCAACTCCGTGCTAAGTGTTTATGAAGAGGGATGTTGGCTCGGTAGATTGACTTCATGTGCTGCGTCTGCCTTTCAAATGAGCCATCAGCCTCTTGTGTTGAAGTATTACGGAGCTCTTCATAGAGCGGGCTTCTTAGCAAGGCCAGCACACCAATCACTTGGTAAGCCCATCAGAGTCATCCTAACATCTCGGCCCTATAAATCTTCAAGAGCTAATATGTCTCCGCTCAACTCTCACTCCCACTTTGTCCTCTACATCCTCTTATAACACAGACTCGTGCAAACTGAGGTGTTGCATATGCGCTATACAGCACAGCACTTGAAAATGCACAGATGGAATAAATCAGCACATGTGAATATATTTTTAAAAATGCAGCCTCTCTCCCTTTTGCTCTCATTTTCTGCCTTTTTCTCCTCTTCATATTATCTCTCTCACCTCCCGGCAAGGAGGCCAGCGCAGCCCTTTGGCTCCTTGTACCGCAGCGCACCTTCCCAAGCGCCTGCCGCCTGTCCTCCCTGTTCCCCACAAGTCCGCTCACCGGTGCTGTCGTGGCTGATGGTCCGTGCTGTCACCCTCTCCACCTCGCTGGTCTAATTGGAAGAGAAAAGTTCCTCCGCCGTGAACGCATGGCCAAGGGGCCGTGTCTGTACGCCAGACTACGGGCTATGAACAATTAATTAATAATTACGGCTCCTACGGGCTCCCTCAGGGTCAAGGCTACAATTTACAACAGGAGGAGGATGTCAAGCGAGTCTGTAGTCTTAACTATTGCTGGAGCAGTTGCATAATGGTTCATTTTCTATCTATGATAGCCCATTTTTGTCTTGGCGACCAATAGAATAGGGTTTTTTTGCACTGTATGGCCAGTATTATAATGTGCGTTTTCTTGATTTTCCTGTTAATGGAACTGGGTTTCTTTAGGTGTCATGCTTCTCCTGTGTCAAGGAGGATGTCTTGTCTTTCCTACCCACAAAACAGAAATCTTTTTTTTCTGCAGCAAAGGATTTATATGAAAAAAACAGGGGAAATTAAACCTGGACATTAAACAGCAAAAATGAAATAATAAAAATAAAACCCATCATAAAATATTGACTTCAAGGTAATATGTAAAAAGGATTCAGATTCAGAAGGTCACGCATATGTTTTCAAACCTTAGCATCAGAAAGTAAATAAAGAAAAGCACTTTTTAGATCTTCATATCTACAATAAAATTCATAAATCACAGACAAAAACAGTTGTGATTTACTGCAATATTTGAGCAATCTGAGTAAATACTAATGAAATAGTCTATGCCGCCTTCTTTTCCAGTCTTTTGAGAGAAAACTGGAAGGGCAAACTCTGTTCGCGCTGTTCTGTGTGGAGTCAGCGATTTAAGATCCTTTAAGGCCCCAAATCCCCATCTTGTTTATCACAAACAGTATGTGTCATACCAGGCCCAGCGCCAGGATCAAGTGACGGAGGGGACTGTTAAAAATTGCGAGGGGGCAATTTTTTTTTTTTCATAGAATAAAATTAATTTATTTAAACCATGTAATCGCCTAGGAAAGGCTAAACAAGAACAACACAAGACTGCTTTTCAGCACTGTCCATGGTTCTGAAACAGCTAAGTTATAGTCATGTATCTAGACCAGTAATTTAGCTGTTTTCTCTGGGGGCAAAAACAACAACTGTGGGGAATAAGACCCCTTAAGATCGGCTGTGGCACCAGGCCTGTGTCATATCAACTGAAAGCAAAGAGCTCCAACGCCGACATCAGTTTGTATTAGGGAGGTCACAGATTATGAAAGAGAATATAAAATCAAAGTCCAGCAATTTGGAATAAAAAAGAGAATGCTGTATGAAATATGTGCAGTTGCTCTTGGTAATGTTACAGCACAAACTTCCTAAAAATATACTGAGGGAAAAAATCTATGTTGACATAGGTAATGTAAAGATGCTGCTATAAAGCATTCAGTGTTTCATCACTTCATCGTTTCTTTGAAATCACCTCAGGAAACAATGAAATCACTTTGTCATCTACAAGAATTTCCAACATCATCAGGGACTCTCGACAATGCCACAATCTCTCATCACTGTACACAGATGTAGATTTTTCCCCCTTCGGGCACACATCGAGATGCGATACACAAAGACAGCTTGTTCTTCAGTAATTCCCTGCATTTGTCTTAACGTCAGCCTGCGACGGCGCCGCTGAAACGTGTTTGCGCTGGATTGTAAAGTGGCTTTTATTGCCAGTTCTTGATGGAAGCTCAGAAGAGGTGGGCCAATCATCTCTGGAGTCCCCTGCGCCATTTGATTTCTGCTGTTGACGGAGGGCCTGCCAAGAAGGGCGGCCAGTGCTCACTCGTTCACTCACTCACTCAGTCACTCGCTGCCCCGATCCAACACACACGGGCCCATCTGGCACAGAGAGAGAAAGAGCTTTCCCTTTTTAACCCCCATTACTCACGAGGTGCTGATTCCATATGATGGGTGTCAGAGCCCTGCAGTGCACATCTCCTCCACTTTCCTCCACCCACTTATCTTCCTTTCATCTCCTCCTTGTGATTACAGTTACTTTTTCTTTCTTTTTTTTAAAGAGCCCAGGGGATTCAAATGGTCAGGGGGGCCGTTTTTTTTTTTTTTTTTTTTTTTTTTGTTGGATGTATGGATGGACGAACGGACGGATGGATGCAGGGGATACACTGTGATGGACTGGCAACATGATATTACAGCTCTGCCGGGAGTCAAGGATCTGCGCTAGCTTTGACTGCCAGGGACGTGACGGGAAAGCCAAGAGGAGAGGGAAAAGGGGAGGTGATCTGCACTCGTCACAGTGTCAGAACACAAGCAACAACACAGTGAATGCAATCACCCATTGGTTCGTGTCGTGCTATTTAGCTCATGCTGGCTAATTTTCAGCGCACCTTAATGATGGACAAAAACTGCCTTGTTTTTATGAGCTAAATAAACGAGGGGACTGTGACTATGTGGCCTTAGTATGATTAGGAGGTGGTGTGTGTGTGTGTGATGTTGCAGAAGGAAATAATTTGGTGGTCGGTAGATGTAAATATAACATGGTTGTGATTATTCTTTATCTTCCTCATTAAAGCAGTGGAGGAACAGCTGCACGAGTACACTGGGCAACTAAAGAAGGGAGGCACTCTATTGTGACTGAAATGATAAAATGCATAATTAGGTAGTCAATGTTGTGTTCCATCTCTCTCTCTCTCTCTCTCTCTCGTCCCCTCTCTTCACCGCACTCTGTCTTGCACTGATAGGTGCAACTCCATGTTTCCTCTCCATTTTCAGAAATGATGTTGTTCATTAATGCAATGCAATTTCGGGCAGGGCCCTCTCTCCTTCTTGCCGCTGCATTTTGTCTTTGGTAATTTACCTTTATTGGCTGGCTTAGCAATTTCATCTGAACATGGGTTCATTTAATAATGTATGCGCCTTGTTGTTGTGTACCGCTCCAAACCCCACCTGTAATTGCCATGCAGCTGGATGCACTCGGCTGGATGGATACATCAGCTGAATGCGAGGACTGGTGTGGAAGACAGCGGAACAAAGAAGGAAAAGGGAATAAAAGTCGAGGAGGGAAAGGTTCTGTATGCAGCCTTGATCTGAAATAGGCAATTTATATCAAATTAATTGGATTCGTTCTAATTTTTGTTTTTGCAGAGCGTGTAAAATGTCTGAGATAGAAATCCAGTTAAATGTGCACAAAAAGGTTGTTTTCAGTCAAAAAGTAATGTTGCTGATTGCATTACTGGTATTGAATTTTGACAGTCCCGTAAACTGTGACATGAATATTTACGCTATAAGCATGCTTGCCACAGTTTGCAGGACTGTCATGACTCCACGTGGCTAGCTGGCTCTGGTTATCTGAGTGAACTTTAAAATCATATCTACCAGAGGGACAGACTGAAAAAGGTCTCTGCACGCTGATCTGTGCTCTTGGTTTGTGTTTGTTGACGAGGTGTTATCGCTTGTTGAAAAGTGAAGCCGTGGAAGATGACCATGTAGGTGTATAGCTAACGCTAGGCTCAGGCTTATCTTGTCGAAGACAGACAGCCGGAGCAGATAAATTAGCATGCGGACTTCTTTGCTCTGTCTGTGCCGAAACAGATTATTAAACCGTGCTCTGTTTATTTGAAGCATCTGTCACTTGACAGAGCATAGCTGTATGAGAAAACCTGCATTTTTTTTTTTTAATATGCGTAGCTCTGACAGCTTTGCAGATCTTTTAATGCTCTTGCTCAACTGTCTTGCACATGAAAAATGTTTCAGTCATCTTATAGGTATAGATGTTTATTGTTTTGTATGATTAAGATCTCAGTCTGGTATATATGTAGCTTGAGCAGCAGCTCACTAATAACACGTTATATCTTGTGTGTTTAATCTGCACAGAAACCAAAGTATAAAAATGACAGTTTACAGTTTCTTGCTCAGGACCAGTAACTTCCTGGAGTCTCTGCTGGTTGTCAAACTGGTCATCCGGCACTAAAATAAGCAACTTGTTATTTCTACAGTTTCTGTCTTGGTATCCACATATATATATTTCAAAGCCAGCTGTTTCCCCCTGTCCAGTCTTTATGCTAAGCTAAGCTAAGCTAAGATAAACAGCTGCTACGTATTTAGACACGAGAGTGGCATCAATCTTCTCATCTAACTCTTGGAAAAAAGCTAAAAAGCAAATTTCCCAAAATGTTGAATAATTTCTTTAATTCATGATTGTGCATCTTGTTTGTCCACTTCAGTTTATGCATGCCCTGTGTCCTCATCTGTGCTGTGTGAGTGTGTGTGTGTGTGTGTGCGTGTGTGTGTGTGTGTGTGTGTGTGTGTGTGTGTGTGTGTGTGTGTGTGTGTGTGTGTGTGTGTGTGTGTGTGTGCACTGTCCTGAAACACAACCGCAGTCACCCTCCGCTCTCATCTAATTGTTCTGCAAAGCCCCGTGAGGAGGATTGTGGTCACAGTTGTCTTTGTCCTTGGGTTGGAGCACCACTGGCTCACCTTGGCAGTAATAAAAAAAAAAAGAAAAAAAGCCAGACCTTCTGTTAAGTGCGCATGCACATAAAAAAGTGTGCGTGTGCACATGTGTGTGTGTTTGTGTGTCTCCCAGTAGGAGGACAGACATCATTATCCCCACCCTTCACACCATCCTGTCCAGAGGAACCTTCTAATCTCCCTGAAAAAAAAAAAAATAGAACAAAATCAGATGAATGAAGTAAAATAGAGCTCCTCCCCCTGCACCCAGTGCATCATCCTCTGCCGTCGCATGGGGCCAATTTTTATAAGAGCCAGTTATGGGACATCACATGGCCAAAATAATATTAGTATGGTGGTGACAGGCATGTGAAGGCAAGATGAATCTAGGATAAAAATAAAGGCAAATGAATACAAATGGAGTCTCCTTCACCTAGAGGGGGGAATAAATCATATGTGGACTAATGCTGAATGTTCTCTCTCCCTCTCTCTCTCTCTGTCGCCTTTCTGCATCGCAGTCTCTCGTTCTCTCTCTTTTTCGTTGCTTTTCATTCTCCTTCATCTGATTAAGTTAGCTACAAAGTGTCCTTCTGTATTAATAATCCGCTCAGAGAGGTGAGGGGCACAGCAGAGGTATTTGTGTGTAGTTGTCAGAGACGTCACTGTGGAGAAAAGCAGCAGACCTCGCAATCTCACTTATGCAAGTGTGATGCTTGTTTCATCTCTATTTCTGTATTTATAAAGTCAGCTGGTAACTAAAGAACACACATACACATATAAACCTTCCAAATCACTAATGTCTGCTGAAGTGCGCCATTGTACTGTTTGAATTAGTGGGATAGGGTGAGTAATCAGTGCTTTTCATAATAACTCAAACAGCAGTTTCCACACAGCTGCCATTGTAACCTGACCACCTACTGTAAGATGCATTCTGACTCTTGTAGTGTTAATCTTTGAGAATTTAAGCATAATATCAATTGGAGCCCAAGTCAGGTCTAAAACTCACACTTGTTCAAGCACTCATGGACTCTATTTACACCTTTAACATTAGACTGTTTCGTATTAATATTAGCTACAAGTTTGCTTTCCTTTAGTCAGCATTCATTCAGCGGCAGACTGCCCTGCAAAGCCAAAATGCAGTTTGCCGGGAAAAAAAATCTATTTTCACACAACCAGACAGCTAAAGCACAAGAGATCTAGGGAGTGAAAGTGAGCTGTGGAGGTTGCCATAGCTAGCCTTAGCCTAAAGTTAAAACTACGCTAAATGTAGCCTAGAGCTACTGACAACATCTTGGTATTTTAAATCACACATTTAAATGTATTAAACTTTAGAATAATTTATCATTGACTTCGATGTCCTATTAATATTGATAAGTCAGACTGATGCCCTAGCAAAACACAGGATTGCATTTAGCATTGAGACTGCAAATAAGCAAGATTAGTTTATTAAAAATGGCTGCTTCAAATGGAAGAGAAAGTTGAAAGACCATACTCGTCTGCAGATTTTATGTTGTCCTTTGAAGACTGTCCAAGGACAGAGTGCAGTATCTGCATTTTTTAGGTATTATGTCAGTTTTTATCAGCTTAAACAGCCCAAAAGGAAGGCAATACAACCTTTCTGTACATTTTCTATCTGTTTTCTGATCAATTTTGCTTTTTTAGTCACATTTTTGCATTTAGAGAGCCGTATTTATGACACAGCTTTCTTCTGCAGGTTCACATGCTGGCACAAGCTGGCCAACTTCAGGGTTCCCTTTTTGCACTAGTAATCCACACAGTAATCCATGACTCCCCACGTCCATCTGTGTGTGTTTGATAAATTCCTTAATTCAGTTGTCAGTTTTGACGATAGTGCGGATTAAAAATCTCCTGACGGCACTTTGAACATGCAAACATGGAGGTAAGTCAGTGCATCCAGTCTGGAGTGGAAACAGCTGCGATGTATGGATGGACAGGTAGATATAATGCTAACATGAAGAAGAGGGAACTGGAAGTTGGATGTGACATTTTTATGAATGGATGATTCATAAGAAGGCAGGAAGGGTACATGTGAGGGCATGTATGTGTCATGGAAATTTCCTGGAGTGCCACAAGGTTGTGACTTGCAATGACTGGGACACTGTGGGCTACAAGTGTGGCCCAAGTGAGCAATAATGCTCAGGCCCTTTGTGTCCACTTACAAATGTAGGCTAATGATTGGGCCAAGGGTAATAAGTGGGAACCTCATGGGAAAAAATGGATCTCAGGATACCTGTGGTTACCACATGGGATGAACATGGGTTGCTTTAGGCTAGTGTGTTAATTTAGCCTTTCCTGTAACACCAATTTTTATCAAAAACAGGTTGCTGCATTAGTGTTCTGGGCCATCTATTAGCATTTTAAAGCTTCCATCATAGCCAAAGTCTCAATATACCCTTTTCGATTGCACAGAATTTTCCATTTCAGGCCCAACCCCAGTTATTACCTGCATTCAACCCACATGGACATGCCGGCTGGGTACACCAGTGCTACTCCATGGGTTCACATAAACATTTAAACTGGAAAGACCTGAAAACAGCTATTTATCACATCAAAGGTTCCAAAATTGTGAGGCAAACTTTTGAAATATTTCTCCTCTTAACACCATAAAAATGCTGCAACTGCTACTTTTCCCTGCCTGAAAATGGATAAACTGTGGTGTAATGGGACCAGGCTAGACTGATTTGAGGGTGCAGAGGGCACGTCCCGATTGATAGATGGAAGAGGAAAAGGTAAAGCCTCACATCAGGTGATTGTGTGTTGCATGCACACCCGCAGGCAAGCAAACCTTGCTCCCCTCAAATCTCTCTGAGTCTAAACTGAGGCCAGAGGTTTGGTCCCAAGGGGAACAACACTTTGTATGAGCACTTACCGTGGATATAACACTTTAAAGGCCAGGGCTGCTGAAACGTGTTGTGTACGAAAATGGGTTTTTTGCCAAATACTGGTTCTGTATACTCTGGTTTTGTAATGGACCACTGCTGTGAAACTAATTATTATGTTAAGTTGTACACTGAGGCTACAGCCAGCCATTGTAGAGTGCTCCTTTAATGAGCAAAATTAAACAGTTTTGAAGTATATAAATGTGCTTTTATGGCATTTTTAACATCCATATTTCATTGCCAATGAAATTTTGATATTTCAGTATAATCACTGTAAAGAAATGAGCCCCTGGTTTATATGAGGGTGTCCATAATCCCACAGTACAACAACAAACACTGCATTCATTTTTTTTTTTTTTTCTGTTTGACAGTACTTTGGTCCAGAGAACAACATATTGAAAATGATCTTTCATATGGCTTTCACTGCAGAGAAATTTGAAAGCTTTTGTCCTCAAATAGAAACACAGTCTTTCTACTTTGTGCTACAAAACAATCTGCAGAAGAGCAGTCATTCAAGATGGCAGGCCTCAGGACACAGAGACTGTGGTACACCTGGGATGTCAGGTGAATGCAATTAACTATCATAGGCTAGAAAATTAGCAGTACTCTGTGTCCTGAAGGCCAGCATTGAAAGCTACAATTGCCATAAAGTGAACAGATTCCCCTTGAAATTCAAGCTGGTGCCTCTACAGTAGATATAAAAACAGTGTACAGAGAGGCTGCCAATTTTCTCAGCAACGGCCTTGAAATTATACCAGTTTTTAAAAAAATCTGTGGTAATGATTTATTGATGTCAGCCACTAAAAATAAAGGTTAGCGGAACAAATCATTGCAAAAAATTCATTGTGAACAAGGCCAAATGTGTTTTGTCTGCTATTAATCGAGCAAATATGCCAAAGTGACAGTTCACTTTGTAGTCATCAATGAGTGTCCTCTGCTTTCTGTATTTTTGCTTCAAATGAAGGAATAGCAGCAGCAGAATTTCAACAGGCTCTTAAAAAGGAGCACCATCGCAGTAGGCCTTCAGTCTGTCAACGGCGGGGAAGTGAATCACGCTCCGCAAATCAACTTTCAACCTCAACATCTCCAAGACAGCACAGAGTATTCACTGAGCCCTGTGCAATTAGAAAACGGATCAATAACTCTTGCATCTCATCTTATCTATCCAAAAATGGCCTCCCGTTCCACAGCTGTAAGTAACATCAACCCTGAACTCCTCGCCTAACCTGTCCTCAACATAACATAATCCTTATTATAACCTCAAAACTAAACCTTACTTCTAGTGGGAATTAAAAATTACCCTACATCCTCACTGCAAACACTGCCACAGAAATGGTCAATGATGGCTGGCGATATTTTCTGTGTGCTGTGTTTGTCCATCATGTGATCTTTGAGAGTATTCTCTTTAGAATATATAGAGAAATTGTAGGTTTGAGTGAAAAAACAGCAATTTAAGCTACAGATGATTTGGCCCGTATGCTTTGTTAGTGATGAGGTTGTACACAATAGTTGCTTATTATGGTAATAGCCTATTTACACTCGCTCGTAAACACGTGCTGATTAAAACACCTCATTTGCAGCTAACAAATGCTGCTAATTGTCATTCAGCGTAATATAACTTGCTTTGCTGTAGTAAATCTAACAGTGACGAAGGTGTTG
Source organism: Chaetodon trifasciatus (assembly GCA_037975065.1). Lineage (NCBI taxonomy): Eukaryota > Metazoa > Chordata > Actinopteri > Chaetodontiformes > Chaetodontidae > Chaetodon > Chaetodon trifasciatus. The sequence continues at coordinate 614,462 of JBBMOE010000028.1, read as the reverse complement.
TGTCTCATACCTGTAAATACTGGAGTGCCTCGACAATGTGAGAGCCAGCCAAAATAATCTGACTCAGCAAAAATGTATTCATTTTGAAGATCTGAAGATAAAAAAAAAAAGGTTTTTGGAAGAATAGAAGTTTGGGAATGCACTGTAAACAGGTCTTATACATGCAGTCCAGCTGTGTTGGATGGAGCTAATGAGTTAGCCAATGCCCCTACCCCCTCATCATTGGCACTAATTACACTCATTAATATTAATGAGTTCATTTGCATGATGACAGGATGTATGAGCTATGTGTCCATGTTGGAGGTGGTAGAGAGGATAAGAAAGCCGCTGAAGCTAAAAACAAAATAAGCACACGCCTGCACTTCTGTTTACACGCAGCAATTACTCACATTATCATGATGAGACCTTCAGTCAGAAGGTGAATTATTATGTTTTTTTTGTCCCTCTGTAATAACTTATTATCTCATGTTTTTGTGAAATAATTGTAGTGTTATTTAATTCATGAAATTTTGTACTTAAAGGATTCAAAATGTCAAAAATTTGCAGCAAAATCAATTTATTCCAAAGGAAGTGCTGTAATTAGAAGTTGCTGTTAATCTGTTCGTATGATCAACTTTTGACCAATAGCAAGCCACCTTGACAGTGTTGACCTTGATGGGATCAAACTAGAAGAAGCTATCATAGCTTGTTAGCTGTGCTGCACCTTTCACTTTTATCTAACCTCCTCAGTCTGAATAAAAACTTCTTGCAGATGGTTATGAAAATGGTACAAATACACCATCTCAGTAAACTGTGTTTCCACTAATCAACTGAGCTAACCTCAATTAGCTCGATGGCACAGACAACCTCATTTTCCCTCTTTAATACCGTTGCTTTGGCGCGCAACGGTGAACAAAATTCCAGCAGGAAATAAAGAGAAAAGTAGTGAGAAAATAGAGAGAAGCTGGATAAACAACACACATCTTTGTGTGACTTAGGATGTGCTCAAGGGCACTCAGTAGGGTGGGATGCCTGCTGACTCGGAGGCTTAAAATTGGCCACATTTAGTGAAGAATTGTGTTTGTACTCACTGCTACTGGATACGTTCACTTTATACAAATATTCATAATAATATATCACTTGATATTTTTAATAGAAAAGACATATAGACATAAAAACACTTTTTAAACCCCTTAAATCAGGTTAAATTGGTTATTGTGACCAAGATGCTGCATATACTCTACCAATAACTTCAAGCCTCCAAGCTTTAAGACAAAATCAGCTAATAATAATTGGCTATGCCCGTGGATCAGTGGCTGTAATTGCTATTAAATAGATAATAGCTTGTAATAGTTGTATTATCATGTTGGAGAACAGTGGCACTGATATGAGATCATGCTTCATGCTAAGTGATTAGGCTATAATACAGGTTATTAGCTGAAACTGCACACTGTGGTTTTAGATATTACTGTGACAGAACATGCAAATACTGTAATATTGCCATACTGTAAGTGGTATAGTGTTGAATCCACCAGGAATTTACAGTTCCCTTAGTGTGTGTGTGTCTGTTTTTGCAATACAAGCATGGGTGCATGTGGATGTGCATAAAAAATGGGGTTCCTGTGGGAGACAAGATCATCTCCTGAGACAGGACAAAGTCAATATGGAGAGTTAGATAGAGCCCACAGGGAGCAGGCCACCAGAGGCTGGACGTACACCTACGGATAAAGATAGAGAGGCAGAGAGGAGATTTTGCTGTATATAAGTGTGTGTATGCGAGAGAGAGAGAGCAGGGCAAAAATTGTCTCATTCACTGTGTATCCGGCTCACACAGCTGTTGGTTTGCATAAAATCCAGCACACACACAGGTATGGGAGTGATAAATTCTCCTTTACTGTTGAGCTGTCATGTATTTAATCAAGCATTTGAAGCCATCTTTTTTTCCCAGAAACTTCTGTTGCCCGTTGGGAACTGACTTTTTGGAAAGACATCATTACAGTTCAGCTCTTCTAATTGTGTTTGTGTACTTTTTAAGACCAACACGCATATCCAATACGTTTCCTTTTTAATTAAATGGAATATACAGGAGATTTGTACACTGATGAATAGCACTTAGAAAGCTACATTAGCAGTTTCACATTAATAGAGAATTATTGAAAGTAAAAGCATTATTAAAACATGGTAGGCATTTCATTTATTCATTCATCTCATGATTTTCATGCACTTAAAGCCACCACTTTGCAGCTCATTATGCAAAAGAAGAGAAACAGTGCTGTAACCTATTTTGTGTGTGACATTTTTCCATTCCATGGTGGAGTGTTTATTTTATTTCTAATTGAATTTATGCATTTATTTATTGTCTTTTTGGGTAGTTGTAAATCGATTTCACTAGAAATAAAGTAACATTAAAATTTTAACATGTGATTAAATATGCTGTTAAACACAATTAGCCAACCATTTTTAAATGTGGTAGTTTGACGACATTAAATACAGCTTTAGGCCGTTGTACAGTAATTTGCATGTAATTCAACCAACAAAATTTGGATGTAACATATCCCAGTTTAAATATATCCTCTGTTTGTTTGTGTGTGTGCGCATATGAAGAGTCAGTCAATCCTGCTGCCCAAACGCGTGTGTCTTGGTACAATGTGTGTGTCAGTGGGTTGTACAGATGTGTTCTTATTATTTTTTTTTAGCCAATTTTCCTTTGCTATAATCACTTTGTGCTTTGGCACTTAAGAGCCTCTTGTTCAGGCAATTCACTCTGAGTGACCCATTATCTCTGCTGCACCATGATTCATCTCCAGTGTTAAAATAAACTGGATCTGCCCTTCTCTGCCAGGCATGGGAACATTTAATGGGATTTTACACATTTCAGAAAAAGTAGTTACTCATGTTTTTCTTAGTTTGGTTAGCTATCATTGTTTATTGACATTCATGTTTTCACTTCTGGTGATTGCATGCTTTGTGGCTGGAAAAAAAAAAAAAAAAATCTGTGACCATTAAATGCAACCCTTAATGTAACATCATCATCAAAACGTGTTGGATATAATTCAAATGAATTGCTGAAATGCTTTTGTTTTTAATGCTTAGACACATTAACATCGTTAAATTAGTGGCTGAACTCTGGTGGGATTGACATAATGTGTATATTAAAGTTGGATTTTCAGGATTTCAGTTCTCACTGACTTGGCAACACCAGTGGTTATCGCAGTAATGAAGTGGGAAATACTACAATGAATAATCCTTTAGCAGCTACTTTGTCGGAATTACATCAGAAGAGGAAATAGTTCATCTAAACTGGCGTTGTTTTAATCAAGAAATCAGTCAGTAATAATTGCAACAGTGAGGCTGAAATCAGCAATTTCAATAGCCTAGCGGGAATGGCGGACCCCGCCACTAACTATGAAGAGTAATATATAGAGATAATAACAGGATATAAATACATTGAATGGATATTGCAGGAAAAAGCCAACCATATAGTAATAATAATAGTATCAAAATAGGGGTTTGGTTTCATGTAAATATTAATGCATACAGCTTTAACAGAGAACAGCATGTTTGTTTATTTTATTCCCAAGAAGAATCACAATGAAGAATCACAAAAATCACTGAAGGTACAGAAATTGTTTCAACTCACTATAATGGTCTGAATTTCTGAGTGTCTTTGAATGTTGGTAATGTTCAGCACTTGATGCGTAGTGCTTGTTGCGTCTGAAGAGCATTAGAAGTGTTTCGGCTTATTTTTGCTCATCACTATCATGTTCGTATGCTGGTACTTGATCTCGGCCCCCACAAGCTCTTATGCAGATAGCCAAGCAGATGCTCAGAACAGAGCAGAGAGCGGAGTCTCGTATAGTTTTATAGACTAAGCGTCCTGTGCGTGGAAAGGGAGTTTCAGCAGGAAGTGGAAATGGACAGGTTGTTTAACTGTCTGTGTGTGTGTGTGGGTGGGTGCAAATGAAACAGAGAAGAGATATCCAGCACAGAACTTGTGATAAAAGCTGCCTTTGGAAAAGAGGAAAAGAAAAGAGGGAGTGAAGCGAAAGACAGACCAAGCCACCCTTATACCTACTTTCTCCCATGGTGCCTGGTTGTTGGGCTGCCTTTAAATTTGTCCAGGGACAAAGCGGTACAAGGTATAATCCACCTGCCAGTCCCGTTCAGCATCAGCAGCACTCTGGCAGGAACATTCTGCCCCCCACTTAAACACAAATACCATCAGTGCGGAACAGTAGAACCCATTCTCTTCGCGCTTTCTCCTCCTCCTCCTCCTCCTCCTCCTCTCTTCTCTGGATTACAAATGCACCACAGTAAAGCAACGTGGGTGGTGTTGTAGAAAGACGGGAGAAATAGACAAACTCAGAGAAGGGAAACAGACAAGATGCTTTAAAGGCAGAGTGGGTATTAGTGCGAGTGGAGAAGAGATGAGCAAGGAAAGGAGATAAGACGCGGGGAAAGAAATGAGTGAGAAAAGGGAGTGCTTTTTTCCCGCAACCCCCCCCCCCCCCCGCCCCACTGGCAAGTAGGCCCCAGGAGAGAGCCAAGATTGATCGGTTCATTTGGATTGGAAAAGTGGATCCCCCCCCCCAAAAAAAAAAAAAAAACTTGTTTCCTTCCAAACCAAATGACAAATGAGCCCATCGATTTGTTGTTTACAGTCCAGGGTGCACGGCACCCCCTCAGCGTGCATGATGGACCTCATAATGGCCGGGTCTCCGAGGTTTACCGTCGCCGCTCGCCGCCAAACTGACAGCTCTCTAGGTCGCCGAACGCCCACAACTGTAGTGTATGTGCAACCCTGTTGTTATGTCAAGCACTCAGACGCTCTTCCCCGCTCCATGTAAAATGACAAACAAAGTCGTTTCTGATAGGAACTCTACTTGTCCTCGGAGAAAAAATGGGTCCAGACAGATAAGAGGATGTGGCACAAACATTGTGGCCTGTAGGTAATAGTCCCTCTTCTTCTTTCTCCATTCTCAGAAATCAAATAGACCTAGCTCGCACCCTGAAAGTGTTTGTCCATTTTCACTGAATACAAGGACGATGTCAGGATCAAAACATCCTTAATGTCTGTCTGTCTGCTGCCACCGAATACTGTATAGCTCTTGATCGACAGAGATGGAGAATGTATCGTAAAGGCGTCAGGCCGGAGACGGTGCAGCCAGGGGCAGACTTCCTGTAAAGAGCGTCACAACAAGCCGGAGGTTATTGTTTCCCTGACCTTTGCTATTGATCCTTGCTGATCCTTGGAAATGTCAAGTTAAAAACTCCACCAGCCTCAGCCACACTCTCTAAATACAGTGCCCACACACAAACACGCAAGACAAACACACACATACAGGGGAGAGGGAACGAGAGAGGGATTTTTTTTTTTAACCTGATTTCATTGTGAAATGTAATTATAAGACAACATTATTGTGTGCCAAGTACATCTAATTATGGTAGTTATTGGTGTATTGCATGATGTCTGCAGATGAGAAATAATGCATAAGCCTCGTAATCATCAGTCTATTCTTCCATGTCTACATAACACTGTTCATTACCATCAATGGGCTTTTGCGTGGGAGATTACTTTATTGGCCGTTTTATACAAGATTGTGTAAAATAGTCTTGATTTGTATTCCTCCTACGTGCACACACAAACAACACTGCCTCATTTGCATATGGGTCCCTCAGTAGGGTATTATATGGTGTGGTTTACTGTGCCATTGAGGGTTGAGTGCCTGGCTCAAAAGCACTGTGTCAGTGGTGTAGGCTTATAGACAGGGTTTCAGGGTTGGGTGATAAACAGTTGTTGGCACCAATTCTTAAATGTTAAACCATCGCAGCAGACGATGGAACCAGCAAGACCTCAGAAATACAATGATGTGGAAAACATAATGGACTGTTGGTTTCATGTAATCATTTTAGAAAGGATGAAGCCTCATTGGTTCACACCGGTCTTATGTTCTGTCTGCCGCAGCTCTTTGTCTCTCCGGTGGAGCAGACGCTTCGGTGACTGTTCAAGTCACATTCTCCATGCAAGTTGTGATTTATTCGTTGCTTCCGTTCCCACTTTTCCACCTCAGTCAGTTTGCGATAGTTCAGCTTTATTTGGAATTTATGACATTTCCATTCAGGTTTTTTAATGTGCAAATTGAAAATGTGAATAACTTTGAAAATCTTTGCCATGACTGTAAATATTCCCTGCTTATTTTGTTTGGGATCGAGCAATTTCTAACTCCCCCTCTCTGCTTTGGGCTACCTGCAGCACAAAGACAATGACAGGAACCATATGAGGTAAAAATGCATCAAAACTGGGAGGAGGGAAAGTTCTGGCATTAATCTAAACTTGGCAGTGTGATATAGAAAAAAAAAAGAAGAAGAAAAAAAAGATAGAATCAAGACTAGAGGCAGATTGGCCAGATTTTGATCTGTAACTCAGCACTTTTCTGGCAAGGAGTGAGGGTGAGGGTGCGGGGGTGGAGGAATTGCGTCGGAGTGAGAACTAGATTGCTTGCTGATGCAGCCGCCATGCCAGGTTGGGAGGAAATGACATCAGAAATCAGCGGAGAGAAGAGGAGATAGGTAGAAAAGAGAAGAAGAGATGAGGCAAAGGGACAAGAGGAGGGAGGTGGAGGATGGGTGCAGAGCTCAGCCAAGCACTACTCTAAATACATAACTAATGTTCCTTGCGGTGCAACTAGAGTCCCGGCTCATTTATTGTCTCAATAAAGCTTGTCTGACGGCCTCTGCATCGGTTATCAGTCACAGAACCGTCTTAACTGGGTCAAGACCGCTGGGGAGGATGGGATGGGGATGGGGGGGATCAGTTCAACCTCTCTCCCTCCCTCTCTGTCTCTCTCTGTCTTTGGAGCAGTGGTGGTGGCAGAAAGCACAGCTGGGGCCCTGTTATCGCTCACACTTAATGGAGAGAGGTCTTGGAAATTCGGAGTACCAGGACAGATATATTTGGTCCGTTTATCCTTTGAAATGCACACATGCGGCCGAGTGAAGGACACCTGGTGCATGCTAGAGTCAGTACCCTCCATATGAGTTGCTGTGTTGTGTGACAGTAACTTCTAAAATTGCAATGTGTTTTAACATGACACAGAGTTTTACATTCAAAGCGACATCGTAAGAGTCAGTTTAATTACATGGCGATAAAATGATGCTCTCTAACAGCTGCTGTTTCTCAACTTTTTTCTCTTGTTTTTCCTGTGTTCTTCAAGCACAAGCACTCTTAATTTTTTGGCCTTTTCTACGCTCACATCTGTCAAAGGAAATTAATAACACAGATTGCTGCATTGAGTGAAAACATCTAAAAGAGAGGAGGGAGGGGGAAAAAAGTGCAGTTTTGAAAGTATGTAGGATAATGAAGCCTGATAAGTGTTTGTTATTACAGAACAGTGCCTTCAAAAAAAAAAAAAAAAAAAAAAAAGAAAGAAACGCATCATCAGAAGAGGCAACCTGCAGAAGTACGCTGAGAGGCAGCATTAAGTGAAGCGAATAACAATAACAGCAGCTAAAGTGCTGAGAAATAACTTTTTCTCAACACGGGGAGTTAAGGAAAATGAAAGATAATTTGTTGTCCTTTTCAAAACACAGTAGCTGTGATCTGTAAAATACCAGTACATGTATTCAGAAGAGCATACCTTTCTCAATACTACGACATATTTTGGCAAAAGAAAATGAAAGGGTTCTTTGAAAGGAACATCAATATCCAAGTGATAAACATTACTTTGTTAGGTAAATTGATGAGAAAAGAACAGACTAAAAACAGTCTTTGTTATCAAAGTTTTTATTCTTTACCTTTTGCATGATGAGCTTTAGTACAGCCATTCCAACACAAGGTCGACTTCCAGTGACTCCCAAAACAATATCACCACTGGAGAACACCAGCAGCAGGCTGCTACGACGAAGGCAGACCTTTGTCATGCTGAACCTACATTATAAAGCATAATGTAACGTCATTTATTCACGCTATGTAACTTAAAATAAGTGACATCCATCCATCCATCCACCCCACCTTTCTCCAAATGCGGATTTTATTGCTTTTTATATTAAATCGCCTGACTTTTTTGTTCGCACCTGTCATAATTACTACAGCCACTAGAGGCTGCCTAACAATAAACGTAAATATGGGTGGTAATAACCTACTTGCACAGTCGATGTACATAGGGTTGTTTTTCAGATGAGGACAATCTGTCCAATCTCAAGTTTTCCTAATAACAAGAGTTGGGGAAGCTACTTTGATAGCATAACATGACAAGCTACCAGGAGTTGAACTAGAGCAAAACCTCCCGAGGAAGAAAGCTACTTCGGTTAGCTAGCTACGAAATTCTGACAAAACAGAATGCAAAAAAGTCGCATGCCAGAAAAAAAAAAAGAAAAAAAAAGCCAATCATTTGAATTTCTTGCAAAAAGTGCCCATAGGCCATACATAGGAAAAATAAAAATGAAATAAAATACACCACTATTCATAAGAAAGTGCAAGGAATATCAGCTTTAATTACAGTAGAGAAGCAATAATAACATAAAAAAAAAAATTTCCTTTCATTTTGCAACCCAAACTTGTTTGCAGTTTCAGTTGTTAAGTGCATACAAAATATGAAAAAGTGATTTAACTACTTGAATCACAATGCAAAAATGAATTTACTACCTGCAAGCTACTGCAAAACGCAGTTAAACTACTGGTTAAATTACATGTAGTTCACCCAAAGCAACATTTAGATAAACTGCTCCTGCTGATATTTTTCCAAATCAAAGCTTGAGATGATTATGTGCCTGACACATTGTGAGCTTCCTTTATACTCCCAAGGTAATTATCTGAAGCCGGGAAGTGTTTGGGCTCAAAACATCACATATTCCATTACTATTTCATTTTGTTTTCTTGCTCTAATTATTAAATTATCGTACACTGTAGCAGCAGAATAGTCAATGAGTTCTAGTGGGCAAAAAAAAAAACAAAAAAAAAACCTGAAGGCAGAGAACTTTTGCAGAGCAGCTCGTCTCTGCTCCCATCGCTGCCCAGCCTGCAGGCACAATGAAAATGACACCACAGGCTTCAAACACAGTGGGAAGCTTCTGTATAGGATTATCTATAATAAATACCATGTTCTATACATATTTTACATTTCATTTATGGCATTTAGGCGACACTTTTAACGAGGTTGCAGTGAGTGAACAGATTTGGTCCAAGACAGATTTTCTTCATATTTAGAGGAGATTCAGATCTTTTAAGTTGAAGTCCTTAAGGGACTGTACGACATTTATTACACAGGAGGGGGAATGAGAGGAGAGCAGAGAAAGGTTTGATAGCTTTTTTCAGTCCCAAATTAATATTTCAGCCTCCTCTTGCACAATGAATTAAAGAAGAAGCTCAAATAGGTGCAAATGGTGTCTTAAACATGTGCAGTGGTTCATACCAATTCTGACTTTTCATGTTTGATTACAGTCAACTGATTAATAGGACCAATATTTCAGCTTTATGACTACACTTGGATGTTTATGTATATAGCCTCAATCAAAAGTCATCCCATCTTTGTTTTTCAGAAATATGGAAGTGTATTAGTGGCTGTTGTGAAAATTATTTACCACATCTTCAATGTTTTAGATATTAATAGTGAACCAAGCTGTAGCAGCTGAGTTTTTGTCTCTCTAAGTGAAGGGGAATGGTCCAAAGAGAATATTGATAACGCTGCATGGAAGAGCCTTGCTTTTAAAAAAACTGAAATAAACTGAAATGTAACTTTAAAGGCCCCTCCTCACTCCAATAACTTTCGACAGAGGTTCAAGAATTTCATGAAATAAGACCTCATCTTTCAAAGTGTTTCTGTCTGCAGATTTTCTGCAACAGCCATTCGATGTATTTTCATTATTTAATTACCTCTGTATATAATAGTGTTCAGTGGCGGAGTCCGCCATTCTCAGGCTAAACTCAGATTCCCTACCTACACAAAAGGGATTCCATACATGCATGTAATCCAGTGTTACCTCAATGATATCAGCCTCACTGTTTACTGTTCACTCTTCTCGTGCCATGTTGAGTTAGTGCTAATGCAAATCAAACATTTCCTCCTGCCACAGCTTCACAATCAAAGTGCTGTGAAATCAAGTGGTGAAACAAAGAGTGGCTTTTATTTTATGTGAAAGTAAGATTTTTGCATCATAAGCCCCTGTTTGGATTTTATATATGCATATATATATATTATATCTTATAGACAGATACTATGTTTTGTAGGTCAGATCTTCAACAAAGTAACTTGCAACCATGAATCTTAGATAAATATACTGGAGAAGGAAATATGGTGTTTCCCTCTGAAATGTAGTGACGTGAGAGCGTGAAGTGGCATCACATTGAAATACGTAAAAACAAGTACTTTAAGCATTTATTTAAATACAGCACTTGAGTGAATGTTTGACCAGACACAATCATAAATTTCTATGCATACACATGAAGTACATCCTAATGTTAGCTCATTGCAGATGTATCAGTATAAAGGAACCTTATCCAAAATTTTTGTTGTAGTAGTTGGTTGTGTAAAAAACAATTTAAATAATTTAAATATTATCCAATTTATCATTATTGCATTATCTAGACTCTTTAATTTCAGTGAATCAGTATCAGCCTGTAATATCCTGAATCAGTCATTTTATAATATGCAATGTGTCCACATGCACAAACAACATTCATGCATGGACATGGATGCATTAACAGAGACACGCACACAGACACACACGCACACACACTGCCAAGGATTCACAAAGACCAAATGACCTGAAAATAATATGCACTAACCAGATTCGAGGGAAACCGAACAGTCTTCTATAAGCGGCCTTACACATAGCAGCAATGATTATGCTCTTATCTGCTTTGGGGACTGCACTGAGTTGAATTATCATTCATGCTGTATTGCTGTTTTGCTTAATTGGAATTTGTTTAGTGGGCTTTGTAAGGGAGCAAACAGGGAATAAACAGATTTATGGGGAGCTCTGCCAAGTAAAAGGTTATGCATAATTTAAGGCGGATTAGTTTGGATGTAGAGGTCAATAAGGCTAAATAGACAAGAATCATCAACATCCAGGAAGGAGAAGGGGTGTCTTGAGGGTCCAGGCCTCCACCAGCTGTACAAACTCTTTATTAACAGACGCCAAGGCGTGCTCACATGCATCCAGAAGCATGCATTAGCACACTCATACACACACACACCTTGCTCATACATCAGTGAGCAGTTTGCAGAAGGCGTACTATAGTATGTGTGCGAACTAATTATATCAGTGTGTTTATTTCCGTTTGCAGCCTGAAGCTTTTGTTCTACTTTAGTCTAAGTATGTCACTATGTCATTTATCATCAACTTCAATGTAGTCACCTTCATTAGCGTTGGCCACATCATGATCACAACTGTCATCATAACCCATCATTATGGCACTATGCTGTCCCGCTGCCGAGCATGTCCATTTGTCACATTTCCTCGCTCTTTGCAATGTTTTCGGCTTGTTCACTCAGCTGCTGATAATGGCAGTATAAGCAAACGCTGAGTTTTTTTCCTCTTAATATGAGTTGCTTCTGTCAGAAAGCAGTTCATTCTTGGCACAGCACGCAAGGCAGTGAGTCGCCGAGAGGTTGAGGTACAAAAAAGAGCTGTCGATAGTAATGATATGGTGATGGGCTGAGGCATTCACGTGTACGTTTTACATTATTCTGCACCGTGCTAAACTGAAGCAACTTCTTTGTGCGATCTCAAGTTTTATAGAGCAACTTAACGCCCAGTTTGAAAGTACATCTCAAAAATTAGAAAAATGCATTTGACTGAATTCCCCTCTGCGACACTTCCCTCTACCCCTGTGGTACCTTACCCAGCCCCACTCACAGATCAGTCAGATTGTTGCTCCAGTGATCCACTGTCTTTCCCCTGACTAGCTACACTGATATGTTTCAGCCATTTTCAGTCAATTTAATGTCCAGATTTTATATGTCTGTCTATTCATAGAACCATAGTTACATGTGTAACTTCTGTTTGAATGTCTTCTTCACAGAATTGTATTTTTTAAACAGACAAAAGTGAAAGCAGTAACAGCACAATGAAGTACTGTACATGCAATTCAATGACACAAAAAGTGGAACTTAGAGTGTTTGCATGACTGTGAGTGATGTATAGTGTACATGCTTGCCTGTGTGCCTGACAGGTTGTAAAAGTCAGTATGTAAATGTGAATGTCTGTTGTGTAGGCGTGTACGCATGTACTTGTGACAGACTATCTCACTGCACTTTGCTACACGTCCCACAGGCTAAGTATGCATTTTGTGGCTCTTGAAGTTTCTCCACTGCTTTCTCGTTACTGAGGGAGCCTCTGCATCCTCTTTGTTCAGTTATTAATTTTTGCAGAAAAAAAGATTTTGAGCTCTGTGTGGAGTTGATACACAGCTTGGTTAGTGTTGTTTGGGTTTCTGATCTTTTTTATCATATTCTGCACAGACATTTTCCCTCAAACTTTAACTTTACTTTTACTTATTTCTATTTTTTCATCTAATCTGTTAATCAACAACCAGAATCAAATGGTTAGAATATCAAATGTGATGCAAATCATTTTTCTGTGTAGGAGTTTTGAGAAGGTAAATCTGTGTTTGCCAGCTGCTTCCAGCTGTGTATGTCAGGGGTTTACTGTTCACCGCTGATGTACTGGTGTCTCTGTAGACACTGGTGTAAAACGATCTCTTCCCACAGACTCCTGTTCAAGCCGACATTTCCTCTGGCTCACAATACCTTTGGGCTCTCCGTCTTTGAATGTGTGTGTCTGGTGGATGCACGTGCACGTTTGTCTGTGTGTGTGTACATCCACAAATCAGGGGTTGCTGTTGGCGTTCAGCTGTGAGGAAATGTCAGAGCGCATCTGCGGATGAACGATATCAGCAGTACCTGGCGGCCTGTACACACACATACACACACACTCTGAAGAAAAACATGCCCGGAGCAATGGCACGTCACACAACCTGCCAGTTCTGCACCACAATGGCACCTAGCATGAATAGTGTGCAGGAAAAAGGGGATGTAGCTGGAAACAGCAATGTGGCATCTGGACTTTGGTGTAGATGTTTGGACATGGGGGAACAAAGGAAGACTTAATATGGCATGAGTCTCAGGTTTTTTATAGAAAAATTCATAATTGACATACAGCAGGTCAGTCCATACACAGGTATACCAAAATATATGGTAAATCGTACATGGACTGCTTCTTTTCTACTTTAATGGACAAAATGCTTTACAAATGGCCTCTCTTTCACCCCTTCACACACATACTCACACACACATACACACTCACACCCTGACGGTGACAATGCCATGCTGTCTACTGGGAGCAATTCGGGTTCAGTGTCTTGCCCAAGGACATTTTGACACATGGACATTTTGTCATATTTCACTGACTTTAAACATTACATTTCTGATTATTTTCTATTATAAAGCACACTTCAAATGAAATGAAATGTAATAATCACGAGACCCCCAAAGACAATGTTTTTTGCCTCACAGAATCATTTTGTGGAGATAAAGAAAACGTAAATATATGAATTTTTTCTGTAGCAATTGACATTATCATTTACAGAATATAGAAGTGTTTTACTCTTGAGAAAAAGGAATAGACTGCAAATTTGCTATGTTGCCTTGACTGTTGCATAAATGGCTGATTTTAAAAGAAACGTTTTGATATTATCAGTTTAAGGCCAATGCCCCTGATGGTAGCACTGGATCAAAATCTCGCTTTCTAGCCGAGAGTTAGAAGAGAAGATTGTTACTACACGTCTGTCCAGTCTAGAGACAGGGGACCATTAGCCTAGCCTAGCACGAAGACTTGAAACAGGGAGAAACAGCTAGCCTGGTAAAGGTAAAAAAAATCTGCCTACTAGAACGTCTAACACTCACATTAACTCATTGTCCCTTGTTTGTTTAATCCATACCTTAAGATTGCCAGGAAATCACTTGAGCCTCCAGGAAGTAGCTGTGCCCAGACAAGAAATCGGATAGTTAGAATGAAGCAAAAGAGCTATGCAAATAATTTAGCAGAAGGCAGTTTTTAGCTAGAATGAAGGAAAGAGGGTAAGGAAAAAAGGGGGAAAAAAGAGAGCAATTATCAGTTTCAGAAGTACATAACTTTCATTTGAAAATTGAGAACTTTAATTTCAGTCTTGTGTATCAAAGCGTGCTCAGTTGTAAAGCAAAGCCGTCATTTTCCATGAAAGACGTTCATTTGGCACATCAAACAATTGAGCAGAAGCAGTTATCTCTAAATTTGAGCAGTGCATAACACAATAAAGCTCTTTTTCCTTTGTCTTAATTTTTTCTAAATGAAAAGGTCTGTTTCATGTTGGAAATATCAAAGTTTTAAAATAGCATACACACACAAAGGAGGCATGTAGCATGTATTCTCCTGTGTTCATTACCATAGATGTTGTATTCATGATGGTAGAACATTATTAGGTGACTCTCTCTTGTGCACACAAAACTCGAGGCACCCACACAGGCACACATGCATGCACACAGACACAGGGCTGAGGTCTGGAAACGTCAGTCAGCATGCTATCTCATTATTTCTGCCTCTTGAAGTTTCATGAGTGCAGAGGAGCTATTTGGGACACAAATTCACTTCACCCAAAAAACCTCAGGCTTTTTTTAAAAGGGGCTTGACAGCTTTTAGTGTGCAGATACTCATCAAGGCCGCCAAACGGGTGGAATAATCTTATGAAAATCAGGCAAGGCACTAGACTGGAAAGGAACAAGCATGGGGAAGGAAAAAGAGGTGATGAGAGGAAAACAGAAGAGGCGAAATGAGATGTAGAGGGGAAGGGAGAGAAAGTAGAAATAGAGGGCAGGCATGAAAGAGCAGAAAGAGAAAATAGTGGTTGTGAGGAGGAGGAGGAGGAGGACAAGACAAGGGGAAATTAGCTGAGAGGAGATGAGCTGCAGAGGAAAGGGGATAGAGAGCTGGTGGCTAATTACAAAGCGCAGGGATTTATTTCTTTGCATTGGGTTTTTCTCTCACATTCCACTGAGCCTCCTCCTAATTCCTGCTAGGCTTGATTCAGGTTTAGGCAACGTCTGCCTACCACGGCAGGTCAGATAGTACAGTTAATTATCCAGATAGTAGATCCACTGTAAAAGGAGACATGGGAGGGGATTTCCATGATGAAAGCAAATCTTGGAGTCTTAATGGCACTCAGTTGGGCTTTTTCAAGCCATCTTTTGTTTGACTTTGTTGCCTGACATGGCAGCAAAGAGATTATTCTGCGTGTGTGTGTGTGTGTGTGTCTCTGTGGATGTTCAGTGCAAAATACTGGTTGTGCATTAGTGTGCATGTGTGTGTGTTGTAGCTTTTCCATTACTTCGCCGACATTCTTATTCTCACCAACTTAAATTAAGTGCAGTGCAGAGGGATCTTAAATTGGCTGATCACTAGCAATAAAAGCAACTAATAGAGGGGAGGGCAAGGATGCTCCTTTGTGTGTCCATATGTGCATATGCGTCCATGTGCTGCAGGGGAATTTGCACAGTTAGAGGAAGAAGAACTACACAGGGAGAGTATTCTGACAGATTCATAGAACTCCTCTGTGAGATGAAGACACAGTGAATTTGCTTAAAAGGCTATTTGACTCACCATTACTGGAGATGGGGAGGCCCGAGCGGCACGCCGATGCATTAGAGAGGCGAAGGTGAGCAGAAGTGGCAGCGAATGGACAAAGAGCAGCAAGGAAATGAATATGAATTCTTATGTCTATGAGCTTTTTTTTTTTTTTTTGTGTGTGTGTGTGTGTGTGTGTGTGTGTGTGTGTGTGTGGATGTATATGTGTGTGTGAGCTCCATTTTGCAACCAGCTCATTGCAGTGAATCAGGAGTGATGTTGATTTGCCTCTGTTAGACAGCAGTTCTCTCCTTGCACAGAAACACACAGGCATGCAGGGTGTTGTGCACCACTGTGCTAAATAATGTGAGTGTGTGACACAAGACACTGTAAGGACCCTGCACATGACTGAAACAGACACATATTAAGAATAATTACATTTGTTCTGCATGTGGTCAGCACTTTCATTCACATAGACGCGTTAACATGTGTTGAAAATGTTGCATTTTTAGAAACATAAATGCGCAGTCCAACCATATCTGGTGTTGAACATCAGCAGCCCTTGACACACTGCTGATTCTGCTACCTGCACAGGCATTATCTGATCTGTACAGTTTGTAATTATCTTTGCACATCACCTTATCATAGCACCATCTCCTAAAGAGTGCTGCACTGCATTTATTACACCAGATCTGATCTGTCTTTAGGTCTACTTTCTGCCTTTCTTCTGCTTTCTTACTATCTTCCTGCCTTCTTTCTACCTTATTCGCTTGCTCACACACATACATACATTCACACACACACAAGCCCATCTTTCTCCTGCCATAGTAGGCTTGGCATGGCATTAGACAGAATTTATTAGGCCAAGATGCTGGCTGTTGACATGAATGTGATCTACCATTTGGTGGGAAGATAAGTGTCCCATGGAGGGTGTAATAATGTTCTCTCCCTCACTAACCTTATCTCCTGCTGATGAAACCACGGCTGATACCTTCCCTTACACATAGCATCAAACCTGTGTGTGTGTGTGTGTGTGTGTGTGTGTGTGTGTGTGTGTTTTTATTCCTGTCCACGCCTGCCGTGTCTGTGCCTGCCTGCGTGTGTGGGTGTGTGGATGTGTTTAAGGGATGCTTTCATTTCATATCACCCCTGAATCTTATGAGTTTCAACATAAGCCACTGCCCTCACACCAGCACGCACAGCAGTGACATGGTCGAATGCTAACAGATAGTGTCACTATAAGCCAGGATGTTGCCGGGAGATTAAATTGGTGACGCGAATCCAAATGTGAGAGATTAGCGCTGTGTCTTAACTTGTCTGTACAGTTTCTGATTGCCAATATGATAAATGCAGTTGCTGGACTGGTCGCCTGTTAGTGAATAAGTCTTTTCAGTAAACAGTTGGGGAGTCAACACAGGCTGTTGTATTTCCAATCACTTTATTTGGCTATAAAGTCCAAAGCAATGTAAACAAACATATGACTGGTATAAAAAAATGTTGGGAATCAAGTAGTTCAGTTGATAGAGATACTGAAATCTTGCAGCTAATCCGCGCTCTGGCCTACTATCTGTTGAAGCTAATAAGTTGCTGTCACACTGTTTGTGTCCCAGTTATTTCGTTTTGGATCTGAACTTGATCCAGGAGCCACCACAGCTGAAGATTAAATCCCTGCTATGCCAAATATGGTTAAATGCTCAGCTTTGGTTTGTCACAAGAGCAGTTAGCCACATTTAGCCATGTAATTTAGCCATTTGGTGACAGCATGAGTGTTGGGGAAATACTGAGTATACAGATGGATAGCAAAGAAGTGGACTGTGCTGCAGAGGTAGTTTGAGAAGTTTCTTTGGATTTTGATACTTTTATTTTATTGTGAAAGTGGGTCACTGGAGTCCTTTGTAACTGCAAACACTAACTACAGCTCACATCATCCACAAAAGAGCAAGCTACAAACTTTTCAGAGCCACCTTTCAAGTCTACGGTTGGTGAGTGTTTGATACTTAAAATATGAGGTTTTGGTGGCGGTGGAGTATTCCTTTTAAAATCATTAATGTCAAGTGCATCATTTTTCTTTTGACCACTTGCTGAGCAGCTCAATGAGACAAATGATTGACAAATTGACAAATGATTCAAAAGTTGTTTAGACTAACATGTTTGCAAACCGTTGCTTATTAACACATCATGTTAACATTAATTTGGAGTTGTGTTTCTAGCCGCCTGGCAAATGTAACATTAAGACCAATATTTGCTCTCTTGTAGCTGTGTTTTTGGTCTCTACCAACTCCTGAGGGACATATCTGGCTTATTAGCTGCCAAAATCTTCAGGTTCATCACCTAGTTGCAAACTTTGTGTACTGTTTAGTGCTGGATAGGTAGCGTGCGGTTCATCTATCAGAGCTTTGTCACTGACAACAACTAACTGCTGCAACTGGAAGCGACACTGTTGAGAGCAATGAGACAGAATCATAACAGTACAGTTGCAAAAATATGCTAACAAACGAAGCTGAAAGACACTAAAATTCTCCTGAGAGCAGAAGGAAACTGCTGAGTTGGATGGTAATTGTTTGTCGGTTTGAACTGTGAGGTCTCAACAGCAGCTTAAATGGGATCAAAAATAACTTGGTACTTGTTTTATGGCAGTAAGTAAAATACTAAGAATGCAGTCATCACAGAGATATTTCATAGTTTTTTTCAGTCATCTCTGACACGTGCTGAGAGGAGCACCTACCTAGACACATGTAACATTAATCCCTCATTACTGTTGTTTACCTGATGTTGCTATACATCCTCATCAGCCGAGGGTCACCCCACTGGGTGGTAATTCAGAAGCGAAACAAAACCTGTTAGTGAATTGTATAAGTGACCTTACTGACAACATTCATTAGATAAATTCACGGTAATGGATTAAATGAGAAGAGGAAGAAAACGCTGGAGAACACTTTTAGACCTCATATCTGACAAGTTCTTTCACCTCAGTGAATGCTGCGTTTTCAATATGTCCTCTAATTTTCTCTTCTACTCTCTCGCCTCTGTTTTCAATTTACAAAGCCTGCTTTACATCCTGTCCCTTACTCTACACTCGCTGCTGCTGAGGTAGTGCCGGTTGCAGATGCAGATTCAGAAACACTTCCTTGTCCTCTAGATTTACATAAAATGGAAATTTGTCTTTGGCACTGGCATACTTCACACAGCACATCAGGACAAACCACACAAAAGACACAATACAAATAATAAATAAATATGTGATAAAATGTTTAAAAGATAAAATAGGTTCTTTTAAAAGGAACAGACGAGGGCTCGAGGAGTCATAGCGTGTGTGCGTGTGTGTGTGTGTGTGTGTGTGTGTGTGTGTGTGTGTGTGTGTGTGTGTGTGTGTGTGTGTGTGTGTGTGTGTGTTGGGAGGAGTTCTGTTGAAAATAGTCACAGTAAATGGAATGAAGAATTTCTTGAACTTGGGACTTCAAGTGTGTAGTTTGAAGGCAGCATCTGGTATGATAATTCAGAGGATGGTTGAGTTCACTGAAAGTTTTGCTTGGCTGTGATGTTTTCATACCATGAAATGAAGAAAGAACATGCTTGGACAGTGATCTATTGTCAAATTTGAATCATTTCCATTTCAGATTTGTGAGGTTGATCAACAGGCTGGGTTTATTCTCAGTTACTCGTGCCAGCGATCAGCTCTGTTCACTGTCATTCTGTGTTGATTGGCTTGTACTGTAGGTACAATTTGTCCTCGTCACCTTTGGGTCTAAGAAGGTTGACGATGTCCTTACAGTAGGAGGTTCAGTTTGCACTTCGCAGGCAACTAGGATAATATTGTCAGCATACATAGAGGCAGAGATCACTGCTGTTACAATGCACATCATTCATGTGTATGGAGAAAAGCAGGGGACATAGAATGCATCCAGGAGGACCACCAGTAGGTTCAGGCTAGTCAGAGGAAGGTTTTAAAGCCAGGGAACACATAGAGAGGTGGTAATTGTTCAAATGCTGGTTACAGCACACACCTTCGGGCAATTTCTCCTCAAAACCATTCATGTTGCAACCATTTGTACACACACACAAAGTGATGGAAGTACTAAAAAAGAGAACGTGACAGAAAAACTCAAAGCTTGCTTACTCTCTCGCTCCTGCCCACCTGGCCGAAAGCTTTGTGAAGTGGGCACGTTTTTCAGGTTGTTGCTTGAATTAAAAGCATTGTCAGACGCAGCTCTCTCCGATTGCAATGCTTCGAGGGGAGGGGGTTTCAGGCACTTTTCAGCACACTGAGCCCTTCAGGGATGCCAACGTGACAAGGGTGTAAGAGACACTCAAATCCAGTGGACCAGATAGCGGCTGACATTCATAACAGAAGTGCTTAGCATTTCTGGATATCCAGAAATTGACAGGAAACTGGCAGGAATGGAGTGCTATGCCTGACTTGTGGCTGATCTATAGGAAACACCCATTGCTGACAACACGTAATAGTTTTCAGATATTTGAGCTATTTGAAATTGCCCACATGCAACTTTCTCCCTGAAGCAAAATATTCAAGTCCCACGTTTTACATCGTTTGAGTTTTTGTGCAGCTAGCCTTGAGGCAAACTACAGTAGCGTCAAGTAATTCAACCTCAAGCAGCGTGTCAGCAAAATGCACTCAACAATAATAATGCTTTACACTGATGTCAATTTCAAGCTCACTGTTTACTGTGCTGACACAGTGTTCATGGTGCTTTCATTATTTAGCCATGTAGTGCTTGAGAAGGTACACATATTTCATGGATTGACTGATATATAGATATTGTTTATGGTGAGCAGATATTAGCATTGGGTACAGTGCTCACTGATGATCTACATGCAAGGTTATGACAGCTACTGAAGGTGCCCTTAGAGCAAATTTATAGATATGGAACTGAGCACAATTCCCTAATGTTTTATAAGACAGCCAGCACGTCATGAACACCATGGCAAAAGAACATGATCTATGGATGCCCTAAAATTCATTCTGCGTTATCCATTAAAGTGCGTATGCATATGAGCATAAATGCAAGTATCCGTCTTCCTTTATCTTGCTCTCACTCTGTAATGGTCAAGAATGTTATCTAGATATTCTTATCCTTCACTTTGTCTTGCTCTTCCTCTATCTCAGTTCATCTCGGTTCATTTCCAGTCTTTCTGATTTGCATATTCAGGTGGACATGTGTTAGTTGAATCCTTTTTTAATGTAATTTCTGATTTGTGAAAGATTGTGAGGCAACCCGAGACACAGGGCTGTGATTAGACACCTTATCTTCAGAGGGGTTGTCTCATTCCACCAAAAAGCACCTCATTACACCACATACATAATGACCCTTAAATTCTCTGTCACTTTTATTTCCCCAGCAGCCATGATCTCCATAAACTTATAAAAATGTTATTTCTTTACAAAAATAATGTTTGTTTACCAATGAAATCTCCAGGGTAGCATTAATGTCTTGGAAGTGGCAAGAAGATTGTTTTTATATGTTGAGTCGCACCTTGGTTTTGGCTGTTATTATGTAGTCAAGTGCTGATATATTATTATAGAGGTACCATTTCAAAAGCCATAGATTTGATGTAAATGTATGATCCTGTGACATCTTCTTCAAATGCTTATTGGTGATTCATTCTGCCTCATTGGCTCGTACAGGAACAGCATATATTATGTCTGATATTCTTTTGCTAGTTGACTGCTGATACCTTCATAGGACCTTGTCAGATGACTTCATATCCCCGTTTATTGACGCCACCTGTCATGTTCCAGAAGTGGTGCTTTTGAAGGGATTTTAAATGTAATGATATTTACCACAAATAAAACTGGATATTCCTGTAGCTAAATTTGAACTATTCATAAGCCCAGTGTATGAGCTCCTACCACAAAAGCCTGTGACATTTAATGCATTCTACAAGTCTTTGCCACAACAGCACGTTTTAATTTGTACATTTTTGAAGTAGTATCATTGTCTCAGTCTGCTGTCCTGTATTTCAGTTCTAGACTTCAGTTAATGAGTTTCTACATTTCCCAGAAAAGCCCCAGGCTGGAGTGTATTACACTCACTTATCATCTGAGCCATAATGATAACAATGATAAATATAGTGACAATTAAACATGAGTTTTTTTTCCAGTTTGAGGAAAGTGATGTTGCTGCAATGCAATCTTTCAGTTCACCATTTTTTTTAGGCTTTGCATCTCCAATAATCTTTATTTCATTTTGTTTTTCCGCATTTTTGTCCCAATATTTTGTCCCTAAAAGTATCAGAACTTTCTTCTTTTTCAATCCAAATCCATGTTATCCTTAGCTACAGCTTGGCTACGAGTACCCCTGGTTGGGAATCATTGATATGAAAGCTTGTCTTTGTCACTGGAAGTGAAAATCTATGCAGGGAAAGTGAACGAGAAACACTATCTCAATAATTATCAGTGTTGACTTGAGCGAGGTACTGAACTACAATATGCCTTTTTCATAATAGATATGTTGGACTAAATAATTTAATCAGAGTTTTAAAAAAGAGTGAAACACTGTTTCCTCATTGACCCATTTTGTTTGGTAGTGCAACTATTTTTCTCATTCATGCCAAACTAAGACAGTATAGTTACGGGAAGGACATTATATTTTAGTGCAATATTTGATAGATGATTTCATTTATTCTAACAGAAGGTCAGATTTATAGTAGGAATCTCTTTTCTGTGTGTATCCTCCTCACACCAGCAATGGAGGTTTGCAATGACAACCAAAACGCAGGACGATAGTTCTAAGTCTTTTTGGGACAAAATTTCAGGGAATGCACAAAAACAAAAAGAAGCAGAGTTGAAAGATTGCAGCTGCAACATCATTCTCCTCAAACAGAAAAAAAAAACATTTAATTGTCACTATATTTATCATTGTTATCATTATGGCTCAGTCTATAAGTGAAGCCTACAGCAAGTGAGTGTAATAGACTCCAGCCTGCGGCTTTTCTGGGAATTGTAGAAACTCATTAACTGAAGTCTAGAAGTGAAATACAGCAGAGCCGACTGGGACAATGTTACTCCTCAAAAAAAGTACTAATTACAACATGTTACAGCCAAGTCTTGTGAATCCATTAAATGTCACAGACTTTTTATACTTGTTGTAAAAGCTTATGCACATGGCTTACAAAATATTCCAGTTTGAATTCTTGCAGGATGCAAGAAGAGCTGTGAACTCGCTAAATATCACTTGTGATGTTTGAATTTATTTACCTGACTGATCACAGCTCTCTCCATCTCTCTCCATCTGTCTGATTTCCTCCATCTTTCGCCCATCTCTCACTGTCATCCCCTCCTCTCATATCTCACAATTGTCTCTTTACTTCATTGCTCTTCATCTGCCTGCACATCCCGTATCTCTCCAAAATCCACCCCTCTGCATCTCTCCATCATTTTCACTCCATTTATATGTATTTCAACATTTTTTTTCCAAATTCCCCTTTTCCATCACTTTCCATTGTGTTACATCTTTGCTTCTATCCGTCTTTCTCCATCTGTCATCCTTCAACCCACTCTCTCCATTTTAATGGTTACATCTCTGCATCCACCTCTCTCAATCGTTTCTCCTCCTCTGTTGATTTTAACTCTTTTTTTCTCACCTCTCTAATCATTCTTTCTCTCTCTCTGTCTCTCTCTCTGTCTCCACTGTGTTTCCTGCAGCTGGTATTGTTCGGAAAAAGCAGTGGTGTGAGATGGTGCCATGTTTGGAGGACGAAGGCTGTGACCTGTTAGTCAATAAATCTGGCTGGACTTGTACACAGCCCGGAGGCCGAGTCAAAACCACCACGGTGAGTTCAGGCTCTCTTTTAGCCCCCCACGTTACACAATCCACTCACAACCAGTAGGTGTGTTCACAATGTGTGTGCTTAGTGCACCAGTGGCACTGAGAGCAACATGACTGCAGAGCTGAAAAAGCATTTGCATAGAAAATCGATTGTGGACTAAAGACACGTTTAGTTTAATTTCTTTAAATGGAACAGTCATGATTGAATAGTTTTGCTCTCCAAATATGACTGTTTCGAAGCCTAATCATTGATTGTACAAGATAATAGAACAACCTTTGAGTATTGACACTCATAGAAAGCTAATCTAAATAGATGTTTGAAAGCACTGTTTACAGCTACTGATTTGAACTTAACATTTCCATCCTCAAACTGCCTGACAGTGTTTACATAGAGACTATGAAAATATTCAGCTTGTACTGTGAAAAAACAATTATTCAGATTGCTCATGAATTGTTATTTTGCATATTCATTATATGCGTACATGCAAAATCTTGTACGGTATGTTGTATTAGGTGAATATATAGTTCAAACTACTTAAAGTGAGATTATGTACATTTTGAATGATGAAACAGTCTTCCTCTCGCAAATAAATAGTTAAAAAACTCTTGCTGTTTTGCTGTCAGTTTTCCATGGTGTTCCATTAGCAACATTAGCATTCATGTGGATTCCTGTTTATGGCCACCTGACAGATGTAAGTCCAGTGTTCTTTTAGCTCTTTTAGCTCTGTTTGGTCTCCACCAAATCCCAGGGAAAGTGTAGCTCTTTAAATACCTGAATGAAGCTTTTCTACATATGGCTGGTTCACAAAAATGACATCGCCTTGCTTCAATAAACTACACTGTGTGGCCATTCAAGTTCTAGATCGCACCTTCTCCAACTGTTGCCCCATTCCTGCACGCTGGGCCAGCTTGCTCGCTGACAGCCACGAGTACGCTGATAACAGCAGAAACTCAGTTAAGCATTCACGTCACAATCTGCTGAAAATGTCTCTCTCCCTCCCTCCTCATCTTCGGCTCATCTCCACAAACTCTACGTGGTTTGTTTACTTCCTCGTCGCCAGCAATTAGCTTGAATTAGGGACGCTCTTAATGTTAATGGTGGCAGCAGATGGGGAGCCACCGCTTGTATTCGCTGAGATGCCGCCCATTCATTCAGCCGCCCGTCCTTCATACCCTATCCCCAGCTCTCCAAGCCTCCTCCTCTCCACTTCACCCCTAACTCCAACACACACACCTTCCTGCTGCCTTGCGTCCTCCCACTGCTTTCACCCCACCGCCTGCTTTGCAAGAGAGGTAAACACTGTTGCTCTCCGCCTGGATGCGCGGTCTATACTGTAGCAATTAAAGAGGTCTCAGTTGAGAAACATGTTACACAACACACACACACCACACAGCTGCCCTATCTGTGAATGTCAATGGGTGAACACTGAGGACCGGTGGGGCATCATTAATGCATCTGTCATGATTTAGTCATCAGCTGACTAACTTGTTTATGCCTTCCTGCTGAAAGACAAATACACACACATACACACACAGACATAACACATACACACGCTGCATGCAGAGCCCAGATGATATGGTTTATCTGTTAGCTGTTGCCCCTCCACTCTTACTGTGTGTGTGTGTGTGTGTGTGTGTGTGTGTGTGTGTGTGTGTGTGTGTGTGTGTGTGTGTGTGTGTCGCACAGTGGCCTCACACTAACCTGAATATACCTGCTTGTAGGTGACAGCCGTTACATGTTCCACCTACAATGTAATTTGTTATCTGGACAGGCAGCTAGCCCACACACACAAACATACACACACATATGTAACATATAGCTGAATCCATTTATTATATTTGTCACATATAAGAGCCAGTGTGTGTGTGTGTGTGTGTGTGTGTTTGTGTTGTGGGGGGGTTGAGTATGCAAATGTGGTAGTCACAGTGTCTTTGAAGGCTAATGGATCTGATTCATGTGCATTCTAACATGTATGTTAACATGCTCTCACTGATGTCTGCTGGTGTGTGTTTCCAGCTGTGTGCATATTCATACTTACTAAGGGACTATGTGTCCCTGCTTTCCTGCAAAGGGTGGCCCTGCACGCTTTGGCCTACTTGTGTATTTCATATCCTGCTTAGGATGTCAGTCAATGTACCTCTCAACGCTGACAATATGTGGGACGTGACAGGTATTTCTTGCTTGCTTCATTGGCTACTTTAAGCTTGGTGACAGCTAGTCAAATGGCTGGACAGCTATGTTCACTCATCTGTGCCAGTCTGTGTGTATGTGTGTGTGTTTAAGCGGCTTTCACTGTCAAGGACTCTAATACTGGCTACAAGCAGGCTTGGGTCATTGTTTAGAATTCTTCTACTAATACAACCCAGATTCAAGAAAAGTTGGGGCGAACTGTTGACTGACAACAGTTTTACAAAGTTTTCCTGAGTCCATGTAGTAATATCCCTTATACAATCATGTGTTGAACCTTGCTCCATCCTTGCCCCTTTCATACCCAATCATGATGCTATCACCTGTTACCAATCAACCTGTTTACCTGTGGAATGTTTTTGGAGCATTCCACATCTTTCCCAGTCTTTAGTTGCTCCTGTCCCAACTTGTTTGAAACATGTTGCTGGCATCAAAGTCAGAATAAGCATATATTAAAAAAAAAAAATCAATGAAGCCAGTGAGGTATAATATTAAATATATTGACTTTTGTCCTGTTTTCAATTGAGTATATATCAAAAAGGATTAGCAAATGATCGCACATCGACCCACTAATTTATCTGATGGATGAACTGGCCTAATGTGGCCACTTCCTTTAATCTTGGGAAAGTTTAGGAAACTCGGGAAGATTTCAGGACATTGCTTCATAACCATGCATGTAACCTAAAATTGCGTAAAATGCATTAAAGGTTAAGACTAATTCTCCAAAGCAAAAATTACATAAACCTCTTGTTATCAGCAGACCTAAGGGAGAACCACAGGCAAAAACAAAACAAGCAATTTACTCCTCAGCCTCCCCCTGGTTAACTTTGAACAAATGGCCCCTTCCCTGAGGCCTTTCAAGGTTAAACCCAAACTGCAGCCGCCCCAATATCGCCTAAGGATGATTGTTGGCTGTGCACAGTCCAGTGAGCATGTCTGACCTGTCTGTCAGGTGTTTGTGCGAAAACATCAATGCAGACAAACAGACATGTCCCTCAGGCCATTTGACTAAGCCAAGTCAATCTGACTCAGCCCCTTAGCCCCATAAAGGGCTATTTTGGACAAATGTCAGGAGGCGGTTTGCGTGTATTGGTCAAATGTTTGAGAGTTTGTGTTTTCTCTGTCAAACAGAGAGAGATTGTTGTTCAGGATGACACCGCTGACCTGTTCTCTACCTTTCGTCGGCAACACGGCTCAGTATGAGTTGTACAGCGTATTAGATGTATGCTGTGCGTTTTCCCTCAACCTACAGAATGTCACTCATCTCAGCAGCCACCATTTGATGTGCGTCTGTTTAAAAATAACACCGTCGCATGCTTGTTTTCCCTCTCGCTTGACTCCTCAGCCTTTTCTCCACATTTCTCGCTCCCGTCCTCCTCTCTGTCCTGATCTCCATGCATTTATCTTAGTCTGACCCCGCTTTGAAGAGTACATGTTGTTCCTGTCAATAAAAACACAATATGGATTTTTTTCTAGGGCCAACGCCAGAAGAAACGTATGAAGATTGATATGTACTTTGCTTATTGTTGACAGCGACGTTTTGAGCGAGGTTACTTTTATTAGTGGCGCACAACGACGGCAGCTGAAAAGGACACATATCAAATAGAGGTGCACTTGTGAAGCTTTAGCACATAATTTATTTCAGTATCAGAGTCTCGCTGATGCAGTGACAAGTTTCTCCTCTAAGGGACTGACCTAACAGAAAATGGAATTCCTCAGATGAATCATTTCAAGCTCTAAGACTTTAAATGATCTCCTTGGGTTCACTTGACTGCATTAATGAAACCATAAATTGCACATGGACACTGAACTGCATGTCCATCAGTAGCCACTTCATTGTCTTTGTGTTTTATCTGAGTACATAAAGCTGAATGTCTGCCAAAATGCAAGCCTCATGGCGACCCGTACGGACGTTAAAATGATAAATAATCACTTACAGAAATACTGGCCAGGAAGATCTGTCAAAATATAACTGATGCAACCGAATGTTCAAGTGCTCTGACTGTTCAGTAAAAAGGCCTGTCAAGCTATCTGCAGTCAGATCAATGCTATCTCAAGACTTTGGAGGGTTTTTTTTAAGCTTGTCTGAGACCAAAAGCATGAGAGCAAAAATGAAAGGAATAGATTCAGCTGCATGCCCCGCTAACTAGCCTGCCATCTACAGTAGCAACCTAGCATTTGATGGAAATTTGATGGAAAAGAGTGTTGCATTAGCTAATTATATCATTTAGTGCTGGAAAAGGTTAAGTTAGAAAACTCAATTAAAAATATTGATAGAAATATGTATGTATGTATGCCAAAGTCTTTGGGTACTCCTCATCCTCAAATCCTTTTGTCTTGTAAAACTGAAACAGCCTGATAACAAAATTCAAACATTAAAGCATATATCTAACCAATGTGTTGCTAGTTTAAGTATGTTTTTGTACAGTAAGCTATCAAACTTGAATCAAAAGCGAATGAATACCATTTAAATTACATTTTATTTCTAATACTGTAATGATAATACTTGGGCTAACTAGCTAACTATGTAGTCATATGAACTTTTTACAGTATCTCAGAGTTTTAACGTTAGCATTAGCTCACACTAAAAAAGATGCTGCTAGCTACAGTCTTCATTCCAGCCAAAAAAATCCACACTTGTGGAAAGACATGAGAAGCCTGAAATTGAAAATTTCCAGTGGCAAAATGTGTGCAGGATGTCAAACTGCATATGAGCCACGCTGGAATGAAAAGCAAAAATATCCAGCTGCAGAAAAACTTTCATGTAGCAACCAGGGGTTTATTTCTCCCAATATAGGCAACTTTCCTCCCTCTATGACGCTAAATGATTTGAATATACATTTTATGACAGTTACCACAGTCAAATGCTGCCTTTACTACCGCTCCAAAATGCTCTCTTTTGGCAAAGCGACATGAGGTCTCAGCAGTCATCTCCCATACCTCCTTCTCTCGGTGAAAGGCTTACTGCCGTCTCTCTCCAGAGAGGAGGATGCTCTGCATTGTGCCCTCCACCATTCCAGACTGGCAGATGAAACACAAGGAGCTCTCTCTCTCTGCGTGAGCCGACGCAGGGAGCTCGGCAAGAAAGGGGGAGAGTGAGTGCACCATTAGGGAGAAAAGCGAAATCACCTCAGGTTATCTGACGGCTTTTGTGACAGCCTGATAAGACGAGATTCAGAACAGAGACAGAAAAGCGGTGGTGGGAGAAGAAAAGAGCAGTGTGAGCGAAAGACAGAGAAATAGACTTGAGCCAGTCAGATGTACAGTGTCGTAAAATGTTATCTAAGTCATTTTCTGTTGGCACTCATCAAGCACTTGCTCTTGTTGTCTAGCCTTTAAGTGCCTGTTAAGGTTGTAGAAAAGGACGTTCCTTTCAGTAGTGGTTTTTCTCCAAGTTATAATTGCACAAAATACTGCAGGAAAAAAACTCTGGAGAGACTTTTTCTTTGACGGCTTCTGTGCTGTTTACATAGGCTCCAATAGATTACGCATGCTTTAGCCAATGTTCTATGATGATTCATACACAGCAACTCACTAAAGGAGCATTGAAATGCATGAACTTGTCTTGTTGAGTGCTGTACTTTGCACATGTAATGATACAGCGCACGATCATTTTCCAACATCACAGGAAGCAGTGACTCAGAATGTATAAAACACTCTCGAAACAACTGAATTTACTGAAAATCTTTAAATGTCTATCTAAGTCCAATCAGGACCGACCTGATGGATCATACGTTTCATTAGGTCGGTCCTGATTGGGGTATTTAGGCTGTGAACAAAGTGCTATGAGCAGGTGGCACCCACTGAGAGGAAGACAGTGATTACTGTAATCAAGACTTTTGTAGAGAGGAGAGAAGAGAAGAGGAAATTAGTAGACAAAGAAGAAGGGGAAAGATGAGGAGTTAGGAAGCGAGTTGGCTGGAGTAGAGAAGGAACAATCCATGCTGGTAACAAGGCGCAGGAAACATGGTTTAGCATGAGCATAATGCTTGATAATATGCGCTCATGGGTGTCCGCATGCATATTTAATAGGCTCTAGGGTATATGCATGGAAGTATAGGCTGTTTTCATCCTCACACAAACACCCTTTTTCAACAAAGTTTGCAGTTTACATACAACAATCCCCAGGCCAGTCTGTCTCTCCCTGTAAGCTTCGAGAGTATTTACGCATTTATACATCTGCCAGTGACAGCATGTGTTCGGCAGGGTATGAAAAGCTCTCTTTCAATTGGGGTTTGTAAGTCACTGCTGAGGGCCTCCCTCCTATACCCCCCTCTCATCACTTCCTTTCTGTTTCTTCCTCTCCCTGTGGAGAGGCTGGGGCTGATGGGATCCCCCCAAAGCCCCACCGTCACTACGTCTCCTCCTGTGGTTCTGGGTTGGTACCGGTCTTGGTAATTGATCCCTCTGGGCCCTCCAGGCACATCCAACAGTGGGATGAACAGAATCACCACTAAGAAGACAGCTGCTTGGCCACCCCAGACAGACCAAGAGAAAGGGGAAAGAAAAAGAGGCCCTGTTGCTGTTAACCATTAACTCTGTCTGCCAGGTTCCTACTAAAGGGAGCCAAGTCAGCACATCATCTCAGCTTGGAAAATACGAAGCCCTCCATTTTGGGAACCTGGGACGTATACTGGACTAGACTTTTAGCAAGAACAAGGAAGTCTGTCTTTTTATGTGTATATCAATAGCCTAAGAGCTTATGGGATTGATCTGCTAAGTGAGCACTTTTGCTTAAACCCAAAGCATCTGCTAGCCAATGAAAGCACCTCTACCTATATTCCATCCCAAGTTTCAACACAGCCCAGGTACAGAATTTCAACCATTTCCATGAGGCCTAACAGGCCAATTGATTTCATGAAGCGGAGAGTGATTGCTGGCTCTTTCTCGCACTGCAAGCAGCTCCAAGTTAGAACAGCTGGAGGTTTATTCCAACAAGCAGGCAACAACAAATGCACACATGCAAGGGCAATGTGCCCACGCACACACAAGTGTAAATACAGTCAAATGTTGCTGCTGAAAACCACGTATCTCCAAATTGGCAAGTTTTCATGGGCGAAGAAAACAACATGATTTTCAGCTTTGTGTGGATGTATTTTTCAGATAAAGGTTTTTAAAAGGTTTATTGAGCTTAGGAAGTAGGAGAATTTTGTCAATCTATAAAGCAACACTTAATTCATCAAATCTGAAAAATTCAAAAGAAGGATGCAAGGTTTTTGCTCAACAGCGATTCAAATTAATGACATAACGAGAGTCTGCAGGCAGTATTGTGAGACTGTACCTGTGCACAGCGATGCTTTGAGCTCAGCATGCTAACATGCTCACATTGAAAATGCTAAAACATTGACACAAACATACAGTACAGCTGAGGCCGATGGAAATATCCTTTTGCAGGCTTTCTGCCATATTCTGCTAGTCGATCTCCTTAAATCTCACTCACTGGTCCTTTAAATAGGGCATACTTATAAAAGGTTATCGTACTCGTTGATTGCAAATTGCTTAAAGATAATTAATTGTGAATGAATTAATGATTTTACTGCTGTTCTATTCCATTTCATTGCTTAACAAGTCCGTGGTCATTAAAAACAAATGACTGGAGAAACAGAAGGCCTCTTTGTATTTTGCCTCCATGTGGGTGCAGAATCAGACCCTGCTTCGCTCCCACACTTCTATATTTAACGCTAGATGCTCAGAACAGTCTCCCTGAGACAAACACAAGCACAGAACAGCTCATCAGGTTTGTACAAAGCCAAACGGGCACATTTTCAAGACACCTCAGTGAGACAAATTGATAATGGTGGTGGCGGTGGTGATGGTGGTGTGACTGTGTCTGAATCTGAAAAAAAAACGAAACGTAAAAATAAAACGCTGCATCCTCATTATGAGCTTGATAACCATACCGCCTCCACCTCTGCCTCTCCTCCTTCCCCATCTCCTCTCCCTCTCTCCCCCCAGGCTCTATGACGCGACAAGAGTCCCCTTCGACACTCTTGCACTATGGAGAGCATTGATGACCCCTTGACAGACAGCCAAAAACCATCTACCAACACTACCAACACCACCCTACCACCACCACCATCACAACAACTCCACCCTTACCCTGGTCCCGCACAGGCAGGAAGCAACACAAGCAGCTACAGAGCACCAAGGGCCTCATGGAGGCAGCAAGGTACAACAGAAAGTCCCTGAATCTGAATCTTTTGTGACTTGTAGTGAAGGTAGTTTTGCCTACTTTTTTCTGTTATTCATAGACAGTTTCTCTAATTAAAAAATAATGAAAGTGACCGTATGTCCCGATAGTCAGCTAATTCACCATGAACCAGTGGGTGTTGCACATATCCAATTTATCCCAAATCAATTTTCCTTATGTGTGGCGGTTGATTTGGTAATTGAGTTCTATCCCTCTACTAGTTTTTTTATTTTCTCGCAATCTGATGAAAATTATTACAACCAATTTTATGGTTTTATTAGACCGCAGACACATCATCCTCCAGTTTTAGCAGAACATGCAAACAACAGGAGGCAGTGACACACACGCAAGCGCACACATAAATCCAGATACAACCGTCTGTTTGTTTGATATCTGTATTTGGCGTACTCGCTTTTCCATAAGCTCACCAGTTCCCTTGCGTGTGTTTAACCGCAGAAAATCCATGTGTGCAGCAATACCAGTAAAACCCACCGGTTTATTTTCAGCTTGTTTTTGCTCTGCTTTATTGGCATGCCTTGTATATTGTCTTTAAAGTGTTGTGTCAGATGGCGTCTGTGTGCTCAAATAAAACAAGGCGCCAGACAGACTCTCAGATATTAATGCATGTGATTGGGAAATAGAGAGTAGCCATGTAGTAAATTTAACGGACAGTGCAGTAAAAGGGATGAGGCCAAAGTCATAAAACTGCCCAGTCTCATAGAGTTTCTGAAAACCAGGCGCTTCTGTCGGTCAATATTGTCGGCATTTATGGCCTATGTTATGATTCGCTGTTGAGGAAAAAAATCTGATCCTGCTGCTTTTCAGTCCAGACAGCAAGCCAGTAGATTTGAAAACATATATAGAAACAGGGTGCATGTGGTGAACTCCCATCATCTCACAGTGCATCATATAGATGATTGTCTATTTAGCAACAGAGAAGGCTATCTAACACAATCTCTGATTGGATTTAAACATTTGATCCTATAATATACTGTACAAAGAAAGAGAACGCCATATCGCCTGCAATCATCTGATCTCATCCATGCAATACACTGTAGCAGCAGAGATAATCTGTACATCACAGCGTTACTGAGGGTTAGGTTGTTTGTATCTAAAACAAATCAAATGACATTTTGTTGTTCCTTTCTGAAGCCACCACTGTGGGAGTGCAATGTTCAATCTGTTCTAATGTTCCCTCTTGAGCATTAAAGTTCTGATCATATTGTAGTATGCAGATAGTGAACTGTGTTTGCTTTGATGTTCTGAAGAAATGCAGTATGAAAGGGTTGATAATGACATAACACCCCAGATAGCTTTGAACTCTCTTAATGTGGAATGGGGCCTAGTGTCTGGAGGCCCGCGCATACATGTTCATGTGTTTTGATCTCAGCATCTGCTTCAGGCATTATCTTGCTTCGCAGCATGTAATGAGCGATTTCCCTTTCCTTATTAACCTGTGGATCATTCCTAACCTACAAGTTCACTTATGAATATTCATCTAGCAGGCTATTGTGCGGCTTGCGTGCTCCAATCCAAAAGAGAGCATGCTCGACTGCACAAGGCTTAACATTAAACAGTGGGGGCAGGAACGAGTATTAGAAACAAGTATAGTGAGCTGATGCAAAAAAGCAGCAGCACTTTGGAATGACAGATGAGCAAAAAAGGCTCCATTAGCGGATGTTTCGGCAGCACCTTGCAAAGCTCCCAGCGAATGCACAAAATCGATCAAGCGTCCTTTAATCAGCCGCAAACTGCTGAGATTTTGCATTATTCCCATCTATCAGCCTCTCGATAAGCAGTTTGGAGGGGCAAAGTAGATCAATTTTCTTTCATGCGTGCCCATTCACACGTTCACCGTGGGTCACCGCGCTGTGACATTTTGGAGGGAGTCAGTGAGAGTTCACACACAGAAAGGAAATGTCAAGCCGGGGCTATGAGCTCGGGCGCATTTGCTTTAAATCCTCTGACTCCCAGCTGGAGAGGGACTCCATATGTATTGTGGAGAATCCTCACTGGCTCCAGCAGATGTGTCTGCATTGCTCTTTCACTTGAATGCGCATGCAAAATGTATACGAAAGCCAGCATCAATTTATTCATCAAAGCAGTTCAGCTTTGCCCAGAGACAGGAAACTCTGTGTAACATCCCTAAAATCAAATGTTTTCCTCGTCCTCTATTGAACACTGCTGGGTACATATCAATATGTATTGAGTGGATTGCCTGCTTGATCCATAACAAGAGAAGTCTGCACAAATTAGACATTAACACAGATGGATTCTGCCCATGACTTTCCTCTCTGTTACTCTGATACCTGCAGCAGTTATCAGTCTCTCTCGAATTCGTCTAATTGTCTTTCTGGTCTTGTTTGAACAGCTAGACCCTGCTGTACTCAAAGTTTGCCCATGTGTTCTGTAGCCAGACGGGCTCTGCAACACATTTCCCACAACTCTGCGCAAAAACGGTAAAATATTCCCTCTCTGTTATAAGATATAAAATAGAGTAATATGGTCGTTTCCTGATAAACCGGAGGTAATAATCACCTAGGGCCTGTGAATTTTATTCATAGGGCAAATTCATCTCATATTCATCTGACATTCGTTCCTCTTTTTAATAGAAGGCTTGCATTTCTCTGAGATGAGATTTGTGTGTGAGATTTATGGGGAACCATTTGCCACAGTGTGGGTGTGAGAAAAAGGGAGAGGAACATAGAGAGAAGAAAATTACCATGGCAGACTATGTGGTAGCTGACATAAACAAGACCTCTATGCCAGGCATCTATTTCAAATTGTGTGTACCATTCCTCTTGAGATGTGTCCGTTCCGTTTTATCTGCGGCTCTTTGACCATTCAGGGCCACTGTATTCTCAGTGTGCCCACTAGGAGGCGTTAGCATAGGGGACTAGCGCTGGGATTAAACACCTGTTTAAGCAGCGGTCACAGTCAGGCACTTAGCACAGTCATGCCCCCCCGCTTTAAGCTGTTATACCTCTGGGTCATTTCATGCCCAGCTCCGACAAAACCGTGACATTATCTCTATTAAACCCCCGAGCTCATTGAGATGTTTATTATTCCCGCAGCATCAGACATTGTCATCTGTGATACATGCAAGTACTCCATCCAACACCTGCCCCTTTCATGGCAATTTGCACCCTGTGAAATCATCAAGAGTTCATTATTATGAATTAAGCTTCGGTGGCAATGCAGCAGTCTTGTAAGGCATCGGCGCCTCTATCAAGTTGGCTGTTGACTGGCAGGGGCCAGATGGTGAGGAGGCTTCCAGATTTGTCTTTCTGCGGTAGATTAATTGTTTCTCAGTCTCTGCACTGTGAGGCTGGCTTTGTTATTCAGTTGCACCCGCTGAAGAACTCTAAATATTTGACAGGAAAAACACTTGATTTGACAGAGAGTAAGCTGTTGAGTTTTTATTTTTCCTGTCACAATGCTAGAAGAGTGCTGCAATTAACACTTCCATTTGGTAAGGAGCCATCGGTATACACAGCACTTATAGTGACACACGATGCATGCAGTGATTCTTTCCTCAAAAGACTGATTTTTTTTTTTTTTTTTGCTTTTACAAGAATACTTCAGTGTCTTGGGAAATATGCTTATTTGCTTTCTGAATTAGATGAGAAAATTTATGCTATTATGATATGAAGCTATAGCCAGCAGCTAGTTAGCTTAGCATAAAGGCTGGAAACAGGAGGAAACAGTTAGAGGCTGCACTATGGACTACACAAACAAGATATATCCTGTTTCGTAGTGAGCGTTAGAGGTGCTCGTTTCCAGTTTTTATACTGAGCTAAATTCACCATCTGCTGGCTATGGCTTCATATTTAGCATACAGACGTAAGAATGGCATCAATCTTGTCATCTAACTCTCTGCACAAGCATATTTCCTAAGATGTCAACCAGGTGCATTTATCCTGCAAAGACAAACTTTCACTCCAAACACTTAAAGGAATTGTTCAGTATCTTGGGAAGTATGCTTATTTGTTTTCATCTCCTAAGTTAGTTGATGTTAGCTTAGCATAAAGACTGGAAACAAGAGGAAACATCTAGCTTGACTCCAGCTACTTTCCACTTGTTTCCTGTCTCAGCTAAGCTAACTGTCCCCCTGGCTCTAGCTTCATATTTAATGGACAGATCTGAGAGTGATGTCGATCTACTCTGTTGGCAAGAAACTAAAAACACTTGTTTCCCAAAATGTTGAATGATTACTTGATACTTAAAAGAAGATGAAGACGTGAGAATAAGCAGGTGTGTTTATACTGCAAAGACAAACTTTAATCCCAAATGCTGAGGTAATTATTACATTTCTGAATTGTGAAGCAGAAGATTTACTGTGCTGCTGCATGTAAAATGAATAAATACACTTTCAGAAGTGATTTAACTTCTCTCAGGAGCTGAGAATGCAGTGACAGTGCCTGTGTCCTAAAACAATCATCTCATGTTTGCTCTGTTCTTGTTGATTCACAGGTCTCATAACAGAGCCAGAGACAGGAAAACCAGGGAGTGACTGTTTGAGGGAGCAAAGTCTCCCCTGGACACTGGACAAACTACTTGCTGTCAAACACTGTCTATTTCCTGTGACCGGCTCCTCCGGGTTTGTGACTGCTCCCTCTTGCTATCTGTCGTTGGGTCAAAATGTCGCGTCCACCTCCTCTCCACTCTATCTGCCTGCTCTGTGAAGTTAGCAGCGCCCGCTCGTGCCACGGAGGATCGGACACCTTAGAGATCCCACCAACGGTTTTTGCCTCACTGGAAGTCCTCTGTCTGAAACTGCTAGCCACTTTGAATAAGGGATTTCCCACATCACATCCTAGCTTCTAGACCAGGAGCTCCAGAGCAACAGGACCATTACAGACCAGACCCTGTTGCTTCTCGGACCACCTTGCGAGGCCGTAAAAACGGAACTGAGCGCACTCTGCTGTGAATAGGCCTTCTGCTGGAGTAAACCTCCCATATTTTTATAGACCAAAGAGCAAAACAACAAATACGCTAATTATGACAGAGTGGACTGTTTGGCAAAGACACACAGAGACCTGGTGAACTTGCTGTTCGTGTCTCCGCCTGCCCCCACAGAGACACGGTGCACAAATGGACCGATGCAAACCGAACTTCGCGTCTGGTGGCATATGTACCGTACACAATCAAAGGAGTACTTTTAAAACTTTCCAGACATTTTTTTTCTCAGACTAAGCCCACCACTGTATTTTGGAACTGGAGATATAGGTACTACATACGTATAACTGTGTATCAAAAAAAAAAATATCTGATTTGCATTTTTCAGTAGCTATGGTTGGGAGAGCTTGCGGGATTGTCGAGTTGGTCACGGATAAGGAGTGCAAACCGTATCAAAGAGATGATGAATATCTACAGAGAGTATATACGCTGTTGAGCCTGAGAAGAAGGAGTAAAGAAATGTCATTAAATGTATTTTGAAAGGCCCTAAAAAGTTATATATTTAACAGTTTTATATGTTGTACCTTTGTAGAGAAGCTTATTGGATTTAAAATGTGGTCACAATGGCAGTTTAGTAGGATGTGAACAAATGCTGTTGTTCTCATGACTGCTGGCTCGTAGTCCCAGGTTTTCTGTTCACACCTCAGTAGCCGCTTTCTTTTCATGGTCATCTACAAGTCACTGTCTATCAGAACCATCAATGAAAAAAAAGGAAAGTGACACAATTTATTGAGGACTGATCTGCAGCCAACTGAACATTGTAAATCTATGGTAGTCAGTGGAAGCCATTGAAATCTGCTAATTTGCTATGATATTGTATTGTACACGGTGTGGAATACTGACTCATTTCCTCTCTATGGGTTTTGATCTCTTAATTTATTTTTGTGCTTGTGTTTGTTCGCACAAATCTGGCCTCTCTCCGCTGGTGATGAATACAACGAGGAGCGAGAGAGACAAAGAGAAAGCCGAGGAAGCACTACAGAAGTATCAGAGTCATTTACATACATCTTTTTTTATCATGAAATATTTTAAGAATAAATTAAATACATGAAAAGAAACGTCCCCTGCAAATTTAGATGGTCTTGGTGTTCAAGGTCATCCGAGTAAAAATTCAAATGATCTTATTCTGGTCTTACTTTTAATGACTCTATGTGCTCTGTCACCAAGAGAGCGACTGAAAATGAAAGTTTCCTTTTCTTTCCCAGGTGATCGCGTGTGGGGAAAGGTATCAAGGCCCCTCAATCAGCCAGTGCTGAGATGCAATCAAGGGTCTTATTTCTTAGCTGCACCAGTGACTCGCTGGTGGTTGAACTGATGCCAGGTGTCAGTGAGGGCGTTACTTTGATGCCAGAGGTTACTGGAAAAGACTAAAGCCTCCATCTATTCTTTAATACTCCTTCAATCCTCCTGTTACCCAGTCGAAGTAATGGGAAATTAAATTTTTTTGCATACTTTAGCTCTTTTGGACACTAACAGCAAATCCTGAAGGCTCATTCACACCTTCAGTTTCTTGTCTACAGGTGTGTAGGAGGAAATATCCGTGGGCTTTTACATGCCATAAACTTGACGGGATACAGCGTTACGGCCCGTAGGCCATCAGTTAAAACGTTAAGTTTACCAAACGTTAGGATTAGGGTTAGGGTTGGGTTAGGACAGTGGACTGGAGTTCTCTCTTCTCACTGACACAAAGGGCAAAAAAAAAGGTTCCTACTAACCACATAGTTTTTTTTTAATCCTGAGGCTCCACCAAACCGCTGAGACGTCCATTCACAGCAAAAGTGCACTTTGAACAACCTGCAAACATGAAATAAAAAAAAACATCACATGAACAAGAACAAAAAGTCATATAAAATACTTTGTGACCCAAGGAGAACTAGCTCACAGTTGCTTCTGTGTTTTGGGCAATGAATCCTCTGTGTTTCTATAGTTATTTTTTATCAGCAGTATCACCCTGGATTCACAATTTAGTTACAATAAATGACACTGATATAATAAAGTCTACAAAAATATAGTGGAATATGATTGTATTGTATGATTGCCCATAGTTTAAAATCAGAAAAGTGTAATATCCAGCTATATAAAAACATTAGCATTAACAGCACCTTTACTATTAACCGATTAATATATGTTTTTTAAAAAAGTGCTCAAACTTTGACAGACTTTTTAGGGTTATTCATATACATATTTCCATTCTGTAAACTAAACTACACACAAAAAAAGGTATGATGAGGTATCTTCCTGAAACAAAGCCTCCTGGAAAAGGTTGTGGATTTGGAGCCTAACATTGTTCAATACAGGGATAGAAATGGCTCAGTTAGATTGAGTTAAGTACAACTAATTTTTCAACAAGGTATCACACACTCAAAATGTGCTCTAGCAAACATTAGAGAAGACCATTAGAGGGTTTAATGGCTCATCCTGTTGTGGGTTACAGAGCATTTGAGCAGCACACACATGTATCCATGCACACTGAATATTATTCTCTATAATTTTTCCAGTGTATGAGAGAAAATTTCTGTACAAGCCATCCAGAAAATATGTCTTTCAAGGTAAGTCAAGGACTAACAAAAAGGACTCTGCTTTACAAATGTGCATCAGCAAGGGTTTCTGAAGCAGCACAACAAAAAAGAGAAAATATATATACAAACCCTCAGGAGACGCAATTCAAAGAAAGAGCCCCCTCTTGACTGCTTTGGCGACAGTGGAAACATAGGTGAGAAATGTCAATTACAAAAACAAAATGAAGCTGTTACAGTAAATAAGTGGTTAATCTATGCAAAGAGCTATGATCTGGGCTGACGGGCTGAGAGGAGTTCCACACAATAACAGATCATAATAATGAAAGACAGTGTCAGTTGGAGGCATTAATCCATATACACATGCAATTATGCATTCCACAGAGCTGTTTGGTACAATGATGAATGCTGTCATGTGGTTTCCAATAAGGTTTTCAGTTTTCAAGGGCTATTGAGTTTACTTCAGTGGATGTCACTTGCAATAGTAATTACTGTACGACTACAGTCCATAGTTGAGGAGAGCTCATGATTGCTATTTTTTCAGTGCTGCTTAGAAAACAGGCAAACAAGCAAGCCGCTAAATCGCTGCAAAGTGATCCACTTGACGTGTATATTTTTAACCTATATTTTAGTAATGTTTAAATCCAGCACCTGTGATGCAGCTACATTTCTCCAATACAGCGCTATGAGGCAGTGTCCACATATGTTCCAATAAAAAGTTCATTATCAAATAAGTAAGTAAGTTGTAATAGCCAGTGTATCATTGTAAAGCCATGTATCACCAAAATGTTGGCTTTTCAGGAGCTAAGAAGAACAGCCCTGTTGATAATAATAATGTTTATATACATGGAACCTCCCAAAGCAAGCCAATACATAGACTGCACAGGGGTGCAGCAATGACTGCACACATTTAAAACACAAGCTAGTGCAATAACATGCTGCAGTACTGGTAAAAGTTAAAGCCCCCCCCGCCACTCAAAAAAAAAGAAAAAAGAAAAATTGCTTATTGCATGAGTTTCACTGTGCAGAATGATGTATGTGCACAGTTTGACACCAAAAGGCTGTTTCCACATTTATCTGCTGAAGATGGAAAGTTTCTCCGCGCTCATCCTAAAATCTGATGGCTTGTGTGCAGAAGTTAAAACACATTTGCATAATTATGTAGTCTGGATGTTTTCTAAGCAGGGACAAGGAGATGATTTAATTTGGTTCACGAGGTAATTGAACTTTTTGGTGGAAAAAATCATATGAGAGGCAAATTATTACTTAAAACAGTATTTTTTTATATGTCTAACAACATGCGAGCATTGAAAATCAGTGCCCTTAAAACAACATTATTGGAAAAATGGCTTTCCCTATTTTTTTTTTTTTTTAGCTACTTGTAGGCTTACATACTGTTCTAAACACAGTTTGGGGCCAGGGTGATAACGTCACTTTTGAGTACAATGAAGACGGCAGATGCACAGTTTATAAAACTCCCTGTTACCAGGCGACTTTGAAGTTGCCTGTTCCCTCTCTGTGACCTGGCACACATCACAAAGCCTGAGGACCAAGCCACTTTGTGCACAATGTCTGGAGCGGATACACATATCAGTGGTTCTTCAGAAGTAAGTACACACACTGCACACTGAAAAAAAAATTTATAAAAAAGAAAAAGAAATAAATAAACTGTAGGCACTTGCAGGTATGCAAGTATTTGCTCCAAGTATTTGCTATATCCTGCATTACACCAATGGGAATATTTATGAACCTCCTCAAACAAGAAGCAGAAATCCATCTGAATCCCTTCTGACTTCATGCAGGAAACAAAGTCTTTTGATTCCAGTCTAAACAGAGAGAAGCAAAGGTCTTAACCCCAGCTTCCCTCGCTAAATCCAAGTTTGAACCATTATGCTTGACTTATACTCTGAGAGCTAACACAGTGATCTGGATGGATCATCCTGCGCACCCCCCTCTCTGACACAGAGGAATATCTGGAGCCGGAAATGAGACCTCAAAGTAACTGAGGGGATTTTTTTTTCTCCCCTCTCTCTCTCAGTGAGAGACTGTAAGAAGAGCGTTTAATTACATCAGATTGAATTCCAATAATCTGCTCCATATCCTTGAGGTTTTTCTGACAGCGTTTGGAATCATGCCTTTACACGTATTAATTTGATTAGAACAGGACAATGTGGGGTTTCCTGGAGCCACGACTATAAGCAGGTACAGTCAAAAAGGAGCCCTGCAGAGTATGACGACACAATTGTGGAGACAGATTGGGGCAACTATTATGGAGTGTGCAGATTGATACCTTAGGTTGGTTTTTCTCCCTTATCTTCAAAGCCTCATGTGTCTGCTTGCTTCTCCTTTCGAGGGAACGACGGCAGAGCACGCCTGTGCGCTTGCATTCCTCTATGTTTGTGTTTATTTGTCGGTCGATGTGTCCATCACTGAGCCTGCAGAGACAGAGGTAAAGAGCACGCAGGCTGCATGCAGCTCTACAGCCTGCAGTAAACGCTCAGGGTAAAAGATTCTCCCTCCATTTACAGCCCAGATAAATCTCTGAAATACCAATACTGCATCACACTGCACAAAATATTATTATTTGCTTTGATGGATAACATTTACCTGCTAATTCAAATTTCATACTGTGAGTCTTTGTTTACAATATAAATCTAATTAAGTGCAGCCATCACGGCACAAGGTGGATCGATACGCAATATGGCCAGCACAGCTGCTTACCTCACAAGGATGCCTTCCCCTGCCAATATTTTCAGCCTATAAAACGGTCCGGGTTTTCTCAGCGCGGCCAATAATCTGTCAAGGTTAGGGCAACGAGAGACAAAACAATACCTCAGTGGGTGACATGCTGGCTACATAAGAACAAATGACTAAACCACAGTCATGTGGTTTTCAGACAGGGTTTATCCATCATTTCTTTTCCTTTAATGGCAGTTAATGGAGGCTTCACCTGTGCTGCTTTCATTTTTTCTTCTTGTTTTTCCTTTGTGATTGAGAATAAATGCCACTGAACAGTAAAATTTGTACTTTAAAGCTGCTATAATCAATACTTTTTTATTAACGTCTGACCAATTAACTGCAAGCAATGTGAAAGGAATTGCTTGTAGTGACAATCCTATAGATAATTATCACCCACCTCTGTAGTTATCAGGTTTATGGAGTATTTTAGCCTCTTTCAGGTCATTGCTTTGTTTTGGTTTTACAACCAGCAACTTAGCTATTTTCGTTCACTCGTTTCCAGCCACAGCAGCTCTGATAAATCCGCTGTACGCTACCTGCTCAGCAACAGCAGACAGTCAAACCTAGTTGTTAACTGGTGAACATAGTGGAACATGTAGCAAAATAAGACATGTGTTATTGGTAATTGTATGCTAATAAGTTTGCAATTACTTAACTTGAAAGGTGTGCCATGCTCTTATTGGTCAAAATCAAAGGCACCAAAGGCATTCAGATGTATGATAGTAAAATTCACATTCACACATTTTTTTCACACAATGGGGTTTGAGGTTAAGGGTGACTTTGGAGAACATTTTAATACATTCATTCATTCATTCATCTTCTATACCCCCGATTATCCTTTTTGGGGCTGGGGGGAGCTGGAGCCTATCCCAGCTGTCGACGGGCGAGAGGCGGGGTACACCCTGAGCTGGTCGCCAGCCAACTGCAGGGCAACATACATACAACCATTCACTCTCACATTCACATCTAGGGACAATTTAGAGTCACCAATTAACATAATGAGCATGTTTTTGGTGTGTGGGAGGAAGCCGGAGTGCCTGGAGAGAACCCACGCATGCACGGGAAGAACATGCAAACTTCGCACAGACCCGGGGATCAAACCGGTGACCTTCTTGCTGTGAGGCACGCACACTACCTGCTGTTCCACCGTGCCGCCAACATTTTAATACATAAAATCAAAACCTACAGTATTCAAAATGTTAATGACTTGACAAAGAATAGTTTCATGTAAGTAATGAGTAAAAAGTCAGAAAAAACAAACACAATTTGTCTTCAGATCAACAGCAAGAACATCCTGTGTGCTGCAAATGCTTATCATTATCATATTCAAATCCCTTTTATCAAACATGAAATGAATATACTGTAATTAGGTGGTTTACGAACAAGAACATTTCGAACCAAGCTTGACACTCTTGGCACCAGAACCTTAATTAGTGTACATCCAGCACTAGTGCTGTCCTCACCTTTTCCTCCATTTAACGCCTTGCTGCTGTGTGGAGTTTGACACGTGAAGGCTCAGGTTGAGCTCCAGAGCTCCAAGCCTGCCTTTACTCGCCCTGATCAACCTCTCTGTGGTAGATGGTTCATTGTCAGCTGGGTGTTCAAGCTCCATTTAACTCTAACTAACTGCCTTTAGTCATTATCGCTGCTCATTAATGCTGCACTGGTACTGCTGAGCAGCCCTGAGAGCATCTGGGTGAGGTGACTGCACCATGTATAACTGTTAAGACCATGCAAGAGTTCTGTATTTGCTTTGATAGTTTTATTGTTACACAATTAATGGCATAAACATAATCCTAATAGCGTGTTATATTGAGGTTATTTGCAAACATAAACCTTCATTGTAATGAGAACTCCTATAATCACCTTAAGAGCTAATGTTTATTTTCCACTAAACAGGACAGGAACGAATCTTTGAAGGCTCACAACAAAATCCTCTATGTCAGTCATTTCCAACC
This sequence comes from Chaetodon trifasciatus, assembly GCA_037975065.1. Lineage (NCBI taxonomy): Eukaryota > Metazoa > Chordata > Actinopteri > Chaetodontiformes > Chaetodontidae > Chaetodon > Chaetodon trifasciatus. The sequence continues at coordinate 570,549 of JBBMOE010000028.1, read as the reverse complement.
AGGGGTACCTCTACATGAGGGGATTCTCTTTCAGATGCCAGGGGCTGCAGCTCAACTAATTAGTCTTAACTCAGCTAAGCTCAACTAACCCGACAAAAACTGGAAATTGTGCTTTCATTAAAAAAAATAAATCCTCACATTCGTATAATAAATACAAAGTACTGGTTTTTTTTTGTTTGTTTGGTTTTTTTTAAGCAACTACAAGGTTCTTTGCATTTGTGTGGATTTTGGCACCCCTTGTGGACAAAAGCACCGCTGCCTTGTGTTGTCAAGACCTTGATCTGGCTAGCACTTGCATTTGTTTTGGAGGCAACTTATTTTTAATGCTATTTTTCTATGTGACTATGTAAGATTAATCACTATAATTTGACAATGGTGACACAAAGCCAACTTTGCATTAGTACTGCTCATACAGTCCAGTTCAGGTCAGGTCAGTTCATTACACATTAGAATGGTGATTTTTGCGTTTTCATTGGCAAAAGTTGTTTGCCATTTCATTTTACATTGTTTTTCTGAGCCATGACTAAAAGGTGGAGTTACAACACTGCAGACCACTGACTGGTAAGAGAGAATCAGAGCAACAATTAGTCTGGTCGTAGGATTTACAAACTCTCCTGGTTTTATCTGCAGTCTTTTGACTAGCTACTCAAGCCTTTTCTCAAACAAAGCTCGTCCTTGTTGTGATAAAGCACCACATACAGAGATGAATTTCACACAAAACATTCCATGTTCTCCCATTGTGTTCTTGTGTGTGTAGCAAGTGTGTGGTTGAGAGAGAGCAAGCAGCAGAAAAGTGACAGTCAATGACAGCGGAGCAGAGGAAAAGGTTAGCAGTAAGTTGTCGGTCTGGCAGTAAATGTACAGTATTGGTTACAGTGTGTCAGTTAATAAATGCAGCAGCTTCTCAAGACTGAGAAAAGTCTCATCTGTGGTTACCCAACTGCTGGAAAGGTTGATGTTACGCATCAGTAACAACCACCAAAAGTTTGTTGGAAACAGACAACGAACAGATCCTAGCTTAAGATATTAATGGTCCTTTATAATGTTAGCAAGCCAACAGCAAGATATAGCTTGGTAGCAAGGCCAACATAACAAGTTCGGTATATGCCAATAATGCCCATCATGACTTATGCCTCCATGGACTGTAACCCCAGTATCAGTTACCACAAAATATGACACCAAAAATAAGATTTTCAAAATAACAATCTCCTCATGCTTCCTTTAAACTGGCTAACATACCACTCACTGCGAAACTTTGTCTGGAAAAAGTAAACACAGACTGTCCAATCTGTGCACCGTAAACAGCCAGTCTTCACACCAATGGTCTCCTTTGCTTATGTACATCATATTGGTGTTAAATTGAGGCAGTTTCATGACCAGTTAAAAACAAGTTGTAGATGCTTTAAAAGTACAGCTGCAAACCTAACCTAAGTCAGTAGTTATAAATTGAAAGTGAAAAGGCAAAGTAGGTAAAAAGTCAACAGTAATGTTATTAACAGTTTTTGAATTGTAATTAACAGTTTTTGAATTGTTAACTAAAAGAAACAAACACTTGGAATAGTTAGCTAAAAGTATGGACAAACGGCTGAAATAGTTAGCTAAAAGTATGGATAACCAGTTCGATTAGCTAGTTAAATTATGGATAAACAATTTATATGCTTAGCTAAAAGTAAACAGTTGCAACAGTTGGCTAAAAGGATGGATAAATGGTTGGAATTTTTCGTTAAAAGCAATGGATGATGAGCTGAAGTGGTTAGCTAAAAGTAACTGATAAGCAGCTGAAATAGGTAGCTAAAGTGGGCAAATGAATAATAGCTAAAGGTAATGGATACATGGTCAGAAACTGTACGTTTAACTGTATAAACTGTGTTGGTTATATGACAAAATAATGTATACACACATTTATACAGCCTACTTGACAATGTTAAATAACATTCAAATAAATTTGTAAGATCACATTTGAGTGGTGTTGAAAGGGTAGCCCATTCAAGTTTATGAATGCATCATATATAAAAGGCTGGAAACCCCTGCTCTCTGCTGTGTTCTCAGTGCAGAAGAAACAGAAATAAAATGAATAATGAATGACTGCAGAAAAGACATAAAGAGTGTGAAATGCATCTTCCACCCTATATAGCGCTAGTAATCAAGGTTTGCTACTGTATGCACCTCCGTATCCCCGGAAAGGCAAGGATGCAGGGTGACAGCTGGGGACCTGGCCAATACACAGGACCACTAAATGAGAAAAATGACCAGCTTTCACCAGCTCTTTTAAAAACTCATTTACATCCTGTCAGATTCCATTATGGCCGGGGACCTGCATCGGAGCTGCAGGACAGGACTGAGCCTGGGTGCACCAACCGTGCTGGCCAAGCTCCTATCAGCCTGACCCGGCTCACCGGTCCAGTAGACAGCTGATTCTCCTGTGTCGAGTTTTTTTGGCTTCCCTCCTTCTTTTCTCTCCCCCTCCATTTTCCACACTACCTTTGGTGTGCTCTTGGCAAAGAGTAGGTGATTATCAGAGTGCCTGAAACCCCACTTTTACTCTTTTATACAATTACTGTACAGTATGTGCACCTAAAAGCATCAGCAAGGAGGATTATGTCTGCTAAATGCTGAGCCTTGAATAAATTATCTGCTGGGAGAGTTAGCGTTAAAAGAAAGAGAGGGAGACAAAGTGAAAAGCAAGTGAATTCAGCTTCTCAAAATAAAAATACTGTGTATTGAAATTACACTTCAGTTTCAGCTAATTCTACTAAGCACCAGTACAAATGTTTCCCATTGTCATACCCATTAATATTCACCTCAGCATCACTCATGGTTTGTGTGTTAATACTTTACAGCCATGGGAATAGTCAGGGAATCTAAAACAGGCCACAATTTCAACAGACGACCCATTGATGGAAAGAGGAATGCTATTTTCTATCTGATCTGACCAACCTTAACATGCACTTCATGACAACAGAGGTCAAAGCAACAGGTCAGTGATCAACACGGCGTAAGACAGGTGTCTTCTTGCAGACACAATGGTGGAACCACACACAGTGACAGTGACGGGTTAAAACTGTCAGTGAAAACCTGAGATAGCTGAGGGTAATATGTCTTCATCCAAACTACAGGATGCTGGTGAGAAGTGACTGAAAGCTTTGGAAAAAGCTTGAAACTTAAACTCACAGGGGTCACAGTGGTCATGCAAGAAGCCACTTGCCATGTCTCTTTCAAACTCCGGCGCCTCTTACCCTGTGATCTGATGCATACATCAAAGCCATGGAGAGTACCTCAGCATACACCAGGAGCTCCATCAATCCCCTCCGGCCTGCGGAAGCCACCTCTTCCTACACAGTCGGCCTTCATGGGTGACATCCTTGAGGAGGCAATACAAACAGCGTCTAATGAATTTTTAACGACAAATGTTGTGAGCGGCAAAGAGAAGGGGAGCGGGAAGCAGACAGAGACCCCTGCTGAATGCATTACAGTGATTTGTGGGCTCACCTTTGAGCGGGAGTAAGAGGCCTCCCGCCTCAGATCATCAGGGTGTTAAGTGTGCTCAGTAGGGGAGCTTCTCGGCGCCGCATCGCGGGCCAAATGATGTTTGAAATGTTTTAATCAAATCCTGTCTGTTCATTAGACTAACAATAGGATTCATGGGGTGAGCGCTCAGTGGTTCAGCTTCATACTGGCCCCGAGGGAACCCTCCTGATAGAGTAACTTCTCTACCCTCCAGGCGACAAATTTTAACACAACGCCCTTCTATACATTTAAATGGGCCTTTATCAGTGGTGGCAGCTTGTCATACAGTGTGATTTATATATATACATAAAAAATGTGGGTTCCACTCTCAATCTGTCATCTTGAGCGGCACTTACATCTATGTGAGATTACATGTCAGCACAATGTCGCCTGGAATGTACATGTAAATGATCAATAAGACATAGATGACAAACTGCTTGTTGCTAATAGCAGCAGGCTACCTCCTCAGATAAACTCGCTGTCACAGAGGAGAGGCTCGTGTGACACTCAAGAAGAGTGTTTGTGGGATTGTTATAGATTAAGACAGAAGATCAGTTTAGCCCTTTGACTCTCCTGTTGTGCTTCAAGGAGGGTTGAGTGATAATAGTAGATAAAAAGCTGCATCGTGTGATCCAATTTTTATGTTTTTGTTAAAGGACCTTGTGTACTATTAAACATAAATGCAGCTGTGTAATGTAATAAAAAGTGAAATCTTGCAATGAGTCATGCTTTGGGTCATGAGGTGGAAGCTTACTGTGGCCTCCAAGATGGTGATGATGATGGTGTCTTTTAGCCCATCATATATTTTCCAACATGCTCTGAGCAAAGGATTCACACTGACATGTGTTGACAGAAAGTAAAACCACTGCAAAATGATCAAAACATAAGTCAATCTATTGCACTTCAGCATGTTAACATGGGTTAGACTGCTTGTGACTGTGGCAAATAATGACTGACACTGTAGGTGTGTGATTTTTATCTACCTATTCCTTCTTTATTTATTTATTTATTTATTTATTGAAAGGCCCTGAAATGTTAGAGGTAATCAATTTGGGCATGTTCAAGATATAAAATATCTAAATGACAAGATATGTCAGTGCTGAAATAGCAAAAATTGACAGTTTTGCTTTTATTTAACTGTAGGATGTTCTGCTCATTGTATGTTTCGGTTACACTTTTCACCAAAAAAATATCTATGTAGAATCCAGTATGGTTTGGGCTCTAATGGTGACATCAAATTGAGCATTTATTTCCCCATCTACATCCTTTGCTCAACCCAGATCTCTACAGACCCTGTGTGTATGTATATGTGCACTTGTTTTCTGAATATCTACATAGTTGGTCTATTGATTACTATGATATATTATATGTGTGCCATGTTATGCACCCCTTTGTGGCCACAAATGGTCCTCAGTAGGTGTCTCCTTAAAGGTGCACCATGGAGGCTTTTTTCATTATGGTTACTTTTTTTTTTTTTTTTTGAATGTATTCACAAATGTATTTATTTTTAATTTGTACATTCAGCTGATGTTATTTACACATGGTGGATCATGTAAGAATGACTCTCTTTAGTGCCGAGAGGATTTTATACAAGAGAGAAAGAAGGAAAATGGACAAACCACTATCAATACTAACAAACTGGCCTTTTTTGGGACAACTGGGACACTTCCATACATGATTTTTGAATGTCACACCAGACCCGTTTGATTGGCTCTCTCTCTGATCGACCCATGTGCCACTCCGGTGTGACTTTAAGGCGAATCTCACCCACATCTTGCAGATAAAAGAAGCGCTGCTTCGCTCATTTCTAATTTAGAGTCTCAACTTTCTAATTTCCTGACAGATTCCTGTGCAATCCCGGCGAAAATCCCACAGTCAATGAAAACCTGCTGGCATCAATCAACTTAAGTACGCAATTACAAATGATATGAAAGAAATCTTACATAGATTTATTCATTAGTACTGTCTTTATAATAATGACCCTCCAAAACACATTTGTAATGTAAATGTACCATGTAGTAGGACATGATGGAACACCTTTCCTGTAAATATAATTACAGTCAACTGCTCAAGAGTAATGGGGATATGTTACTGAAAATATTAAGTCGTGTAGGATCCCATTATCTAATTTCTGCTGTGTCACATATTCACTTAGTAGGACTAATAATTACTTGAAGATAAAAAAGTGGATTTTGTAGCTTCGCATATGCAGGATAATAGAAACAGAGATTTTAATTATTTTCTTAAGAAGTAAATGAAATATAAATATAAAAACCCATCCTGTATCATATTTTTCACTGTGTGGAGGGGCCTCATTCAGGATGTTCTGGATAGCAGAAACAGTGTTTTAGCTCCTCTTTCAGAGCACGATGCACCAGCCTTTAATCTGAAGTATGAAATGTCCCCACATTGCTAGACCACTAAATCTACTTTATTGTGTTATTTCAACCTGTCAGACCTATCGATCAGTGGATTAAGACAAAGATGATGTTTTAAAGCTTTGACTGAGGGTTTCATAGCTGTCCTGAAATCCAATACCAATAGGGGTTCATAGATCCTGGCCAGGATTTAGTGCTATAGGCAGGATTGATGACACGGAGCCCGGGCATAATAGTGGAGGTGCATGAGCCCCATACTTCAACATAACTCGAGATAACGGTCTGCTTTTTATTTGGGTATTAGAGTCATTCAGTTGTCTGGTTATTTAAAACATCTAGCATGGTACACTGCAGTGTGTTTCTGTCATAAATAATGTCATGGTGTCCGCTCCTCTTCTGGAGACAATAGATTTGTCCCAAAACTTCTCCTAATGCTTGCCTTGTATTACTTATTGCTGTAAAACTGCAACCAGTGTTAGCCGTATTACTCAGAGCCAGAGATATAATCTAATTTGTATTATTTTATAGGCACAAGACAACATCTGTCAGTGGCACCAGCGGAGGATTTATCTCTACTGTAGACTCGCTGAAGCCACCTACAGCTTTTCAATATACACAATATTACATTTCAGGATGAGCGTGGCTTCTTTATTTGGTCTTTCAGCTGCGATCAATTGACATTGGAATACTGTAACATTTACTAATGGCAAAAAGTACCAGAAAACCTATTGCTGGACTGACTTTTTAACTTTCATCAAATAAATACCAACAGTCCAGAAGAATACTGGGAAAACACAACAATAGAGAACAATAGAAAACCAATAAGAGCAGAAAACTGCCTGATGAATCTCCTCTATGAAGAGTGTATGGGAGTTTGAGACCTGCACACTAATGTGGATAATTGTAAAGACTTACAGCCCACACTCTGCTCAGTTGTAGGACAAAGCAGCCATCTTTGAATTTGATCATTTACTGTGTGTTCTAACAGCTCCTGAGGCAAAACAGAGCTGAAAAAGAGGCAGTGGACATTTATTTTACCCCAAGGCAACATTTCTGGCTTCGCTCACTGATGCACACTTAGTTAGTGGAGATTGTATCTTCATTAAAGCTGCTGGCTGCTTTTTGTGTCAGCTTTTTATTAGCGCTGCTCCACACTTTGCTGGCTGGAAACGCTGTGTGTTAGAATAAGGTGTGCAGGCTGAGACCAAAGAGCTCCTGATACAAATATACCATCAGACTATGGGCTTTGGTGTGGCTTTGGCCTTCATTTCCTTACCTGCCAAAATGGAAATTTGTTTCTTTGTTGTGCTCTGAACCAGCTGGACCTCCCCAGTTCCTGGCCAAGTTCTGTACCATCTGAGGGTTAGGAAGCAATGTTAACTCATAATATTAGCATGATGATTTAGGACAATGAATCAAAAGGAGATATGTTTTTGCAATCGAAGCCCTCAGTTGTAGCAAGCTCTGAAACTGAGGGCTTGAAGCGAGCTGTTATTCAGCTTTTATTTCATTGTTTAAGGTAAAAAGAAAAGCTGTTCAAACATCCAAACCTTGTTTTTTCTTAGGATTGGGAAAGTTATCAGGATCCCACTGACAAGTTCACTGCCATGAGTCCACCTGTGAGTGCAGCACCCAATGAGGATCCTCAAGAAACCACCACAGACACCTTGTCCCCAGTCCCTGACAACACAGGCGAGACGTCCACTGAATCAGTGGTAAGGCCTGCAGACAGTGCACCAAATAGAACATGACTGAGGGAAATTAATCCAAAAGAAAATATGTTTTTGCAAATGAAGCCCTCAGTTTTAGAGCTAAGTTAGTGCACATTTCAGTCACATGTATTGACAAGAATACAAGTGGAAATACACACATACAGTACATTGTACTGTAATACTAAAAACAGGAAAAACAGTTGCTGGCATAAAATTTTAAATGAGGATAGAATTTAAAAATCAGTGAAATTTCTCAGTTTTGACATTTGATATGTTGTCTGCTATTTTCAATTAAGTATGGGGTTTCAGTGTTTTGCAAATGATCACATTCTGTTTCCATTTACATTTTACACAGCGTCCATGAAGCGTCTTTCTATGCCAGCTGTCACACCTATAGATAAAGAAGTTTTCTTGCTAAGGAAAGCTAGCATAAATTACTGCATAGCTGCACCAGGACCCTTAATCAAATCTGTTAACATCCTTACAGGCATCTGATAGCAGACACACATTTTTTATTGGTGACCTGATTAGGCATTGTTCTAATTGGATCTCATTAGGTGACAATCTTCCATGAATAGTGCAGGTTCAAATGTCTCTGAGATGACTGCAACACTGTTAGCTATGTCTTGTTTTTTCCCCCTTATAATGGTTTTGCATGTGGTGGAAAGATGGGATATTTAGATATTTACAGGTACAGACTCACTGAGGATCTCATGCATGGCTGCACAAGTCTGATACACACACACACATTCACAGAGACATACACATTTTATGACCCACTGTTACTTTACACAGGAGAGCAACATGAAAGTGAAACTGGAAGGAGAAGCTCAATGAAAGCAGACCTGGAGCTACAGTACGAGCTCTTTACTTCAATAGAAGTCTGTAAATTCAACTTCAACCCACTGTCAATAGTCCCCATGAGCAAGGGCAAAGCGTTTTAAATCACTGTCATTCTTCAGTGTTTCCACAGGATTAAAGTTTGTTATGAACTTTCAAGTCATAATGGGGTCAGGAACTTGACAACTCTATTTCGGCATTGTCAAACCACCATAATTACTTCAAAAGCTCGTCTTCGCATCATCTCGTCATTTCCGCGGCATCACACGGTCTTGTGTCACTGCGCCGAAGTGAATCTCTGCATTTTGTCTTTGTAATGGCTTATGGAGTAGAACGGCGCATCAGCTCGACTTTAATGGCTGCTTTCCGTCTTGACTGACAGGCAGTCCGTGTTCCTCTTTGCCTCTGTAATCTTTGTAATTCCATATACGTTTCTCGGGCTTGTTTTGCCATGCAGGAAATTTCATATCAGACTTTAATTCACTCAGTTGTCGTGACGGTTTGTGCGAAGCCATGAGCTCTCTACCCTATGGATGTTAGCAGTTAACTGCCCATCCAGTTTGATATGTGTTTTTCAGCTTAATTTGATAGAACGCCACAAGGTTTAGAGTATTCATTTGACAGAATAACAGAGCACAGAGATCCAATATCATTATTATTATCATCATCATCATCATATCCTTCTCTCCTGGACTGGAAGCAATGTAGTAAAACACAGGACTATATGTAAAACAGTTTCCATGCCTCTCCTGAAGAGTGCTTTTCAATCACTTTGACGTCTGATTGCTTTCTGCTTTAATGGTTATCTGACTGTAATTCCATTTGGGTGAAATGATAAAGCAGAGTTGAGCTGGGCCTGCGTGCTCTTTAAATGTCATTTATGGCATTTTCACATATGCAATCAGAGGAGGGGAGAGCGGGCACGTCAGCTGGGCCTTTTTTATCTGAAGCGTTTGAATAAGAGTCCAAGTTAAGCAGGTCCCTCCTTGCTTTTTGAATTAATCTTCCCTGACATGCACTCACTGTATAAGCAGACAAAAAAAGAGAGAATTACAGGATAAGGTCACAGTTTTTCAAGTCAAAACAATACTCACATTCCCACACTGGATCATTGTAAAAGCTTGTGCTTGCTGCTCATACCAGACAGCAAGGTGATCGTATAAAGAGCAAAAAAGTCCATGCAAGGAGATATTAGGGTGGATGGATGTGTAAAAAATGAGATTTTCACCCAGGAGACTGGCCGAAAGTGGATGTTACTTTTTTATTTTAACTTACATATATAAGTGAACTTAAATCACGTATGCTAACATACTCATTTTGACCTAAACCGTGATCTAACCAACTATTTTTGGTGCATAACCTAACCAAACTGCCTCCGTTTCACAACATTAGCCACGTGTTAGAAAGGCTTCCTGGTAGGCACCTCAAATGGACATTAAAGGGTACCTTGTGCGTCTGTATGAGATGCCGAGGGAAATGAGAAAAATGTTGGTATTTGCTCATTTGGGACAAAAATCACAGTCTGTCAAAGGTTTATCTGGAGGTAATGCAATGTAGCAACTTGAGTTAATCGATTCAAGCAGGGACGTTTTTCTGAATCTGGTTTTTGTGCATCATGGTTTCTGTGTTGAGCTGTGATGGAGAGACAGTAACACAAAGAAGGAATATCTATTATGCGAACACCTAAAGCTGGAGTTATACTTCTCAGAATTGCACATGGGTCAGCAGGCTGATGTCTATGTGTTATGACAGTCACACTCATATACTTTCGTCCAGCCCTCATCATCTTATTCCAACTGTCCTCAAAAGACCAGGTGAGGAGTGAGGGACTGCACTGCAGGAACACTGCACCTTGATAATGGAGTGGGACTGAAGCGATTAGCACACTAACAGCTTCACACAGGCAGGAGGGGAATTCTCTTAAGGAGGACAGAGGGACTGAAAGGAGGAGGACGTGACACCCCCATCAGCGCAATTCATGGCACGAGTGCCAGTGGTGCCGTGGCACCCTCACACCTTCTGAAGGTCTCTGTGCCCTTGAACTAGAGGTGAAGGTGCACCTAAAGAGCAAACTTTTCCTAAGATTAGCTCTATTTTAAAATTACTGCAACTGATGCATCCAACCAGCTATTTTCTGTAATGTACGAGATGTGCAGCAGGCACATTATACACAAAGGGCAGGTGAAGTGGCCTATAAACACATGGGTGCTGTGCTTAATCATTTTCTCCTCAGTCAGTCACATCACTCACCTCTTAGCTTTTTAACAGCTATGTCACTCACGGTGACACATGATGAAAATGGCAAAGAGAAAAATGACTTCTGCGAACCGGGAGGTGTGAAGTGGCACACATTAATGGCACCATAAATTCAGGTGATGTGCCTTTTTTAATTCGAGTCATGTTTTCCACTTTACACGATGTGTGCTTTTACTCTGCAGACGGCAACTCTGCGGTTTAATAAAACAAGCACAATTAAGGTAAAGAAAATCTTTTAACAGCTACATTATTTTGCTTGTTGCCTTTAATTTGTTTGACCTAAATGGTCTTCAGCTAGATTTTCTTAGCGCCGGCCCAATCCCGTGTGCTTTTGCTGCCAAAATTGTGAGGAGCCAAATTTCTTTTAAAAATCCTGTTACACAACTATCCAGACTGTAATTTAAAAAAAAAAACAACAACAAAAAAAAAAACAGCTTAATCAACTTTAAGTGAAACAATTACTGCAATCATTTTTGCGCTATTATTTCACATCTCCAAGACGGACATGATGATTGTAGCCTCCTGCTGGCATCAAGGTATTTGAAGGAAAATAAATAGAGAGGAACACAAACAACTTTAAATCAGGTTTTAAATAAAAATGTGAGAGCTATTCATGTCCCCACGGGGTGCCATGTCTCTCTTGAAGATCTGTAAATCAAAAATTTAAGACAATATAGAAAATTAAAACAACTATTCTGAAAGTCCCTCATACAGCCAACAAGTAACTGTGGATGACAGCTGTGTTCAGCATGTTCAGATTAAAACGCTGGCTGCTAATATGAGAAAAACAAGAGTCTCACTCATGAGTCATCCCTAAATGTTATGCGAGACATTTGTGGACACTCCTTGCACCTCGTTGAGGGACCTTTCCAACTGTCGCCACATTCCCATACTCTCTCCCTCTCACTCTCGCTCCTGTCAGCCATGAATAATTGATAATCCAAAGCGATCTCGGGCTTTAGGAGTTTGAGTGCTCTGTATCTGTCTCATAATGATTAGTGAAAGGGTCACACTGCTCAAACCCTTCGGTCGCCAGCATCCGCCCTTAATCCTCCTTAATCCCCAAAACAATGGGCTCCTCCATGCAGGCGACTGTGACAGATTTTTATCATCCTGCTCAGAGGGATCAGTGTGCCTTCACACTGCCAACACAACAATGATAGCAGTTTAGAACTGCCTGCCCTTATGAGCGCCAAGCCCGGCCTCATACATGACACAAAGCAAAGAAAGACCGCAGGTAATGAAAGAGCACATAAGAAGACTCTATTTGAGATATGTTATGGAGGGACTGTGTGTTGCTCACTCCTCTGTCTGTTTTGTGTTGTGGGGTTGACACATTTACCCCGTCCGACCTCTCTGCAGCCAGCCGCCTTTCATCGTGTTTCATATGGAAGGATCAAGGCTGGCCTGTTTGTATAGCCACAAGCGTTGGCTTTGGTCTTGACTTTGGATTGTGACCAAAGAGCTGAGGTGATTCAGACCGAGGGGGGAAAGCAGAAATGCAACACAGGAACCAAAATATGAAGACAGGTGCATGTACACAAAATGAGAGGAGAGCTGGCTAAGGGTGGGACAGGTAATAGCACTGTTTTAAAACATAATTCATGGTAGATCATGTTTCAGGTCTGTAGCACTGTGAATACCTGCATAGAAATTTAGGGGAGTTCACATTCTAAAATGGCAAACCTACATATGGTGGGTATCTTCTATGCTGATGCCAGTATTTTTAGATCCATGTTTAAATATGACTAGTTTTAAGCCGACAAAATAATGCATAAATAAAGGTTTCCTAAAACTATTTAAGGTGCCTTCAGACAGCAAGCGACTGCTCCTGGCTACGTCTGATCCTACCAGCCTGTACACCACGGGTCGGAGCTACACACCATCCACCTAGTATAATGTCATTATGCAGCTAACTACTGTAGATTGTACCTTTTTTTTTAGCAATATGACTATGATCACATTCTTTACTGTCCCCGATCAGATCATCAGACTTCATTGACCTGTCTGTTCTGTGCTGGTGATCAAAGATAATAATAATAATAATAATAATAATAATAATAATAATAATAATAATAATAATAATAATATAATCCAGAGGACTCAGATACAGCTCCTGTATCGTTTGCCTCTCCGTGGCGGTTGCCATGGTCACATGTCGAGCAGACACCAAAACATTGGAAATAAGATGAGCTGCACCTTGAGCTGGGTTTTACTCCAGAATTCACCACTGCTAAGAATGCTGCATGAAGTTATCACTTTAACCTCTGGATCGATTTTGAAACAGAGACCGGGTGTGTTTGAAAATCCCTGACTTTGACCTTAACGTTAGTGAAAAAAAAACTTTTACAAAACTTTAACTCAAACTGATAATTGAGTAGTTGCTTAAAAACAAATCTATGAATGCAGTGCAGTGTTTTGGCATCATTCAAATTCAAGGATGTTTTTACTCAAACTGGCCTCTCTGCACTTTATTTCATTGTCTCACACACAGGCAACATTTTTTTTTTCTATGCAGTGCTGTTTTCAGTCTGAACACCCACTAATTATGCAACTGACCCACATCTAAAAGAGCTAGATGAGCTAAATGAAATTAAATCAGTGTACAGAAACCTCAATCTACGGCATTCATACGTCCTCAACAATTATTACGCTTCATAAAATAATTCCCCAAACCTGGAGTTACTCAGACGTGTCAGTGGATGCATTCATGTGGAGTTTACTAAGCCACTATGATTACTTCCCACATGGCTAAATTATACAGCACCTATTGCCAGGCCTTTTGACCCACCTGCAGACACACTGTGAATACTCTAACACTGTATTTCTGATTCAGAACAGCTTCCACCCTTGAGCATTATCATAATCTTTCCAACCAGCCATATAGCTGGAAATGGTCTATCACACACACGCACAAAAAAAAGAAGAAAAAAAATCACCCATTATGTCTGTATCCAAAAGTGCACAGATACATTCACACACACGCAGCATCGGATGCATCCATAAGGAAACAGCAGCATCGAGACGCACAATAACAGCCGTTATTACTTGGCATTTGGCAGTGACATCAATCAGAGCCAGCCATTCTAAGCACTGTGATGGTACATAACTGCTCAGCCAGAGAGCTGATTTAATAGAGCATGGTCTGATAAAGTCCCTGCAGAGATCACTTCATGGCCAATAGGTTGTTCAGGCAGCTAATTGGTCAAAAAATAAAACCTCTCTCAGGGATTGGATCCAATGTTATCACGGTGAGTCTGGCACACTATTAATGAGTTGCGTTGGCTCCCTTTAGCCCCCTAACTATATTTCTGCTCAGGCTGTGCGTGGGGACTTGTGCTTGGGCATAATTATGGTGATGATGACCAAATGTTTACCTTATAAGTGCAGCCTGTACACAGGAGGATTTCCGCAGGCTTCGTACGGTTGTAATAACAGCGAGAGTAATGATGCAGCCACCCAGCCTCAGCTGCTCGGTTATTTCACAGCAAAGCATCCAACACTTTTATTGATCCACGCTCACCTCTACTTACAGAGATATTCTTTAAAAATCTAAGGGACAGGACTTTCTCATCTCACTGGTTTTCAGTTCAGTAGGGCAGCCGATATTTATTGTTCGCTGGACATCAAGGCGCTAAAGGGAATCAAAGCTTTAACCACGTCGATGTCGCTTTACAGACTGAGCGACAGCGCCAGAGAAGCATTTCTTGGGTAGATTACAGCTGCGCAATTAACAGCATTAAGATTGCATCCTGATTACAGCACCTATGCCATCTCAGTTTAATGTGGCGACATGCTGCTGTGTTTCAGTTAGCGGGGAGATCTGCTGCGTCAAACCAAGCCCTCCCAATTTCTCCCTAAACTGTCTTAGCAAGTGTGCAGTCCTCATTATTAAAATGTGGTGAAAGAAAAAGAAAAAGCCTGTGAGGAACAACAAAGATAGTCAGAATTGTGGAAATACAGCAATGGTGAGATAAAATAAATGTATCCACGCAGAGTTCTGAGCAATACTGGCCACTAATTCATTACTTTGTGATTAGTTTTTTCAGATTACAATTTGAAAATCATCCCAGTGACACTCCGTTACCTCAGCAGGTCTGGGGTCGACTTGTTTGTCATCTTACCGGCAGTTTGATGGGGGGCAAACACTGATTGCAGACCAGTGCTTGATGCATGAGCTGGAGGTGTGGGCGGTTAGCTGCCACCAGAAAAGGAGAAACATGACTCCCATTAACACCAAAGTTGTCTTATCTTTATGTTGTGTCTCCTTAGCTAGCTTGGTAATGTTAGCCACTGATAAGGCAGGAATCAGCTGGGCGTGTGAAGGATGTAGCATCACTGTGAGGACAGGACTGCTCGAGAGCTGTTGCTTGCAGTCAACAGCGCTAACGCTAAGATAGGTGTTAAGATAGCAGGCTGGCTGCTTGTTAAACATCCCATTGTCTTTTTTACATGTGTTACATGCAGACAATTAAAGATAATGCGTTGTTGTTGATTCATGCTTTGCAAGACAAATGTGACTCAATGCCTCACACCCTGTTCTAATGTCATATAGTAGTGTTAAAGTGAGAGCGCGTAACTTTTGCTGAACAGTGGCCTCTGTGACCAAACGTGACAATTATGGGGTCAGGGCAAACTATTAGATGTAGTGTGACAGTAACGCAAGTAACAAATGTGGCCTAATGGGCATGTTGCTTGTTCTGTCTGCATGGAGACAGTATGTATTATGTTGTCAGTAAATGGCATGCCTTCGAATCATGGGAGAAAATCTTCATCTCAATTCCCTGTGGAAAAAAAAAATCTCATTTTGACCAGAATGGTGTGGCCCTCTATATCTCCACCTTCCATTCAACCCGCCACATATCTGCACCTCCACATATTTTCATGGTATACGGGCTTGCATGGAGTATCCATGAGCGCTATATCTACTGATCGGCAGCGGCAGTGAATGTCTCACATTTCACCCACCATATCATCCTCATCTGCCTCTCCCCTCAGCACATCATCTCTCCCCTCTCTGCCTCTATGTCTCCATCCTCAGCTCCTCCCTCTCCTCTCCTCTCCTGTCTACTCCTCTCGTCTCTCCTCTCCACGTGCCCACCGTGGCGTGACAGGTGACTGGCGGCGCTAACAATAGTGGGTGCGGCAGCCCCTGCTCAGCAAAGCACAAGCCGCATGATAAATTACCCTCATCAGTTTGTTTTGCCAACAGCCCACACAGGTCACCACCAAGGCCGGTCGTGACATTTTGTTGCATACTGTATATGCAAATACCTGCCAATCAATTAGTGCGTCGCTCCCCCCGCTCCCTGCGCTGCCCATTGTGATTAAAATGAATTGATTGTGGGCTAAAATCAACACCGGCCAGCCTGCCAAAAGCTCAAGGGTCAACAGAACGCAACAGAGGAAATGAGGGGGAAAAATTGAAGTAATGCTGTTTCTTCGCTTTTCCCTTCATTTTATTCTTTATCACTGCTACATAACTGCAGGCATAAAACACAGTGAAATTTGCTGCAAATGAGAAAAGTG
This sequence comes from Chaetodon trifasciatus, assembly GCA_037975065.1. Classification (NCBI taxonomy): domain Eukaryota; kingdom Metazoa; phylum Chordata; class Actinopteri; order Chaetodontiformes; family Chaetodontidae; genus Chaetodon; species Chaetodon trifasciatus. Next base: position 554,327 of record JBBMOE010000028.1, on the reverse strand, counting down.
CAATGTAAACAGACTGAGTAATAAATCTGAGGAAGGCTGTCATGGCTTTCTGAAGATCAGGGTGATATGTGATGGGAAAACAATGGCGGCAGCAGGATTGCGAGCAGCCTGAAGCCTTTGGGTTATCTCAGCGGTCTCGCGTGAGTTCTGTGTGTTTTTACATATGTGTTACTGGCAGACAGGAAGGTGCACATGCTCTGGGTTCTTAGTTAGCAATGGCAAGACTGATGGACAAGGAGCAAGCACTTTGCAGGAGTCGCAAGGCAAAAATACAACCAGCTTTTGATTTAGTATCAAGGGCTTAAAAGGCGGAGTAAACAACCCACTGATGGTTTACGGAGAGGCTGATTAAAGGAAGCACTTATCATTCAAAACCATGCCTGCTCACATAAACAATGTTTGCAGAGGAAGAGCGAGGTAATAGAGGGTGCAATTCGAAAATGACAGCTTCCCTCAAAACCGCTATTTTTTGTGAATTTGGAGTGATATACACATTTCCTCTTTTTTCAGCCAGCTGCTTTACAGATGCGTGACAGCACAGGGGATTCAAATGATGATGTGAGTGAATGCTCTCATGAACACGCACCTTTAAACACACACATCCAACCATCTCGGTCAAATTTAATAGACATGGTCACTGCAAATTTGTGCCACTGACCTGCTCGGCTTTCACTGTTCTGCTCACAGTCTGCTCGACTGACACAGACTACGACTGCACCTGCACCAACAGACATAAAGATGCGGATATGAGATGAGAAATAAAGCTAAATTCGGAGCCACAATATGCTTTTCTATCTTTATCGCAGTAAAGAATTGAAGGAATGAATCAAAAACAGATATTTGTCCACTTGGGGGCAGCAGATTTGGCGAACTTGTTTGCTAGTTGTTGAGCATTCATACATTGCAGATAAGGAACAGCATGTTCACCAGCTAGCTGCTAACTGTGGCTGCTATTTGGTGCAGGTGGTTTTTAGTACATTTTAGCTTGGAATCGGGGTTGTATGCACCAGTAGCCCTGTGATCCATTCTCATTAGAAATGTACCCACTCTGAAGGCAAAAAGATTTGAGATCCGTGTGTTCGGAGAAAAGGTTTGTGCACGCTTCACCTGTAACTACCGAATTTGATTGCGTTCATCTGCAGTTTATTCGCTAAGTGCACGGGAACATTCAGGTGCAGTGCGGATCACTGCCTTCAGGTTTAGTTCTATCCATAACATGAGTCACCGCTGGTTCTATACACGTTAAATGTGACTGCTGATAATCCTGAAAGGTTCATTCAGGTATTTAAGTGTATTTTTAGGATTATAGATTTAGTGGGTTTAGTCTCTCGGTGGTGGATTATTGTGTGTGGGTCATGTTTGATGAAAAGAGGTCATTCATTTTAGATGAACACCTGGAACACATTCATTAACAGGAGACGTGAACCTCCTCATCATCTGCATCCTCCTCCCTCATATGTTGCACCACTTTGTTTGGTTAATGTGACATCTCTTTGCTGTTTTTTTTTAATCATCATTAAAAATCCAAGGCCATACAACCTCATGTGTAAAGTCATTACAGTTACGGCTGGCAGTGTCTTTGAATTGGATTTCACTAATATTGCTGCTTCTGTCATGTCCACCATCTGCTGTAAAGGTCTAAATGTCATTAAACAGACAGACCTCCAGCCACAGTGCTGCCATTCGCTCACAGCAGTTGGACAACCTTTGAGAGCACACTCTTGCGTCAAAACATCTCTATTAGCTCTAAAGCTCAGTTAAACAAAAAAAAAGTAAATGTGCAAGAAACAACACTTGGCCTGGGAATGGAATGTTAATCATCCACGATCCTCCTCTTATTAATCCTTCCTCCTCCACATAATCCTTGAAGAGTTGAAAGCATATTTTTTACAAAACTTGATTTTACTTTTATATATGAAGACGCTCTAAGCTGGGTGGTGAGATTCCCAAGATAGAATTCAGTGCTGTGGGGATGGTATGACCTAAAGGGCTAATGCCCGTGTTTCAACCTGAACCTGGAAACATCTCCATTATCTAAGTTTTCTTTCACTCGAGCTAGAAATTGATTACTATCACTATCTGAGCTCTAGACGTTTCTCATTGTAGTCTATGCGTCTGATGTTTCAAGCAAATTTCGGCTGTGTTTGGCGGCACAGTCTGCTAATCTCGTCCAAGCGAAACTACTCTCTAGATTCTTCTACCTGAGCAGAGTCGACGAGGAAGAATGGCAGTTTTAATCATCAAAATGGCGCAGGAGGTAAAGAGTGAGGGTTCACAGTACAATTCGGGCCTGTGAGAGTGAATCAGACTGCCTTGATTGCACTTTTCACGGCTAAAACATGTCGTTTCGCTCATTCGCTCTGTATTTGTGAGCCAATGTGTTCAGCTAATTTGAATGTTTGTGCAGTCACTGTGTGTGTGTGCTTGAACAATGCTCTGTGGGTGTGTTCTTCATGTTAGGGTGAACAGGGAAATTGGTGGTGGTGGTGGTGTGTGTGTGTGTGTGGGGGGTGGGGGGGGATGGGGGGTGCATGCCGTACCACAGTGCATATCCCATGTATAATTCATAGGCCTGCATTGAGCCATAATCTTTGCTCTGTGCACTAATGAAAGCTGCACCACTGCATTTTTACTGCATGTAAAAGTCAAGCGGGCTAGAAAATGTGGCAGAAAAGCGAACATCGCATCATGACTGGGTACACTGACTTCCTACTACTGCCGTTGCTGTTTTCTCCCTCCAGACACTTGCAGCCGCTTTAATCCAACAGTCCATCAAATGTCACTGGAGGCTGATGATTCAACACAGCAGACTTTTATGCTTTTCAAAGCGAAAAGAGGGGGCAGACAATACCCTTAAAAAAAAGGTAGGAGGCTTGTGTGGCCAGGGAGAGGAGAGTAGTAATGCAGTGGGCTGTTGTTATAATGAACGAGTTGGAGCGGTTAGAAGGAGCTCCAGCTGACAGCCGGCAGAGGTGTTTTCTTTTAGCTCGACAGCAACACTTTTCACATTTCCCATCGAGGGCTGCGAATTGGCCAACAAAGCCACATCTCACACCTCCCATTCGATTTCAAAGAATCTTGATGTTAATGTGATGGAATAATGTGCATTAGGGAGCGCAGCACATCATTCGCTCACCTCCTTTCTCCTATTTCCCTCCCATTGCCCATCAATTCCGTGGGTTTGGCTCATTGCGTGCAGTGGAGTGAGACCGATGCGCATGGTCGCGCTCAATAGCACCACGCTGCTCAGCATGGGGATATTAGTGTACTCTGCCAGACGGTTTGGATACAGTCCTCTGACCTCACTTGTAAAGAATCAGTTTTCTATCTGTCAGCCACGCCGCATGTTTTTGTGTCCTGAGTCCAGAGGTGTCCAGGCAGGGAACATCTAGGGGCTGTAAGTGACTGATAAATGCTGACTGGGAGAAGACAGCGAAATTATTGAGATGAGAGAACAATGACAGTGAGGGACAGTTTGCAAAGGACGGCTCACGCTGGAAGCGTAAGATAGAGAAAACGAGCAAGAGGCATGACAGCTTCTCCGTGAAACACATTACAGTTGTTGTATTCCAGCATCACTTCCTGATTAAGTTTTTCTATTTGCACCAAAGCACAGGCACATTGTTGTGTTTAAGAATTTCAGGGATGAATGTTAGTAAAACCAACCGCAATTCTTCCCCTCAGGAGAATGAATTTGAATCAGTGGGAATAGCTCGAGGCAGAAGGCGACTGTAAGTCTTGTAGGCGTACTGGTGCTTCCACATTAGTCTCGCTGCAGGCTTCGTATGGCTGGTGTGATGCCTCTGAAGAAAAGTAGGTATGTGTTTGGCATCATCAAAAACAGGAGCGCATTATTGATTTTTACCGGAGCAAAACCAAAGAGTTGAAGCTTTCATTTTGAATTGGAAACCTAAAAAATGAATTTTTCTCAGTGTCTGTGTCTAAGCTGATGTGACTGTGGGAGATGGCCTCATTACAGGCAACAGCTTTAAAGGCTCGCCTAACACCTCGCCACCTGAGGATCCCTCACGGGTGGTTCATGTCAATCGCCTTGCCGTCTATAAGGTAGGCAGACTTCTGAGGCAGGAGCCTCCTGTTCGTCACCCACGAGGAGCTCATGCATTATTCGAAGGCAAATTCTCTTTCCATTTGAAGAGAAAGTAGGAGGCCTTGAAACATGAAGAAGACACGTGGACAGAGTCTTTTGGACTTGAAATGCAGTGAGAGATGAGTGACTACTTAATTTTCCAAGTCTGTATTTTTTTTTCCTCCTCAGTTCCTCCCACTTCGTACCACGTTTTTGTCTCTCTCAGCCTGACTTCTGCCATCCTGTGCGAAAAGGCGAGATACAGCGCACTCATTTCTCGGCTAATCGTGTGTTCATCTGAACTTACATCATGCCATGCTGCATTGACACCAACACTTGTAATGAAAAAGAAGCTTAAAATCTAAGAAAAGGTTTAAGAAGCTGTCAAAATACTCAAGCTTGGCTTGTGATTCAGTAGCATCCTCTCTTCCAAGAATATCTGCTCGGAGAAAAACAGAATAAAGATTGGAGTACATGCTGCCGAGTCACGGCCTAAAAGGGAAGCGGTGCTTTTTTTTTTTTTTTCCTCTTTCTTGTATAAATCTTTTGAAAGTTGCTGAAGGTTTTTAAAAGCACATCTGTCTCTGTGTTGGCACATCCCCATGAGGCAAATTACTTCCCATAAATTGTTGCTAATCACCTTTGTCACTTTTGAGTTGAAACACAGTTGAGAAATGTTACAATATTTAGCTTCAAACATCTAACATTTTGGGAAATATGCTTACAGTATTCTTTTACTTCTTAAGAATTACATGAGGAAATTGATACCACTAATGTCTGCATGCTAAATATGAAGCCGCAGCCAGGAGACATTTAGCTGAACTTAGTGGACGGAAACTGCAAAGAGAGAGGAAAACTAAGCCTGGCTCAGCCTGAAGTTAAAAAAAAGAGATAAAAACTATATGAAAATCTGTACCTCTAAGGCTCACAAATGAAAAATTCTTTGCCTAAAATGCATAATGAAAACCTCAGAAGGAACAAGAAGAAAGAAACAAGAAGCAGAAACTTACAATAAATGCAGTTTCACACTTTTCACATAATATCTCAAATACAAAAACATAACATACTGGTACTGATTGGTGCTTCTATATTTCAGCTAACAAAGAGTTAAAGAATGAAATGCACATTCTTGCTGGGAGTTGATATATGTCAGTTCAGTATGGAGCTACGAGACGGTTAGCGAAAAGTCTTTAGCTGAACAAAGGTTATTAGCATCGCTACAGCTAACTAACTGAAAAGTAACTGTGTGCATTAATAAACAGCGGTATGAATCCATCAGACTTAACAGAAAGGCTATTTTTAATCTGTAACTTCAACAATTAGCACATTACATGTCATTTGTTTAATTTTTACAAAGTGTGTATCTTAAAATCTTGCTCGACGATGCTACAAAAACAACAAAACTATGCCTCGCAAAACCAGAAGAGATCATTTTTACATTTTTTTTCAGATTCAACAAACTAAATATAAACTGTTTATTACAAATTAAATCAACTAGATGAAAAATAACCTTTTGCTCCAGAGATGCCGGTAATATCTTTACATTCAGACAGAGCCAGGCTAACTGCTAAGCTAAGCTAACTGTCTCCTGGCTTAGCTTTATACGGACATATATTAACTCTTGGCCAGAAAGCAAGCAACAATCTTGCCAAAATGATGAACTATTCCACAATTTTTTAGTCTGAAAGGTAAAAATAGAGACACCGGGTATTATCCTGTATTTAACTGACACTTCCTTTGATATAATAGGATACTGTCATGTCAGGCAGCTTTTACAATAAGTTTCTTTGTTCTCTAAAGTGTTGAGTGTTTCCCTTCCTGTGGATTCCTCCAGCCATTTTAGGCCAAGTATTTTGAGCTGCACACAGAGAGAGAACCTGACCTGATCACGGTGACCCACTGGTTCCTCTGCTTCGGCAGCGCTTCGTGGGATACTCGGTCCCTGCAGCAGCTGTGTTCCAATTAGAGAGCCCTGACTTATGTGGCCTGTATTAGCATTTCATTTAGGCTCCCCTGCTCCTCACCTGGCTCTTGCGGTGTGGTGGTCCACCACAAACTGTCACTGGCTCGGACTGCATGGCCGAGACTGCCCACCAATCCCACTAATTGACTCCTGATCCTCCCACAGCGCACAGGTGAGTCCACATCGCATTAGCTTGGATTTAATGCATGATATGGAGTGGAATATCATTTTAATGTCTTAGGTCTTCCCCTGTATTGGCGGGATAAAAAGGAGCAGACCCATGGTAAATTGAAAAGACTTAAATTGGGCCCATTTCTGAGATCTGCAGAGCTTTTGAATATCATTCTTCATTCCTAACACTCCAAAGATGTGGGGTCTTAGTGGCAAAATTATGTTCATTTACTTTCTAACAGCTAAGGAGTTGCTCCAAATCTTATTTTAAAGCAAGATAAAATCAGCCACCACAGGTCCTTTGTAGCTCGGTATGAACAGTGAGGGTGTCATGCTGCTAGCTGTGACTGCAGAGGGGTGCCCTGCAGAGAATAAGAGATTCCTCTAATGACTGTTTGCCTGGGGTGAAGACTGCACTCTTATCTCTAGGAAACACGCCACAGTGAGTCACATAAACACATGAGCACACGCACAAGTACATACATGCACATGTGATTCCTCCAAGATGCAGCTTGCATAGTCCCTCAGCAAGTGAGATATTCAAAGGGAGGCAGATGCATACGGGTAGCGCTCACGGTGTGTACTGAATTATCTCAAGTATTCAAATAATATTATACGCTACCTTTTTATATGAAAAAGGATCCCCGGACTGCCATTGTGGAGAAGATTTTGAAAGGACTGATTTCTAAGTTTATTTCCCAGGCTGCTGCAGGGTATCAAAATATTCAAGAATATCTTAGAAAAAATAATATATACTTGCATAAAAAGGCATGGTTTGATTTCCATTTCGGTTTGCATAAGTTATTGAAAACGTGTTAATAAAAGAGGGGGCGCAGCACCGAGTTATTGTATCCAGAGAGGGTTTCAATCGAGAGAACCATCAAGTCATCTCACTCAACGATTGATTTCATTTCTGAAATGATCACATGGCTCCTAGTTGAACTCCCGACGGCTTATCAGTTAAATATGCAAGCATTATGCAACAAAATATCAGCTACCGTAGCATCTGCACTGCAGTTATCAATAGACTTCTAGATACATTAGTCCGACTAGGACGTTGTAGTTCATTTACTGCAATTCAAAAAGTCCATATTATCAATTTCTGTCTCAAATTAAAAACTAAAAGCTCATTTTCTTGCGAGTGAACATTATCTGGCAGCGTATGACTGATATTTCAATGTTTGCAATATGAATCAACTTGTTTAATGAGTTTCAAGAAATAAGTGCTTGTATCTTGAAAAAAAAAATCTGAGACAGTTCTCTTCATTACAATTTTAAAAAAGTCTTAAAACAAGCGCATCTGCCTTGGCATTGTTTTGCCCTTATTTTGAGAAAATCTTGAGTAAGGCTGACTCAATAAGAAGATTTCTGCACTGTACAAATCATGCTTTCTTTACACCACAGTTGAGCATTTTGCAAAACACGCATTTGTGTTTTGGATTTTTGGATGCATCTTTCTCATGGCTCCAGGGTGCAGCTGCTTTCCATTTACTCTTTTACAATATGAAAATGAACAAGATGAACTCAAATCTGCTTGAGTTGTGTAATCAATCACAGTGACTGCCAAGTGCCTATAGCACATTCATTTTTAGTCACATTATCGTTGCATAGGAATACAGTGTGTGTGCAGACTGATATGAAAAAAGATAAAATAACAAAGCACTCCACTGTCATATTTTGTCCTGTAACTTCCTGTCCATGCAGGAAATGAGAATGTGTCAGGTGGATATCTGCTGCTTGTCACCAGCTATTTGACCAATTTTATAACATAATATACAGCATTAAGGACGGCTGCAGCTGGAAGAGAACAAGAGGCTTTCCTGCTATTAGCGATCATAGCTAATAAGATCAGTTCTGGTGCACATGAGCTTGTGTCTCATAGCAGTCGTGGTGACTGGTCAGAATGTGTTTGAAGTCATGTTTTTCTATCGTGTGTATGTATTAACATTATATATTATAACAATTTGATTTCACCAGTTAAGCTGTCTGAGTGTGGCCATTCAAAATGTGTGAACAGTGGACAGTTTTCAGGCCTACAAAGTAAAAAAAAAACAAAAAAACTTTGCTACTTGGTTGTTTGTCATCAAGCAAACATGGAACTCCTGCTAAAACACAAACTAAGCTATTTAAGCCATGATGCCTCAGAAACATGTGTTCCAGCTGTTATCAGGCCTGAGACTTTTGACTTTTATGTTTCCATACTCAACAACAGCAACTGGGAGTAAAGAGATTTAAGGTCAGTAGTACAAATTTTAGCACGCAATAGTTGATAATTATGTTGAGTTTACATGATTTTGGCTTAAAATTAGCAAAAATACTTGCATGATCTTTATTTATTTTTTTTTTCAGATTTAGTGCTGTCATTTAATGTATATAAAATTCTAATAAAGTGCAATTGTTTCAAAATCTGATCTTGAGCACTCAGTGAAAGGGGTCTGACGCTGCATTCCTGTTGTTTGGCAGAACAATCTTATTAATTTGCTGCTGGCTGAAATGACGTTAGCTGTGATGTTGCAAACTCACGCGTTAGCCCCTAAGCTTCCAAGCTCCCCAAACCACAGTACATACATTCATCACCGCCTCTGTCTTACAACACTTCCCAAAGCTGCGGCTGTCCAAGTTTTTGTTACATCCGCGAGACACCCTGACAAGAAATGGATTGCGGTGCTTTCCCGCCCCAGTAAACAGGCTTCCTGCTTGTGAAGGTATAGATGGGTTTGATATAGGATGCTGTTTAACCCAGAAACGACGCTGTGGCCCCCGGGACAGCCCATTCCTCACACTGCACATCCATCATGTAGGGCAATCGAATGAATGGGATACAGGGCTTCCCCGAGGGAGGGCGAGGAGAAAAGGAGAGAGAAGATGTAGAGGGAGTGAGAGGAGAAGAGGGTGTCAGGTTTCACCCATGCATGTGGGTGGAGGTAACAATAGGCCCGCCTACCACATTTTCCCACTTAGGGTGTTCAATTTTTAACGACCTTTTTTTGTCAGGCTCCATCATGTTCTGACTGCTAACAGGAGAGAGAGGATCCGTGGGGAGGCCAGGTGGAGCACTGGGGAAATCTTCTGTTTAGGCTTGAAACACAGGATCTAGATTGGTGTAGTCGTGCTGGATTGGCGGTGGCTGTGAGGAATCTTCTGTGTTTACCAGCTCATTTTGATGTGCCAGACCTTGTAACAGCTTTTAGGTGCCACAAACCCCACCGGAACTATATTAAAAAGCACACAACAGCGCTTTGCCCATCACGGCGTGACAGCCACATACTTATCAAGTCTGCGTAGTTTGAGCGGAGGAGCTGAGCCTGAGAATCGTTAAAGAGTCACCTCTGCATTCACTCCTTTAAAATTAGACTAAATGGATCAGCATATACATCCCTCAGAAGAAGAAGAATCAGAGGGACAATCCCCTTTATTTGTCACACAACACACGCACATGCACACACACGCCATGCACTGGTGAAATTTTTCCTCCGCCTTTAACCCATCCTGGTAAGTCCTTCCTCCGGGGCAGACCAGGAGCGGTGGGCTGCCATCCGACCAGCACCCGGGGACCCAGTCCTCTACCAGTCGTCACCACTGGTCAGGTGGTGATCTTCATGCATGTTTTTTGAGGGGGGTATCATTTTATGGAGGATCCCCCGGGTGAACACGGGGAGAACATGCAAACTCCACACAGAAAGGCCCCTTTCCTCGAGCAGCAGGCACGGAAGGCATGGTGGAGGACACGCCACCGGCGCCCACAGCGGGAATCGAACGCGGGACCTTCTAGCTGTGAGGCAACAGTGTTACCACCGTTCCACTGTGCCACCATCATGTTTGTTTTCACTTGTATACTTATTGATCCAAAATATGCAGTAAAAGTCAAAGTATTCTATATCATGAGCTCTTTTTTCTCTTTTTCACGGCAGCTTCAACATCCACACAGGCAGTTAGTCAGAGAGGAGGTCAGTATTGTTTGCCACTGCTTTTTGCTGTTAGTCCCATCACTTCATACGTTCATCTATGACTCAGCCACTTAGTTATCATGATTCAAAACAGTGATTAATGCGTGGACTGCTGACATTGCAGGACTACCTATTGCTGTGAGTTTTCACTGTTTGGTTATTTACCTTCACCCTGATTGAAGCCAAGAGAGACCGGCAGCTAATGCTAGTTAGACCCCCTCCTCTTTGTAATGCAGGAGGCGTGAACTAAAAGTGATGGTGAAGTGAGAATAAGGGCTAATGTTAGTGGAAGCTAGTCAGTGTACTTTCCAAGTGTACAGCTTTCTGGGTGAAATGCAAACTTAATCGCACTAACAATGTTTAACGGTTAAGTGACAGTTACAGATTAAATGCCATTAAATGACACAAATATTAGTAAAAGTATGTCCAAAATAGTTTATTCTCTTTTGATTGATGTATGGAAATTGATGGAAATTGAAATTAGAATTCAGTTCTGTGCACGAACATTTGTTTTTGCCTCTTTACTGGAATTTTATTGGCTACCTCCATCAATGCAGTAATTAGAATACTTTCCCTCATAATCTAATATTTCTTCCTAACAGAAAAGATTATAAACGCACACGTTTTATTGGACAGGTGACATCTCATTCCAGCAGGGAGTGACTATAATAGCACATCTGATTGGCTGAGACATTAATTATGCACTTGGCTTCCCTTGACCGTCTCCGTGTCCCCCTCGGTCCCGACTCTCCGCTGAGTGCTCATTAGTGAAATGGATTACTAATGGATTATTAATCTAAGAGGAGGGAGTCCGCGGCGACCCAGCTCTGAACACCTGGAAAGTAAACAGTAAATAGCACTTTACACACACACACACACACACACACACACACACACACACACACACACACACACACACACTCCCAGGTACTAAAATACAGCGCATAAACACAAGCACACCCTCATCAGCATATTCACACACACGCTTGCTGGGCGTTAGTTACAAGTCTTTTAGGACAAAAATAGCTGGACCATTTGATTTATTGTTGGCCCAGTAAATATAACGGATTCATCTAATTAGCCATAATTAATTGTTGCACCTTCTTTGTTTCTCCAGGTTTTGGCCTCCAAATGTACGGCCTCTGCCACGTCCTCTCCTTCGATCCTTACCACCGGCAAACAAATGGTGGGGCACACTGAACCACACACAAGACATAACATATATCTTTTTCTGTTACCGAGGCACCATTACGTTTGCTTTTGTCACCTAATTATTCCTCAGGAGAGGCAATTAGGCACCACACAGCAGCTAAGACGGCATGATTTGAATCATACTATGCGTACACACTGGCATTCAGCACGCAGGTATACACAAACACAGCAGTAGATGTGAATGCACTTCAGGCACGCTCACACACACATATGGTACATGAGAGTCACACATGTTGCAAGCATCAGGCATAATCACTCAGGAGCGTAGGTCCAGGGAGAGCACAGTGCACTTCACAGATAAAAGAATCTGAGACAAACCGAGGCGTATATATTTAGACTCTTAATTTAATCAGATTTTTTTTTATTATTATTATTATTTTATATGCAGAGATTACTGCAAATCTAAATCTATGTACATATTCTCCATATCAAAGACAGACTTCAAAAGGAAGTAAGTGCTGTGCCTTCAGCAGCCTTAGCATGTCCATTTGGGGTTTGTTCTTTTAATAATAATCACGGGTCTAAGCAGAAGGATCACAAAGGAAAAAATGTGGAGAAAAGGCACAAGAAAGTGTGAAAGCTGCTGACGTTACAAAAGTTTGTGGTGGCAAATAAGTTGCTCTGCGAGACAATGGACCCAAAGACCGACGCCACCTTTTTTGTGTTTTGCCCTAAATATGTCACGTAGTTGTCAGTTCACTCACAACTGGCCTGAGCGTCGCATAAACACTCAGAGCTTATCAAATCTCCCGGCTACACGCTGGGATGTCACTTCTAATCAGAGGCCAATTACAAGTTCCAATTACAAGTTCCAAATGGGACCAAAACAGATCCCATAAAAACTGACATGCACGAGTCTGAGTTCCACTGTGTTCTTCATTAAAAATGAAGCAAATAGACTGAAAGCTCTGACAGGCTCATCGCTAACCAGTCTTAAAAATACCTCTGAGGATTTTGTTTCCGAGACTTGGTTAGGAAGTAGCATTGTTTGTCCCACTTAAGCGATGCTGTAATTATTCTATTATGAATTTTGTACACATGACGTACATGACATTTATTTCCGGAATGATCTCATTACAGAGAAATGGCTCAATCTTCTGCTTCTTCTTTTTCCGATTGTTACTGTCTTGGGAGCTGATTAATTCAGTTGGCCTCTCCATGTCTAGAAGAGATACAAGTTTAGAAAGATACGAGGGAGGTCTACAGCTCTCCATTTTCTCTGATTGCTTACAAAGGTCTCCCCCTCGCTGCCGCTATCCTAGCCAAGATCCTTGGCCAAGATAATTTGGCACTCACACACAAACTATGTGCGAGCACATCGCCGCACACACACTGATGCGGCGCGAGGGTACATGGCGGCAGCCTCCCAGTACACTTAATTTGGCTTAACACACACGCAGACACGAGCAAACACACGCGCATCCACCCCCGTACTCCACACACAATGTTGATTATTAGGGCGCAGTGTTTTAGGGATGCAAGGGAGAGCAGATAAAGAATTTGAATTCCTGGCAGGACTATCAGTAAAGGTTATTAAGCCGTTGTTGATGCATCCATTTGTCGTGGCTGTATCCAGCAGCGTGACATTTATCAAGTATGTCCAGCTAAATGTCACAGAGAGAGGTAGCTCGCTGTCCTGTTCCTAATTAGGACCCTGAAAGTCATACTGAAAGTCCCTCTCATCCACTCCTCTACTTTGGGGCAACATTGATCTCTTTCTCTTTCTCACTCTCGCCTCTATTTTCCGCACCCTCCCCCCTTCTCCTTTCACCAGCATAGCAGGGAGTGCATGTTAAGCAAACTTTGGGATTTAGCAATTGATTCTGAGATGGGGATAAAGCGCAGACAAATGGGGAGGGATGTAGGCCATCCGTCACGGACACAGGACTCATTGTGTGCAGATTTTAACCTATGGGAGAGCTAGCTTCTTCCCCAGTGGGCTCCACAAATCATAGGCAGGCAGGGGAGTGCAGCACAGTAGGCAGGCCTGGCCTGGGAATACCCTGAAAGCAGGACGGAGACTCAGCTGTAGTGAACAAAATGCATAGCTTGTACTACTCGCTCCCTCTCCCTGTTTAGCAGTCCCAGTTTTACTGGGCAGACTGAGAAATTGATTTTAGGGTGAGGGTTGGAAGAAATGTAGAAAGAAATATGTTTGTAAACCAGAATGTATTCAACAGTTTGAATGTGCAACATGTCTGCCATGGCTTTCTTTTGGAAATAGATGAGACGCAGTGTCTCATGTAGTTTGTGAAGATGCAGTATATACACTACACAGGTAGATATGTACATATGATGTACGCAACAACTTTGCACTGCTGTGCTTTTGATCACAGAGGGGTAATTTGTGTTTGGCTGTTTGCTGAAAAATAAGATGGCTCATTTTTATAGCAATTATAGTTTATGGCTATGAAGCACCCTTAACTCTCACATAAACAGATGATGAGTGATTGATAAAACAGTATTGAAACACTGCTTTTTATCACATTTGATGATACTTGATGACACATGGGAAGAAATCCTTATGGTATCTATTATTTAGCTACTTTTTATACACACGTACCAATCATTAAAGGTCGGATTTTTTAAAAAACTGTTTATTAATAGTTGATATGCCCCCTTTTTAATGCTAAGAATAGACTAAAAATAAACTATTACTAGTAGTGATACATTATTTCAGATGAAGAAGAGTTACACATTATCGGTAGATGAGATTTTTTGTGAAAGAGTAATATAGATCTATTTAGTGAATATATAGTATATTTTGTTAGAAGTAATTAACAGACCTATAGCCGGTAAAGCAGTGACCAGAATGAACTAAATTCTGCTCTTACTTGACTGTTGAAAACGTGAAGCGATACAATCATCATGTCCTTGCATTGACTTCCCCTCCAGGCCACCGTAGATAGCCTCTGGCATGTTGAGGCTCAAAGCAGATCAATCTGTGAGAAAAAAAAAAAAAAGAACCAAAAAAAACAAGCTGAAATGCAGTTTCTGAAATTGGCATTTTCACAAAATCTGCCACAAGAAGCACTTAAAAAGATCATCAATTGCAATGTCAAATCTTAACTAGAAGATCATAAAAACGCCATTTGCTTTCAAAAAAAGAACCCCTTTTAGTCTGAGAGGAAATCAGATAAAGACCCTGGAAGATTTAATTAAGATAAATAATCAATTTGATGACTGACTCGTTTGGCTCAATTTGTCCACACTGCAGCATGACATCTGCATTTAAACTACTGGGTAATTATATAAGTCAGTTATATGAGTTCACATTACAAATCACCACAATTATCTTGCAGCTTCGACATCGAGGCATTGAAGTTAGTTAAAAAGTTAGTGGAAAAGAAAAGTTTCCTCCTGTCCTTAGTTGGACAGGAAAGTGCAGCGGAGAAGGCGGACCTGATCTGGGAATAGTCTGCTGAAAGCAGGGCGAAGCCTCAGCTGTGGAGAACAAAGTGCCAAGCTTGTACTACACCCTTTACTACTCACCGGCCCCATTTCCTCTGGACCCTGTTTTACTCTGAAGGTGAGGAAAAAGAAAAAAATTGCAGTCGTGCAGTGCGTAGGAGAGCAGCTTTTGAATCGAGTGTTCTTGGGTTCAGGTGTTCAGGTTGGCAAACACCTGCCCTGCTGGAGTGTTTTCCTCTTCCGTGACCTTCCTGTGGAGGATGGGGAGAGAAAAGAGAGCTTCACCATTGGTATTAATTAAGCTGTATGGGCTTAAACATTTCCCAGGCGTTCCCAAAAACATAAAAGAAGCTCAGTTCCTCTTCCCCCTGTTTTTTTCATGACTGGAAAGCAGATCTGTAAAGGGAAAATTCCCCCATATGAGAAGTCAGACAGTGAAATTAATATATGTGAATTTAAATCAATGCTTATTCTTACTCCCATCACTCACTAGGGAGGCAAAAACTTTGATTTCTTTTTTGTTAAGCAGCATAAAATAGCCCTGTGATTAGAAGAGGAAAATCATGCCGTCATACTGAAACGGCTCCGTGTTTGCAACAGCTGTGGTGAATTTAACAACCTACTTAATTTAACAGGCTACTTTTAATGTTAAAAACACAGCTTCTGCATTAAAAACAAATGTTGCCACAATACAAATGAGGCCACCTGCTGCACAGAACTGTGCCATTTTAAGCCTGGGGCCAGCATGATTACACGATTAAGTCATTTTGGTCACAATTTCATGTTGTGCTTTGCGCGAAACATTTTACTGAATGTCTTTTACTTCATATTTGCAACCTAAAATGTTGTCCAGGAATACAAAAATATGACCAGAGCAATAAATACTTCTGGAAAACTCAGTAGAAGAAGCAATTAGATCTTTAACTTCAGTAAAAATAGCAAAACTACAATGTAAAAATACATTGTCCTGCACTCACAAGTCTTACTTTACTAAAAGTATAATCAGCACATTAAATTAGGGGACCAGAAGCATAAATCTATGTGATTAAAACTGTGGAAGTGGGTGCACATGCACAAGCCTCATCTCCGCTCCCGCAGTTGGCCAGAAATGGATGCAGAAACTCCCTTAATCATCCCACTGCATATCGATACTTGTGCCTTCGCCACCACTCATTAGACTTGTCAATGAAGTGAGAGCCAAAGAATAAGTGCAGTTTCACCGGCCGTGTCACTTCACTGATGTTCTCCAACAGGCCATTACGCGCGGCTGTGGCTATTTATAGCGGCCATGTCGCTAATTCATCACCTGTACCTGTAAACCATCATCAACTGTAATATCTCAGTCGTCGTTATTAAACGTCAGGAGGATGATCAATGATTCATTCACACAGACTTCAAAAAGCGCTGCACAGTTGGGGATGAAATTCAAAGATCACTAACAGGAAAATTATGGCTCGAATATAAATAAAAAGAACGACAAAATTCATAGCTCATAAATCACTTAAAATTAAGTTAACAAATGAGCCTCTGAGTACCACTTTACAGACTGTAGAGGGCCTTTAATATGTAATAATGCAACATATTTTTGTATGTTTTGTAATGTAATTGGGAACTATAGCTGTTAAATAAATGTAGTGGAATGGCATGTATAACATTTTCCTCTGAAACATAGTGAAGCAGAAATTTAAAGTAGTGTAAACAAGTACAATTACCACAAATTGCAACACATAGTTGTTGCTACGTGTTGTGGACAGACTTGTGTAATCAATCTGAGGATGCTGAAATGTCGCTCATGTAGCTGCCTGATGAACTTGGCACCGAGTCAACTTCTGAATTTTTTTTTGCTACGTTTAATTACTTAATTAATTTAGCACAATGCAGGCTTCAGCGCATATCTCTCACAAACATTTGGATGCAGTTTGTCCTGCCTTCGTTCGAAACTGCGAGCGAACAAACGGAGGTCACCTTGTTCTTGAGTGTGGCCCAAATAGGTTATCACATGTTTCTCTGTATTTTGCTTTGATAGGAAATATTGCAACCCCTCATCCAACCTCCCCCATTTGAATTCCTGCTGTTTGTTTTCGCCGTGCAGGCTTTGATGACAGGCCAGCGGTGTAAAACCCTGACACAGAAAGAAAAAGAGACCCCTTGAAAAATCCCACAGGGATATCAAGTGTGGTCCTGGAACATGGAATGTGCTTCCACTGGCTTCTGAGTCAGTGTGCATTTAGATGAAAACACAGCGCAGTCACAAACAATACATCTGATGTCTTATTCAAAAAAAAAAAAAAAACATACACCGGCTTGAACCATGATTCACCTTCAGTCTTCTAGGTGTACTTGTACATGCAGAGATTGGTTTGAGTTTTATAGTAGACTCTGTGGTGCTGAAGAAAAGCACCAGAAGCACATACAGGGCTCTTAATGGGGGACTATGTTGCATTAATGTGTAGCGAGCTAACCCAGTGGTGAGTATCAGGAGACCTCCTACCTGCATGGAGACAGAGCCAAAAACAGAGCCATGGACTCAAGGGGGGAACAGCTCTGAAGCCTGAGATTGATGATAGTTAGGGTGTGCGTGTGCATGAGTGTGTGGAATCCAGCAACTTATTATATGTATTCTTAGATATCTGTTTGTGTGTGTTAGGCGTGTAGGTTCACAGGAAAAGTGGGCGAATCAGTGACAAGGGTCTTGTAAATGCATATTCCTTTGTGAGTTCATCTGTGCGTGTGTGTGATATCTGTGGTAAATACTTGCATGAAGATACACACATTCAACAAATCTGTGTATGAACATGCACTCCATTCCCCTGATCCTACACCTCCTCTCTGGTTTTTTGTCATTTAATTTCCCCTTGCTCGTTACCTCGGGATCCCAACTGATTCCCCCTGGTTCCTCAGATGGCCTCTGCCCTCAAGGTTCCCTAACTGAATCCTGTGTTGTTCATACTCGGAGCTGTCTAGGGGCCCGCCTGGTGTAACGTAAATAATTCATTGAATTCCTATGCTTTGGCAGAAAGGTGATAATGCCTTTCTGGGTCTGTCTCGTCCCCCAGGAGCAAAGCAGCCCATCACAGAGAGCGTCAAGCAATGGCAGCTTGTGAGGGATGTTTGCATAACCTCTTGATAAGCACATACAACAGTCAGCGCATGCACAAAATATGTGTGTGTTTAAACATTTGCAATATGGTGATGTTATAAGTATGATGTGGCTAATGGAGCCTCAGGCTGCCAGCCTCAAGCAGAGGTGAGGACTGGGCAACAGTCATCTGGGACTGATGCTGACTTAAGTGACATCACTTGAGGCAATTAATCAGATTTTGCAAAGCTTCTTCTTCCTTTTGGCGCCACAAAATGCTTGAACAGATTTGTTCCCGTTTAAAGGATCACCAAAGTTATTACAGTTCATCCTGTCTAGACCATGAATGTCTGCACTGAAGTCTGTGCCGTTCTATCTTGTCGATGTGGAGATATTGTACCGGATAAGTCAAAAGGTTGACGTGCTGCTGGTCCTACATGAAAAGTCATGTGATCACCAGAGTCACTGGGATTCATCCTCTGCTAAATTTCACGGCAATCAATTCAATAGTCCAAAATATTTTAGCCTGGAGCAGAGTGGTGAATGTACTAACTAACAAGACACAGCTAGCATAAACAAACAGGTTGTATCTGATAAAGATAATCGGATAAAACCAGTGGAAATTAATTCAGTTGTGTTAGTGCGGAGCTGAAAATACACCACTTTTTACTGTGATTATTTACAGTTTAAAGATGCCACCGTGTAGTGGTCGTCAATTCTCAAGACTGTAATCCAGGTGTGTGTGTTTGTGTGCTTAACAGACAAACTGTGAATTCCCTCAGTGATCAACACTTAATCTCACGTCTCCGTTTCAGTTTTTAGTCAATACGTCCTTTTGGGATCCCGGTAGCGCCGAGATGTCAGGGGTTTGAATAAATGGGCCCGTTACTGCGGATAGAGCAAAGCGGATTTCTCTGCAGCTGAAAGATGTAACGTCTGCAAAATTATGCCTGTTTAAAGGCCACATATATTCTACAGAGAAAATAGTCCCCTTCTTTGCTGACTTCACATCCTATTTTGATAATTTTGCAACAGAGTGCACAGAGGATGAGAATCATGTTGAAAGAGGACATTTCACTGTGGAAGAAAATATACTATGTGTAAAACAACATAACATATATATACATATATGTATGTGTGTGTGTGTGTGTGTGTGTAAATACTGCATTCACACACAGAGGCGTGATAACAAAATGTGAGCAGTAATTCAAATAGAGGGCTGCATTTCATTGATTGGATGGTGAGTGTCCAATCATAGCCTAGCAACCAACAGGTCTGTATATATGCATGTTCAAAGAGTTTGGAGGGTGTTGTATTTTCTGATGACCTTTTAAAAACCTCAAACAGAAGAGCAAGAGTGTGGAACAGATTTAATGGTGTGTTTATCTGCTCAAACGTGAGCTGCAGTCGTTAGCATGTCCGCCTAACTGGCTTACTACCCACAGCAGTAACTGAGCATTAACTTCCAAGGCCAAGGGGCTTACATTAGCCTGTGGGGTTACATGTTAAAATAAGCCCCATTCCCAACGAGCACATCCACTGCTTAGCTGGTCCTGGATGCTATCAGAGATTAGGCTAATCTTAGAGGAATCAAAGTAACTCACATTTTCCTTATCATACTTACAAAACTAGGACTAAACGAGTCATACTGAACAGTTGAAGAGATTGAAGGTTACTGAAGGTCACTTCGTAAGACAATGTGTCTCAATGCAGTACCGCAACAGCATGATACCAGACAATGGAAAGAGCAACAGGTCCCATCAAAATAAATAATTTAAAAGAATAAATCCGCCACAGGGCTGATGATCAGTTCTACAAAGCAGAGCGTCTCTCTATTCTTGTCTGTGCTTACATGAAAGATTTTCTGCATGTAAGCCAACCACATACTGACTGTACTTCCTTTGTGGTTACAGAGAAATAAATGTGCACATGCCTACATGAGTACACACACACACGCTCACACACACACACACAGAGGCAGACTGTCTTCATCAGTAGCCTCTGATGAATGAATCACAGCATCAAAGATGACAGAAAGTATAGTCCCACCAAGGCTTTTTTTGTGTTTTAACCTAATCAGTGTTTTCTGAGTGTTTGATCCTGAAGGCTTTTGTGCATGTGTGTGTGTGTGTGCATGTGTGTTTCTTTTACATTCTGATATGAAGCTCAGCAGGGAGCCTGTGTTAATGGAGCAAGAGAAAGAGACAGCGAGGGAAGAGGAGAGACGGAGACAAAGATTGGTGTTGATATGAAAGGAACAAGATGCGACTCCAACCCAAATAGCACTGATCAATCAGCTCCTAGAGTGATGCATGCTGGGAACATGGCGGTGTGCTTTCTTGTGGCGCATCCTTGCTTCATCAGCGTTCAATAGGCACAGGACAGCTCCGTCACTACTTTCTTTTTTCCCCCTCTCTCAATCGGTCTCTTCCTCTCCTTTCATCCGACATCGCCTCCCATACACTAGAAGCTCCCTAAACCTCTCTTTGCAAATTTACCCTCCAGTATTTTCATTAGTTATTAAAAGCTGTCAGGTCCAGGTTGGCCTTCACTCCATCATCCCCGGGAGTTCCCACATTTGGTGCAGTCCTGAGGAGAGCAGGCATAACATACACCATCTATTAAGCGCAAAGTATGTGGGGGAATTCTGCAGAATATTCACTCAGTCTCACTCTGTGCCTTTTATAAATTATCATATTACTAAAGAGGCACATTTGCTATGTATGGTTTGTTGCCTGGGAGCTCATTCTAATAGCCCTCTATAAAGCAGGAGGGGGGCTTTGGACTCTGATGTATGCTGGCCAGAGCCCACTGTCAGCGATGGGCTCAGCCATCATTTATCAGATTTTTTAAGAGATCTCCAGATGGGGAATATTAACAAGCATATTTGGCAGAGCTTAAGTCTATAAGAATCTTAGTGCCGTACTTTCCTGACGCTATACAGAGAGGCAGGGCGGGGGTGGTCAGGAGGGTGGTGGGGGTGGCGGCTGAGCAGGGGGATTGGTATTCAAGATCTTGAGTGGATGAGTGGAGAAAATATCCACACAATATGCCTCAGTCAATTAGCGTGTGCCATGTTGCCGCGCTGCATTCATACATCATCTGAGAGGGTTTAAATCGAAAAACTGACGTTGCCAAAGTGATGACATTTTCAAGCAGCTGAAAATGCATTCCCACTTACAGTGCTGCCCAGAATAAATCCTCTGCATTGTCAAGATATAAAGCAACTCCATTAATGTATTATTCTAACACATGCATATTCTTGTTATTATGCTTTTCATGATAGCTATTCGTACTGAATGCCGCAGTATATAACACCACACAGGCTATTAACACCAATCTCAAGATGTAGTTTTATGGTTAAATTCTGTATGTGGTGTAACAGGCATGCATGAAAATGTTTTCATATTAGATATTGGCATCCTGTACGTAAGACTATCATAAAGTTATTAGCTGTGATCAAGGTTCAAACCAAGCTTTTAGAGCATTTTAATAAATTCAATTATAAAGACGATCATAACCGTAATGAATTTAATTCTTAAATGGTTCAGAGAGATGATGAGGCATGCATGGACGACAATGTTTAAACCATTGGAATATTATAAGCATATTCTAGGCCGTTTCTTCACAACAGAACAAAACAAAAAATATATATATTTCTCTTCGCCTACTATCAAAAGTAGCATATTTTACATGCTGGGCAAGCACAAAGGAATTTTAACAGGATGGGCCAGTATAAGTGTGAAAATACCTCCCCCAAAATACCCCCTGCCAAAATACTCGCTGTATCTACACAGACTGGAAATGTAGTACAGAGTAACAATGAAAGAGCTACTTATGGCAGTCGATGCAGCAGTGCAACAAGAGAAGAGAGAGAAAGAAACAAATGAGATAATATAAAGAATTAACTGGAAAAAATGAGCATTTGGTGGCTGCATGTCAATGGTCAGCACCTCAACATGTTTTCATCCATTTTTCGTGCTCAGGGAAACTCACAATGGCATTTTAAAATGTGTGTGCACAGTCCTGTTCAGGTGTCGGGGCCCAGTGTCATTGAACACGAATGTTTGGCAAGCTGAAGTCTACTCAGACAACAACAGGCTCAGCTCAAATTAAAAAGAGAACAGTAGTGTGAGGCCGCTGCGGCTCCCGCAACTGTAGGAATCTGTTCTGGATTTATTGGTTTCAATTTCACACCTCTTCTCTTTTAATGCCCGCTGTTTCGCTCTGCTCCTCCTGTCAAGTGCACGTTTCTCCTCTCCTCTCCAACCTGCTCCTGAGCTCCTTCCAAAACTCCTCTAATTCCTGCTGGTTTTTGCCTCATTTTCTCCTCCCCGTCCCCATCCTTTGTGCTGATTAGTCTTCTATTTTTTTTTTTTTTTTTATTGGAAAGTACTATCCTTGGTTTCTCTTTTTTTCTGCTCTGCAGTGATCTCTTTGGCTCTTTTCTGTTTGCCTGTCCTTTATATTGCACCAGTGGACAGAGAGCTGCAAAGCCACCACACGACAACTTTAGTTAAGGTTAGGGAGTGTATGAAAATTATTAGAGGGGGTGGGTTATGTATTTTTTATTATTTAATTATTATTTAATGGTGCATTTTTTTTGTGGCTGCATTTCCACTATTTTGTTATATTTGCAATAATATATTATTTTGAAGTAGTGTATTGTAGTTTTTTTTTTTTTTTAAAAGTCAGGGTCCAACAAAAATATTAATAATGCTGAGGACAGCCTGCTTTCTTTAAAATGAAATTTTATGAAGATTAAAGATTTAGCCCAGAAACCTACCCAAATAATTTTCATACAGTCTTATAGCCGTTGAAAATGTATTTAAAGTGAGCATAAGGTTTTGGTTTTGGCTGAAACAGAATATAAACTATTTGCTGCAAATGGAAATTTCACTCCAAACTTTCTTATGTATTAGCGACTCAATTTGGGTCATCCAAATTAATCCCAAGGTATCCACCCCCGCTTACTTCCTTATTTGAATGTCAAACTACCACCTGTTCCCGCCATGTGACTCCATCTTCTGTTTCATTTTAACACAGAAATTGTCCACAGTAATTTTTTTTAAAAACTATAATTAAGAATTTCAGGCTACGTTTTCTCCTGTTGCAGTTGTGCCCTCCATCTCTCCTCCCCGTCTCCTCTCATCGCCGGGGTTTTTACTCGCCCTTCCTCCGTGGCGGTGTCTGTCGTCCCACTGCAGAGGCAGAATGACCCGCAGGCTGTGAATTTAAACGAGGCTGAGAGCTGGGCAGGCCTGGGCCGCACCCGGCCATATGGCTCTGTCTCTGATAGAGGGATGAGGGGGGTAGGAGGAAAGGGGCAAGGATGAAGGGGTAGGACAGAACAAGGGAGAGGATGAGGAAAGCTTAGTTGGCAGAATGAAAACGAACAAAAGGGGGGTTTACAACTGAGAGCAGAGCAACTCAAGTCCCAAAAAAAACAAAAAAAAAACAAGAGCAAACGTGGCTCTCTCACCTGGAAGAGGGAGGAGGAGGAACACAGAGGCGCACGGTGAGGAGCAAATTACCTGGCATTAATCTGGAGGCAACAGCAAGGAGGATAGAGTGTGGAGGAGAGAGGGAAGGCTGGTCACAGGTGCCGACGAGGCACTGATTCACCTGGCAGAGGAGTGGAGCTCAAAAAACAAGGGAAAAGAAAGAGAGGGATGAAAGGAGAAGGAGCAGAGAGAGGGGTCGATGCCAGCTCACTCGGGTAAAAAAGAAAAAGAAAAGAAAAGAAAAAGGAAAAGAAAATGAAGAAAGATCTTTACCAACAGCTGGCATTAATCTGGAGCAGGAGGGAAGAAGGTACACACTGGAAAAAGTTTAACCTTGACTCAAAAAATAAAGTAAGAATTCTCCTGAAATATTTTTAGTTGAATGCAGCATCAGCAGTGCTGAGGGCATTGCACCAGACAGTTGTGATGAAGAGCGAGCTGAGCCGCAAGGTAAAGCTTTGATTTACCCGCAAATCTATGTTCAAACCCTCACCTATGGTCATGAGAATAGTGACCGAAAGAGACCGAGATGAGCTTCCTTCACAGGGTGGCTGAGCTCAGCCTTAGAGACAGGGTGAGGAGCTCTGACAGAGGGAGTCTGGAGTAAAACCGCTGCTCCATCGTGTCAAAAAGAGCTAGCTGCGGTGGTTCGGACATCTGATTAGGATGCCTCCTAGCGCCTTCCTTTGGAGGTGTTCCTCCAAACTGTCCAACCACAGACCCTGGGGGAGACCCAGAGCTCGCTGGAGGGATTATGTATCTCATCTGGCCTGGGAGCGCCTCAGGATCCCACAGGAGGAGCTTAAAAGCGTTACTGTGGAGAGGGACGTCTGGAATACCTTGCTCAGTCTGCTGGCACCGCCACACAAACACTGATACACAGAAGAACATTGATGGATGGATGAACACTCAATTATCTAACTGAAACTTGACTTTTTAATGGGAGTGGATGCATTGCTCCCCAAAGTAATGCCACTATAGATACTAAGTCTTGTTTATAACTTGACATCAGTTGGCATTGCCTACCCTTACTTTTTATGCCAAAGCTATTTTACCAAAGTGAGGTAAACAATTAAATTGTAATAGGTCATATTAGCATGCTTTGCAAGGTCTGGCTTACAAATCAAAACCTTCAGGCTTCTCACTGCCATTAATGCTTGGAATGACAGCTAATAAACTCCACTATATGCACCAACATTGCACCCACATGGTGGAGAATGTCACCACATCACACACGGTCTATCCACATGTATCATTAGTAAGTATTGCAGACCACAATCTACATACAATAATGCCATAGCAATGCAGGAAATTAGACTTTCTTAGAGTGCTACCACATCAAGTTATACAAGCCACTAATTTGAGGTTGAATCCCATTAGAATTCTTAATATTAGTCCTCCATCACTAACTTTTTAGACCTTGAGAATAGAGAAATAACTTCATTCTGTTGGTCTTAAAAAACACAAATTGAATGCCCAACATTGCTGTACTTTTTTCAGTGTGTAGAGGTGAAAGGGGTGAAGAGACAAAGAGTTCAAATATCAGGCTAAAGGAGGAAGGGAAAGGACAGAGAGGAGAAAAGAGGAAAAAGGCAGTTTTAAGATGAGAGGAGAAACTGGAGATACAAACTGAAAGACGAAAAAGGTAGACTGAAGAGGAACGGAGAATGGAGTACAGAGGGCCAGATGGAAGGAGAGAGGGAGGGAGGAGAGACAGGAGGATATAAGAGAGGACAGGAAGGAGGGCGGGAGACAATACATACTGGCCTGGTGCTGAGCCGGCTGTGGAGGCTGGGTGTCGGGCTAGTCTCCACGGCCCCAAGGGTGCAGACGGACAGAGGGAGGGAGACGAGGAAACAGAGATCAATTCTGTCAGAACTGGGTTCATACCCCCGGGGCCACAGAACTGGGCTGGCCCAGGGAGAGTCAGAGGAGGAGAGTGGAGGGGGGGCAGTGGTGCTATTTATATCATTTTATTCTGGACTTAAGGAGATATATGTGAGCACAAGACATAGATATTTGTGCACACGTTTGAACATCTGTGCATGTGGAAGTACTGCATACGCATATTTGCACTCATAAATCAGTCAATTAAGGACTGCTGTCTCGAGAAGGACACACACACGGAGAGCTAAACATCCTTTTGTCATTGCAGCGGAGAGTCATACATCCGAGAGAGCACCAGAAGCAAGACGGAGACAAAGACGGAGGGAAAGAGTGAGGTAACCCCGCCTTGTCCCCAGCACCGGGGGAAATCTCCAGCTCCAAGGTTAATTAAGCACTGGAAATGAGATCAAGAAGCTTTCCCTTTCCGACTCATTAACCAATCACAACGCTTCTACAAAACAGTTCAGCACTCATCTCAGAGTGCAGAATAATTGTCTGTCAATGCAGATCAAAAATCAAATCACGCGATAGAGCATCTTCGGCAACAGCCAGAGGCAGGTACAAAGAAAACAGGCACAAATTACAAATTAGAAAATGAAATGGCATCATTGTGAAAGTACTGGTCATTGTATATGGGTGATGTCTTTGAATCAAGTGGGATTATTTAACAATGCAGACCATGGTTTTCGTTTCAGATTAAATCAGAGCTCGGAGTGAAGCCGAAAGCACTAGATGTCATAAGGACAAAGTCATTTTAATAAAAGGAATCAGCGCCACTGGAACGTTTTCACTACCGCCTGAAAGACTGCAAACCCTGTGCGAGCTGAGGTGTCGTGGCAAACTGAGGCAGCTTTTTTTGACCACGTTTTTTTTTTTTTCATAAAAGCCATATAAAAGTCTTTGTCTCTGTCAACCAGTCTCAGCCCTCTCAGTTCAAATATGCCAAAGCTTGAACCATATTCTCTTTCACAGCATGGTATTTGAATTGCATTGAGATTAGAATACAGCGCTTTGCCTTATCTGTATGAACAATGACTCACAACTTACAACTTACTTCATGCTGAAAGCAAAGGTTTGAGTCATATCAGGACTCAACCTGCACCCCAACAATTACTGCTGAAGTCATCGCTTGACATTCATTAAATAAATATCATTAAATTTGATAGGACGACCATTCAATAATGATTTTCCAATAGTGGTTTGAGTCTGTTGTTCTGTGAGTCACTATGTAACCACAGCAATTTAAGGCCCATGTTTGCAGCTCTTGACCCCAGATCAGTAGTTCTATCACAGTCACACAGCCACATGGCGTTTTACCAACGTGTACTCTGCTCCGGACAAGGTCACAGCAAGAAATTCTGTGATAAAGGAGCAGAGATCAAGGCATCACAGCCTGAGCATCACTGCGCTGTACCAGCATGATGCATGTACTGAACATGGCTGACACTGTAAAAGAAAAAAAAAAAAAGAAAGAAAGGAGAAAGGCAGTGTTGCTGGAGGATGATCCAGTGCTCTGGTGTATTCCTTTATATATTGACTTTATCTTTTTAATGTGCAAAGTCATTATTGACTTAGGTATGGAAAATGAACTTGTTCTTTGCTACATAATGCTGCAATAGAAGTATAGAAAACAGCTTTTCCTAAACAAACTGTAGATAATGGCATGTATCAAAATATTACTTCTGAAGCAGTGGTTCCCTTCCTTTTTTGTCTGGTGTACTTCCACAACCTCTTCATTGACACCAACCATCATTTGATAAAGGTGAATTGTCAAAGTTTAGGTCTGGTTAGAATGATTTTTAGCTATTAAGTGTTTATTCAATACTTTCAAACCATGGGGAAAAAAGGTACTTAGGAGAAGGTGAAAGGGGTCATGGCAAGGGATCCCGTATTGATCTGTGGTTCTTAAGAAGTCAATCAAACCAGCTGGATTATTCCAAAGCAGTCGTTCCCAGCCTTTTTTGTCTGATGTGCTTCCACAGTCTGAAAAGCGAAAGCCAACTAACCGAAGTTCTCGTATGACAGAGAACTCTGAAGGCAGCAGAGAAGGAGGCAGGTGCTAGAGAAAGATCAAAACCACCGACTGAATAAATAGTGGCCCGAGCTTCTGGAGCGTCTGAAAAGTGAAGCCAATGCAGATGTGCCTTAAATCTGCATTATTTGTAAAGGCCAGCAGGGGGGTGACTCCACTGGCTGCAAATCAGATTGTATGTAAACTTATGAGAAAATGACACAACTTTTCACTTGAGCTTATGGCCTCAATCACTAGTTTCAAGTGTTCTTCAATGCAGCGTGAAGCTCATTTAGTAAATTATGCTCCCATTTAGAGTAAAATAGGCAATATAGTAGGGTATGCTTTCAGACGTGGCTAGCTTATTATTGACAGGGTACTACCATGGTGTATGTTCAGTCAGATTCAGCCAGGATTGGGGAGTAGCAATGCGTATCCTTCCCAGCTTCACCCTCTCAAAGATGGCAACAGCCTTACCTGTTGTATAGAATAATGAATTCAACAATAGTTTTCTTAAACATATAGTAAAAGACCAGACCAGTATTCATATTGTTGCAGTAGGTGAACAAAAATGTGCATGCAGCATTGCCTCCATCCACAAGAGTCGTAATTTAGAAAAAAAATCAATTTCTCGCATTCATCACACTGTCAGAAATTACAAGGAATGGCTTTCTGATTACTAGGCTGAGAGACACTGAGTTTTGCGTGAGAATAAACTAATTTTGTTTGCACTGTATAATACTTAAGAAAGAACTCCCCGCAGTATTAGTGTGTGACATGCAGAATAAATGGAGGAAGCGAGAATATCACAATGACTTCTATTGTATAACCTCATTTAACAATGAGGTTTGCCATACATGATTTATAGATCTTAAATGTATGAGAACAGGGAGACGGGATGTGCTGTACTCTATATTGTTATTCAGACTAAAAAAGTGTCAGTAAAACAGGATGTGGATTTAAATAAAAAGATGAAAAAACAGTGAGGCAAAAGGGCAAAAGATGGACTAGATAAATTCACCGCCGTCTCTCTCACACACCTCTCTGCTGTTGTTCATTTGTCTCAATTAGTGAGCATCCATTCAGGTTGTACAGTCCGTAAATTCATCTCACCCAGCCATCTATTTGCTTTATCTTTTCTATTTTTCCCTCTCTCTGCCTCTTTTCTTCCTTTATTTACTTTTAATTTTCAACTTGAGTGGCATAAATGTCTTACATTGCCTAAACACAATTACTGAGATAATCACGACAAAGGAAATATGCTAAATATTATGATTACAGAACAAGAGTCAAAGCATCTACTGAATATTCTAATTTAAAAAGAACAAACTCATCAAGGGGGAACTATCAGATACCACGGAGCTGTGGCTGAATCAGTGTACCTTAGGAGATGGCAGCCTGCCACATTCTGCAGCTAAAATAAGCATCACCTTAATCTTCAAGTACAATAACTTCGGCAATTTGACTTGGTGACATTGATGCCGAAACATATTGACACAGTTCACTACAAATGGACTCGCATGGAACCGGGGCACCAAGTCCTCACATTAAGTGCAGAAGGGGCACGGCCCTTAACGTTCCAGCGATATTAGCATTTCATTGTGAACTGCAAATGTGAAAAGTAATAGTGGGTCTGAGCTGCATGGTGCACAGAATCACCGCAGCTGTGGCACACGGAGTGGCCAGTAAGCCAAAAAACGCCTGAATAGGTGGCAGATCTTTATTTATTTATTATTTTATTCAAATGATCTATCATGCGTTTGTTGCCGATGGTTTCTAATTGCGTGCCTGAGCAATCACAGAACAATGGGGCTGCAGCTCGTTCTGTCTCTTTTTCCTTTGTAATGAAAAACAGAAGCAGCAGCAGCTGGGTGGTCAACTGTTGTCCTTCACATGCCAGTGACCAGCTCGCATTGATCACCGCACGTTACTTTATCAAGGCTTGGCGCAAGCACACACACAAACTGGAACCACACATGTACGGGAAGTGGACACAATTTAAAAGAAACACCTGGACATTGTAACAGCATTACAGACTATTGTGTTGTGGAGTAAATGACTTGAATAATATAACACTACATGCATGGCCTTATATTTTTACATCCTCTCTGCATCTGGTATACTAGCCTCAGCCTCACATCAGCATCCAACCATACAGACCTTCTTCACAGCAGACATTTGGATCTGTCAAAGCAGGGAAAGCAGAGGTGTAATTGACAACATTAGCGATGGCTGTATCCCATGAGGGCGAGCCAGTATCAGGGTTTGGTATTGTACATAATGGTTATTTGCTTTTTAACAATGTATCAAATAAGTATCTGCAATGTGGAATTAGTCACATGTAGTGACAAACCCAAAGGCAACTGTGAAATCCTGTCAGCTCTACAGGGGATTATAGCATTTTTCAGATCATTGTTTTGGTTGTTCCACCCCAAAAATATCCTCTTCACAATACCAGCTCACAAAATCAGCTCAAAAAAAACAAAAAAAAAAACAACTGTACACAACTCACCCAGCACCAGATGAGAGACAAGGTATAGTGACTATCCGGTGAACGTGATGGAGCATTTAGCAGCTAAAGAGTCAGACATTTGTCTTAAGAGTTGCTGGAGACCAGAGGGAGGTGACCAAAAAAGAGCTAAAAGGAGAGTGAATATTGGACTTGTATTCATCAGGTGGGCAGATAACCAACTCCAAATGAATGCTAATGTTGTTTGGTATTTGCTCCATGTGTAAATAAGCAAGTGTTTGCTGACATATCAACTTTTTAAGGTGATGTCAATGTTGTCTTTATAGCTTGTTTCTGCTGCCTCCAACTGGACAAAAAAGTTAATGGAGGTTTAAGATAAGGGAAAGATAACAAATATACCCATCTACGTAATGCACGCAATGGTTAAGGTTAGTGTGGTTCGGGTGGACAAAGGGCTTGGTGTACTGCATGAAAATCCACCTCCCTAATGCTCACACCCTCACGTCCTGTACCACTTCATTCTGAATTGGCACTGGACATAATATCACATCACCGGTGATCAATTGTCAAATACTAACTAAATTCTTAGGGTTACTGGGCTGCAACATCAGACAGAAAGATACCACCCACCCACATCAAATGTCTTCATAAATACACCTATCTAATCGGCCAGAACCACAAGGTAGGCTGGCCAAAAGGACTGTCTTGTCTGTTAATTTAGATGCTTTGAACTCACCCTTTAAACCTACATAAAACTTCACTGTCAGCCGCTGACACTTGTCCACCTAAAAAGTGAAAACGCAAATAAATCAAGCCGTGGATGCTAATTTGAAGGATAAGAAGACTCGCCAGCAGCACTCCTCTTTTTTTCCTCTTGTCTGTTGAGCCACAGGCCAGCTGAAAAATTGATTTTGCTTTGTGCAGCATGATGGCTGCATATAAATATGGAAAGATTTGTGGTAATTTCTCAACGCTATCTGGAACGATCAATGTGTGACTTTGCTGAGTGTATCTGATTTCAACAGGTGTCATCGCATTTCATTTTTCGGGCCATGATATAATTGTAAATGAGATAAACATAATTGCCCCTCCAGGCTCACAGTGAAGTTGAATGTCTCTATTAATGTCCTATGGGGAAAGAGCGCGTTTATGTAGAGGGGGGTGTTTCCCCCCCTGCAGACTATTCACATTCCTCTCACCCCATTTCTCCCCTTGACACACCATTGTAGTCCCTCCGGCGAAGACCATTTCATTGTTTGTGTGCGTGTAAAGTGTGATATTGGTCATTAATATTTCATGCTGTCTATCTGAGTGGTTCCTTACATATGCACAGAAGGCTTTGTGTGTGTGTATGCATGTGTGAGGGGACTGTGTTTGTGGTGTGAAACTGATGTCTTGGTTGGCTGTCACATCCTTTGAGTTCCAACCTGACCTATCATGTCCACATTGGAGGAAGCCCACCAGGGATTAACCAATCACGGAGCCCCCCGCTGAGCAGAGATTAAACCAGCCTCCCTGAGTGGCAAGTGATCAGAGAGGATCAATCTGACAAACAAACACGCACATGCATGCACGTTTTGTGATGGAGCTGTTCGAACCTGCTGCGTGGGTGAAGGTCTAAGTGAAGAGGAAGACAAATGGGCCATAAGTTATAAAGCTGACCAACATAAAGTCACAGACCCTGCAGTACAAACTGTCACAGTCGGTGCCATTGTTCCAACAGTCCATAATTCTGCTTCCCTCTGTTACAGCATGTTCCACAAGGACCCACCAATACTCTGACCCTGACTTTTATTTCTACACCTAAACATCTATCCAACCATCTAACAAACACTAGCCAATCAGAGGGGCATTGGGCTGGTCATTGCGGACATTGTTTGGACAGTTGGGACATCAATCTCCCTTTTTTAATACAGTGTATTAGCTCTCTCTTCCTCTTCTCAATCTTTCCAAAATCATCATCAAGTGCATTTCTAATCAGTTGTTTTTATTCACAGTTTCAGTTTGTGCATTATAAAAACCCAGAAGCCTCCTGAAATTCAGAAAAACGGTCTGTTTTTTACGCTTGACTGAGGTGGAAAAATTGATGTTTTGATAAAAGCAAAATACTTTATGATAAATGTGCAATGGGAACGGACTAAAACCATGAGGTGCACACACTTAAGAACACACCGTTTTGACTGAGGTCTGACTACCAATCTTTTATTACATCTCACTGCATTCTCCTCTTCTGCAGTGGTTTAATGGCACCTGACTAAATTCTGAAGGCTGAACATGTGATTTCATTTTTTGCATGTTGTATGTAAGGACAGCTCTGTGTTAAGTGTTTTTCACAGTAAGATTTTTGTGGAAACTGAGCTAAAACCAGTGCAAAACGCTCTTAATGGAAAAGGCATGAAAACATTTTTTTCCTTTTCCAAACTAAAGCATCGAAATTTTGGCATTGCGAACAAAACACAGGTATTACTCTGGCACCACTCTCAAAAATGAACAAACCGAGCGCTACAGAACACATCAACAGATGTCTTCGTGTGGAGTGTGTTCCAAAAGGCCACAGAGCAGACACAGTTATTTATATGAGCGATGGTTCATGGTGAAATCATACCTGCACACTGTTCCAGGAAATAACTGCAAAGCCATTTAAAAATAAAAAATGCAAGGGTATTTAACGCCATCGCATTTGTCGTTAAATAGGTACACAAGATAAAATTGAGCCTCAGGCAGCCACCTCTCCTCTGGCTCATTTCATTGCTTTCCCTCTTTCTCTTCCTCTCCCATCCTCCCAGTTCTAATCCCTGTTATCTATTTGATTGACCAAACCCTTTAATCACATCGCTATCTCGAGGATGGAAATGGCTGTGGCTAGATAATTAGCTGCTAGATAATGGATGCCTTTTTTTCTCCCCAACAGCCATCCTCTCCTCCCTCGTTCGGTGGTCATTCCTGGAACAAGTTTATAGTTAATTGACTATTCATCACGAGCCATCTGATGCTTGCCGAGAGTTGCTTTCGCCAACATTCTCCACTTTTACCTCCCCGCATACAGATACCCAGTCGCACAGAGGTGGGAGTGAATATTAAACACACACATGTGCATGATTGTGCATACAAGTACAAACACAGAAGCTGACATGCATTTGCATAGGCATAAACATATAAGCCAGCTCATCTACATTTATAATAGCTAGCAATTTAGCCAGTTTAGAGCTTGATTATGTGGTAAACAATGTGAATTTAATGAAAAGCAAGGCGGCCCTACACGGCAAATGTAAGGGTGTGTGACCTTTGACAAATAGACAAAGCACAGATTGTGTGACCTCCATCAAAGACGGAAAGTAATGCTGTGAAACACACCATGAATGTGTGGGTTTGCGTGCTCGCCTTTTGCATGTAAGCACTGGTAGAGTTAAACATTATCTTCAAATTAGAAAATTACAGTTTTGCTGCAAACTGTGTTTCAAAGCACATCTATATACTTATCTTTTCTGTGCACCTGCCAAATGTTCTTTATGCCTGACGATAAAATAATGAGGAAAAACTGACCATCTACTGACCCCTCTTCAGAATTAGCAACAGACATGTTTTTAAGCTACATTTCCCTCATTGATCTCGTTTTAGTCCTGCTGCCCAGCTATCAGCTACCAGCCCTGGAAGAGAGAGTCTGCTCTTCTGATCCTTTCCAATGTTTGTTGTTGCATTATTTAAAAGGTTCATTTCAAGTTTCTTCTGTCCACTTGAAGCAAATGACTCGTTAGGGGTTGACATGACATGACTTTTATTTTGGAGAGCACTTTGTGGAGCAAGTTTATTGTAAGTGCTACATTAAGATTACTTTTTTTTTCTCTTTTTTTTGGAGCATAAGGATTAATTTGGTTGGTTTCTTGTCAGTTTAGTCTAATGTTGTTGGTTTTTGAGTTAGTTTTGTGTTGTATAGTTGATTCTATGCTGGTCTTGTTTTAGCATGGTTGGTTTTATGTTAGTTTAATGTTGGTTTTGTGTTGGTATGGTTGGTTTTATGCTAGTTTTTTCATAGCTGGTTTTATGTTGGTTTTGTGTTGGTATGGCTGGTGTTACATTCATTTTGTCTTAGTATAGTTGGTTTTATGTTGGTTTCGTGCTCTTATGATTGGCTTAGTGTTGGTTTTGTCTAAGCGCAGTTGATTTGGGGTTGTTTGGGTCGCTGGTTGAAATGTATTTAAACATATTCATAAGTGTTTCATAGGGTCATTGTCAGTGTTAAACAAACATTTTTTCATCCATGGCCCATTTCAGCTGCAATCCACTTCATGTAGGACAGTTTTGGTGTACCAATGCACGCTGAAAAGGAAACTAAAAACACACATTTTGCTGTGCAGCAGAATCTGGTGGGTTCTTGCACATTCACTTATCACATTTGTGGAGCAATGGTAAAGTCTACACTGTGGTCTTGCATTATAAATTAGTCAGAGGAGGAACGTACCATAAATTTTGTATGGTACAGCCCCCTTAAACAGGTCTGGCAATGCAACTCATCAGGGCACCAAAGTATTGCCCAGTGATCCTTCATCATGAATCTGCAATTTCTTCCAACGGGCAAACAGACATTCACATTTTTCCCCCAATTAAAGTATCTGAGTCTGTGGATAGCTACGGGATAAATTGCCTCCTAATCGGGCAGGTGGGCTGCGAGGACTCTGGGTGTCAGAAGGCTTTAGATCATTCCATTTATTACCAAGTTGATTTAATCAACACTGCCCGCTGATTTGATGAATTGCTCTAATAAGCCGCTTGGTGAATTGTTCATCTTTGGGGGGAAGACACCATGTTCAAAAAGTCTTTTAATGCTGCCAACATTGATAAATAATTGCAGGTATTAAAAGTGAAAGCAACATATGGAAATAGAGAGCAGAGAAACAAGTGTGATTATGAAAGAGAGGGAAACAAAGAAGGGGAAAGTGAGAGGTGGTGGCTGAGCAAAAACTTTTCTTTTGGAGAGAGAGTGGAAACTTTATCTGCAGTAACTGGTTGGCGTCATCTGAACAAGATATTGATCTGTCATAATATTCCAAAGCACTTCAGGTGTCCTGACTTGAAACAAAGTGCATGCTCACCTCACTTTGTTCACATTGTTTTTGAAAGTTAATCCCACTATGACGACCACAAAATACACATGCTAACAAGAATCGCAGCATTTAAAGTGATGGTGCTGCATTTTCAACTCAAGTTGAAACTGTGAAGAACAAACACATAACACACTCATGGCAGTGGTGTCATTTAAACATCAGTGAGGTTGGTGTGATCAGATACATGCCGGCACAGGAGCTCATTAACTTCACTCCATCATCCAATTTAAATACCCACAATACAGCAAAGGACAGTATGTCCGCGGCTTTATGCTCCAAATACTCCCTTTTCATGCCTAATTTACACATACAGATGATTAATGAAACAGTAGTTGTTGTCACATGAGCTCCACTGTGTGTGCATGTGTGTGCGCATGTGTGTGTGGGTGATGCTCTGGCACTTAAACAACCCCACATACTGTGGTGAGAACTCATGCAGAGAGAAAGTAGTGTGGGGTGGTGGAGGTCTGTCCCATCTGTCTCCCTCAAGAGCAGAGCAGAGTATCCCCCCCCCACACACACACACACACACACACACACACATAGACACACACACACACACACACACATAGACACACGCAGAGTTGTGTTTCCATCACTTTTGTGGATGTTACATAGACTTACATTTATAGCTTGGAGACCATAACCACAACCACTATTTGCCGAACCTAATCCTTGCCTTAACCCTTACCTTAACCCATGTATTCACCCTTAAATTTCATGATTTGTGTTGCACACAAATATGACTAAACACACCCACAAACACACAAGCTGGAAGGCATAAAAAAGTCATTTATTGGATGGGAAGCTTCGTTATGGAGTTAGTATTTAGTTAGTACCTGCATTCATCTATTATCCATTTTTTTTCTTGTAAGCCACACTGTGTGACAGGTTGACAAAACTAATTTTCTATTTGATCTATTTTTTAGCAAATATAATTGGAGTCGCAGCCTTTATTTACGGCAATTAATTATGCATGTGCTTTTTCTCTTTGAAACGATGCATTCTGTCCGTGTTTGTTCACATGGGAAGTGTTTAGATTTGCTGTTTGTCCTCGTTAATCAAACTGATGTGAGTCTTTGCAGGATTATTGTTACTTTGAACTAAACTGACATTGTGTGTGTGTGTGTAGAAGCTGCTCTGTGTATTATTAAGAACCTTTCAATAATTGGGAAAACCGGTGTTTGTCTTGTCTAATCATAATCAAAAATTACATTAACACATAGCATCTGTAAACCTCTACAAAAACTCAAATCTGGCTAACCCGTTACAGCTAGCCTGATTTTGGTGATTTTAATGTCGATGGAGTTGAAACCCTTCAGTTCAGACTACACGATATCAGCCCGATAATAACCCAACCCGACAGACATTTGGTTTTGGGAACGAATGCCGGTGGAAAACGGAAAATACGAACGCTTTTCAATGCACAGCTGATAACCGAGGCAAAGCGAAACAGGAACGATGGTGATGGTGGCACGAGGTGGAACTCTGAAACAGCGGAGAGGTCACCATCGCTCATTCTTTTAAAGTTTTTCTGAACATGAGTTTGTTGTGAAAGGTGGCAAGCTATGATTGGTCGGAGACTGTCATGTCTCTCGGCCAAGTCCCGTTCTAGTCTGATGCAGTGATCATCATAACAGACAGGAGTATCGTGGAGACTGAAGGCAGCATTAGGTTGTTGTAACACTGAACCTCTTTTGTGAGGCTCAAACAAACTTTGGTGCATTTACTCGTCTAGTTTGGTTCTTTCTGTCAAACTATGGTGCCGGCTTAACACCTGGATCAAGACTGTCTGAAAAGGTGGGTCTTAAGATTTAATGACAGTAAATGTGATTTCAGGATTAATTCAAAAGCTAATTAAAGCTATTGAATTCATCTGCTGATCGTGAACTCCCAAGGAAGCGATCCTATAAGCAGTCTGTACAAGCAGCATATATAATTATCCAAGATCATTTGGTAACCATGGTAACATATGCATGCCACCATTGGAGTTCAGGGATTTTTATTTTTTATCATTCATTATTTATTTTCTGCCAAGGTTTTAGTTATTTAGTATTGCTATTAGGGTTCTGTCACATGACAGATTTCTGTGTGTCACAAAGGAAACTGAGAACTGTAATAAACAGAGTCACAGCTGCAGAAATGAAACAAAATCGATGGTGGTGAGACAAGATCCTGAAAAGCAAACAATGAATAAATAAATATAAATTAAATGGAACAAAAAAGTTATTGTTATTATTATTATTAACAAGGGTTAAATCAATAAGAGAAAGACCTTCTGCTTCCTCTCCAGCTGAACTGAAAGTGACGTTACAAGGTCAGTTTGACTGTTGTCTGTTGGCACATGTATTACATCACGACAATGAAATATACTAACAACAAAAGGACAATGATTTCTCGTATAAAAGCTGAAATAACAATATACTGTGACACTGTAATTATATAGACTGCAAACAATTCCAGAGCATAGTTACAGTCTCAATTAGGTTCATCTTCCACTTTTGTTCTGCTTTTGGATGTTATGACAAAAGAAATACCAAAACTAAGCAACAGGAAATTGGACTAAATTAAGCCAACATATGCCAAGTGAAGAAAAAAAAGATGAATGTCTTTACTGAATAATTTAAACATCAGTAAGATATGTATGGAAAAAAAAACCTTACAAACTAACCGTACATTGTGTAGATGTGGCTTCCCCTGACCAATATGGCGGCCACAACACATCACTCCAGTGAACAGCAGTGGCCACAGCAGTATCTGTGTGCACATACATATGGTCCTCCATCTCCCCTGGCGTCACACAATATGTGCCCACTCCCTCACTCCTCTGTCACATCTTGGGAGAGAAGCTCCTTGGAGAAGGTTCTCCTTCATACAGTCATTGTATGATTTTAATTAAGCTTCTACAACAACAGTGCAGCCTTGTTGTCCATAAAATGTGGAAAACCCAGTGCAGACCAGTATTTCACAGTACAATGCACTTGATTGCTGCTGGGTTTCTGTGCATCTTTAGACTGTGTAATTTTATCACTGTATAAAAAAATGTGTCATCGCTTCAATTGTATTTGAAATTAGGGGTTCAAGCAACATCGCTCGCTGCTGGAGCCCTATTTTTTTTGTTCTCATTGTTCTTTCTTCTTCTCTCTTATCTTTTCTCCACTAAAGGTGTTTGTACAGCAAAAAACAGAAGACTGAAAGTCACCAAAATTAGCAGGTGGGTTGCAAAATGGAAATGCACTTCTCAGGCACATAAAATGAAACTCATTGACCTAAAGGTGGTGCTGTAAGAATCGAGTTTACATTTTTACAATTACCTCAAATACAGCTTTGATTAAAGTCTAAATTCTTTCAGCATTTCAATCTGTCAAGTCATCTGCATCTTTGCTCCAGTGGTTTCTGCTCTAAATCTCAATTTTCTCAAAATCCATCTCAGTGGAAACCACTGGGCCAGTCGGGATCAGCTACAGACTTTCTCCATCTTAAGCTCTTAAAGAAAAAGTTTATATCTCACAACCGGCTGCATGGATTTGTACGAAATTCTGTTTGCATCCTCATTCAGGTGCAACCAGAACTGACTTCTCTTGATAATAGATATCACATATTTAAAATTAGTTCGTTTATGTCAAACATTGAGTCTGCACTCACATTCACTGTCTGCCTGTAATTAGTACAATATGCACATTTCTATTTCATCAAATGCTAGATACAACTTCACCAACATTTGACAAAATTAAAACCACCAACTATTTCTGTACGTCGCTTTCACATTTTGACTTTTGGGGTCAATTAAATAAGAAAGAAGCATTTAAAATCTTGCAATCTGCTTCGACCTCGATCTCTGTGGCTATAATTGCCTTTCTTTTAATATCATGCAAAGATAAGTGATGTAAACAGCATGGTGAACGTATATTCTTTTGGTGACGAAATAAGAAACAAGAAGGAACTGAACAGTTGTAATGACTAGTGATTACTGAGTGAAAACACTGTACCAACACATGGTGAAGATAGCACGCTCCGTGTAACTGATTCTGCCTTTGTTCTTCAATAGAGGGAGCACAATCAAGACAAAAAATACATTCATTATCATCAAGTCTCATTAGTAATGAATGTCACGCTGGTTTAAACAGGAGAAAATGGATTTTGATGCCATCTAACATGCCATCTTGATAACATTTTCACACAACACGAAGCGTCTTCAGGTAAGGTTTTTTGTTGCTAACTGGGTGTTGTTCAACTGAACAGAATGTTTGGAAATTAGAAAGTAATACAGATAAGACAGACTCATCACTCTGTTGGTCTTTTTGAGCACCAAAAACATGCAATCCTTAAAAATCACAAAAATACAGTGTTTTATTTTTCTTCTCTAACAGATCTTTGGCAGAGCGGATGCACATCGGTTCACCTGGCAGCAGTTCATTTTGTATAAAATGAACGTTAATACTGTGTGTAAAATCTAAAAATAAGAAGCCTGCTAACAGCTTTGATTCTGGCCTTGATTTTATTGGGGTCAGCTGGGAGCAAGGAGGCTGCAGTGACGGCACAGTTCATGTTTTAAGGGGGGGCATTTTCATAATGGCACCCTCTGGATCAAAGTCTTTGTGAGGCTCACACTGTGGCCAAAAGTCTATAAAATACATAGCTGATGTGATGGCTGTGACATCATGACCCAGTGGAATAAATAACCGTCCTGTGAATGTAAATGTGGGTGTGTGACCTTGCCTCTGAGATGTAAGGAGAGAGCAACTTCCCGTTTTAAGAGCATGGACTAAATATGTTCAAGCGATAATGTCACAGATGTTGCTGACCTTTCTTGCCCACCCATACATCCCCGCTCCCACATGTCCACAGGCGTTTGTGGACGCATGCGGTTACATCACCACATGGATGCGTACACACGCTGAAACAAATACACATGTGGGCTCCTGCCCTGCTGTTTCTTCATCTCTCCCTTTCTCTGTTTAGTACACCGCGAGGCCTAGCATCCCCTGAACTCTCCATATCCTCTGAGTGACACTGCACACAGACAGACACACACCTTCAGGTACGTGAACACACTCCCACAGTGTGGAGTGACCTGAGTCACACAGAGAAGGCAACATCCACATCAGAGGGTTGTGATGGGGGCTCTTGTCAGAGAGCCTGTTCTCACATCTGTCTCTGTTTTGACCTCTCCCTATGCTCTGAACTCTTCATTGGGCATGTACACACACACACACACACACCCAGGCACACACACACAATCCATGCAGCTAGCTGGCAGCTGAACCTATTAGAAACGACTGGACATGTCAGGACCAGTACAGGCACAGTCATGAAGAACTACGACACTGCCACGCACGCTGTCACATGCTCGCATACATACGCACAATTCGTCTTCTTTGGACAATTCAAGAGCAATTAGTCCGTCCATGCCACTGGGGTTAGGCAGCATATCCGAGTGTGGCTCAGAACCAGAGGAGCGGCACTGCTAGCTAATGATGTAGAGCTGGGGGAAAGGGTCGCCCATGACTTTGGTCAAGACTCGCTTAACATGCTTTCTCTCTCTTTTTATTCAAATGCGGGCTGAAGGTTTGTATTCACGGCTAATTGACTAAACTCTTCCCGCTGGCTGTGTCCTGTCCACTGTCATATTATGTGTAATGTACATTGCAAAAAGTCAAGCCTTTCGTTCGGCTCATTATTCTGAAAACAAGCGTAAAACCCATTCTTAGAATAGCTAATAAGGTGCGTGTTGACATAAAACATTTATGAAGCCAAGACTAAAAGCACAAACATACAGGAAATCCTGCAGATTCCATGATATTTGTAAGTGGTCTGAAGCAGCTAGTTTGGCCTATTAACACTAATGGTTGGTGGTCACTGTCGACATCGCTGACAACGGGAACAGACTGAGTTCAGGTGCATCATTATAACGTCAGAGACATATGACGGCAAACCTGGAAATGAAACTCAGTGGGGAAAAAAGACTGCCACTACATCATTGGAAATCTGCTTGAAAACAGACAAGGAATAAATCATAATCCTGTTTTTCATTACCTTGATGACATGTACTCTAAGGTTGTGAAAAAAGAAGACGAGGGCCTTTATATCTGTTTAGCCAGACACCTACGTTTAAGGATTTGGCCATTTATAGCAAACTGTTATGTAGTCAACAGGGATTCTGCTGGGAGAGATTTTTGAACAGCAGTAGGGGGGATTAACACGAAATTTGGTGCTTATATGGTCCCTAAGAGGAAGAATCCCAATTATTTTTGTGGTCGTCTGACATTTCTTCCGGTGCCACCATGAGGCTGCGCTTCTGCTTCCACAACTATTGGGTGGATTGCCATTAAATTTGGTGCACACGTTTCCCTCAAGATGAGTTGTAATAACTGTGGTGATTGCTGATTGGTGATTTACTCATCTGGTGCCATCATCAGCACAACATCTTCATTTGTAAAATACACCTGCAGAACTAATGACAGGACCGTCAGCCTCAGCTGCACCTTGTGCTAAATAGCAAATGTTAGAATGCTAACATGCTAAGGTACGATGGTAAATGTTCCCTCATGTTAGCATTGTCATTGTGACCATGTTGACCTCAAGGCATCGCTGTACACAGAGTTGCTACCCTGGCCGGAGACCCCTCCTCTTGTTTATTAGACATTATTTGAAAGGTGCGGGTCCACTGGGTTTCACTCTGGCCAAGGAGGGAAGCTGCAGCCCTCCCAGCAGCCCTCTTCCTGCCCCAGTGCACACCACATATTAAAAAATACATGTATTGAAAATAATTCATAATCTTGAATAAATAATGTAATAGTTATCTAAATTATCTAAAATATTAAGCAATACATCAATTATAAATCTAATGAGGTTATACATAAAATCATGTTCTGATATGATTGATGCTCCACTGATGGGATTCCCATGAGGGACGTCAACCTCACTTACTTTCCTTGCCTGTGTTTTACCCACTTTCCTGGGTTCACCCTGTTTATTTGAAGGCTGGTAAAGGCAACCGTCACTTATTTGGCACCACCTGAGAAATCCCACCAAGCTAAAAACATTTTATTAAAAATTTACACACTAATTGGTGAGGCATAAAAGGGTTGACAGACACCTCAGCCCTTGGTGGGGGACTGGAGATTAAGACCTCAAGAAGGGAGCTGTGGAAGTCTTCTCTCCATGATGCACACGCGGCATCCTCCAAGATGAACGGCGAGACTGCTCGCCGCATAACTCACTTACAAGCTATACATGACAAAAACCTTGGCACATACAGGGCAACATGGCCGTCGCCTGAAAAAACAAGCCGACGAGGACGCGAGATGAAAAGCTTGGAGGAGGAAGAAAAAAGGCGCGGCGCTCAACATGTGGCGCGCTGAAAAATGAACGAGTGAGTGGCACAACAGCGTGAACCCAGAGGAAGTTATGGGAGCGGCAGGCAGATCAGTGGCTTTCCCCCCGTGGCAGATTACACAGAATACACACAATGAGAGACAGGAATATGGCAGCGGCTCACTTTTTCTCCCCTAATTATCAGACGCCATATTGGCTCTCTTCAGGAAGAGAGGAGGTAATTTTGTTTCTGAGTCCTTTTGGGAAATTAATTCATTTTACTAAAGTGACTTGGTAATTACAGTGACATCAAGGTTAATTGCCAAATCTGTATTGCTTTGGTGCCGTCAACGTCAAAGAAATCTGTTCTCTAAACACTCACCAGTAGACAACAGACCACACACACACACACACATGCCCCACTTGAGTTATGTGTGCTTTTTGTCTGCACAAAAGCCTGCAGTTGTGCCCAAGCAAACAAGCACAAACACACACACACACACACACACACACACACAAATACCACATTATGAAGGCTTTAAAGATGCTAGTGCTTCATGGCTGAAAGAAAACAGTAAACAAAGTAAAAGGTCAAAAGAGTGCATAACAGCAGAGAGGCAGAGAGCTACAAATACCCATTTTTAGAAATATACATGTGCTGGGCGCCATGTGACATGACCCAAAAAACAGTGTCTTTCATCAGCTGACGACAATCCGCTCTTTCTCTGACGATGAGCTTTGTCCACAGCTTACCGCAACATTCACACCGAAAAGTTTAGCAACAGAACACAGTCATCGGGGTGAAAACTTGGTGAGCATTATTACGAAACATTTGCTCTCCAGGGACCAAATCAACAATAAAAG
Organism: Chaetodon trifasciatus; assembly: GCA_037975065.1. NCBI lineage: Eukaryota > Metazoa > Chordata > Actinopteri > Chaetodontiformes > Chaetodontidae > Chaetodon > Chaetodon trifasciatus. The sequence goes on along the minus strand of JBBMOE010000028.1, from coordinate 511,302 downwards.
ACATGGTCCTCATTAACGGATCAGAATAAGGTGCCAACTGCGGCTGTTATGAAATATGTTTATTGAAAGTTGTGTGGAAAGCCCGAGTACAGCATGATCCACAAATATAACTGCTGATTTGCAATCCTCCTTCTTACCCTTTTATCCTTGAATAATTTGAATTAAATTATTTTTGCCTAATGTTGGTGCCCCTGCGCCGCTGCACCCTATTCAACGTACACTTTGATGTCTTCTTTAATGTGTGTGGGTTTTTTTTTTTTTCGTTGTTTCTTTGCAGAGCTGGTTGGACAGTTTCCTCCAGACAATATTGCCTGACATCGCTGGATAAATATGGGATGCGGCAAAAGTAGAAACAAAAAGATTACTTTATCCACAAGTCCGGTTCTGTCTCGTGTCAACCTGCAGCGTGACTGGCACCCCCATTACTTTCATGTCTGGCAAGGAACGCATCAGATACATTTAAAGGTAATTTAACAATCTCACAAACAATACATTTTGCCATGTCATGCTTTTTAGAGTGTTTTCAAAGAGCACAGCACGGCAGAGCGCACGGAAAATGCCAAAAAAAAACAACTTACATGTGCTGAATTTAAAAGGAGGCCCAGTACATCCAAATATTAGATCCCACAGCCAACATCCGTCCCATGTTACCGCGGCTCGTGTTTGTGCATATGCCTTTCCCATCGTGACAACAGGTGCTGCATCAGCCGGACAGGATGTTCCTGGATGTTGTGGGAATCCCTTAGGCCTCAGTCTCCTGCTGCCTGGTGCGGCTGTCAACAAGCGAACGTACAAAAGAATATATTGAACAGACAATGACACGCGAGAATCCGCTGTGTATATTTGCAGAGAGGGGAAAAAAAAAGTCAGCCATGAAATATAGGAAAAACCAGAAACTATGTGGCTCTGCTTTGTAGAAACGGATCAAGCCGCAAGGCTGTATGTGCGACACTGAGGGTTTAACAGCAGAAATGTGTTGAAATAAATACATAAATACCAGCTAACGTGCTAAAAAAAAGCTGTTTAGAGTCACATCTGGCAGGGAGTGGAGAGTTCCAAACTGGATTCAACTTTGATATTTGACAAACTCAAATGAATTATTACTTGCTGACTGACAAAAGTTTTGCGTTGCTGATGATGTCTACGGTGGTTCATGACTACAGTCAACACAGTCTTAATGTACACATGGCCACTTTGCTCTGGTGCTGTATATCCAACCACAGAAAAAATGGAGACAACTGAACCCTACAACACATTTTTATAGTCACAGTTTTAGAGTTATGACTCCGAGAAGAAAGAGTGCGATTTTGACTTAAGCTGCAGCAACTGGGCACAAAGGTTTTCCTGAACCTTTCTCACTCCATGAGCCGTGGATCACAGTTGCTGCTGCTGCAGTTGTTACCTGTGTCGGTACACGAAAGCTAAATCAGTGAGCTAAACTACCTTCACTAACATTTTCAGCTCAAGAACTGCATTATATAACATCATTGAAAAGAACTGTAACACATCTCTAACACATTGAGAATAATACCCTGGCATCATTCCCAGACTTGGTCCAAAAGTATGGCGCTGGGAACAAACACTTTGTTGAAAATTTCAAATAAAAACTCAATAATGTCACGTCAGGCGAATTAGAATTCATTTCATTATACATCATGATACAGAACAATATCTCTTATTGCAGTTACATTAGCCTCGTTACAGGGCATCAAATTAATCAAATGTGCTGTTAATTTGTCAAACTTTAACACCTTGTTTTAGTGTTTCAACACCTCATAATATAGAAACATGGGCACTCTTATTTAGCAAGTAAAAACCATAACACTACCAGGCTCATCTCTCTTGTTATTGCTTACAGATCAATAATGTATCCAGTTATCATATAGATTCATGTTGAGTCTAAATAAATAATTAGTTTTGTCTTTGAATACTTAACCCAGGAGTTCACAGCGCTTGTGCAGCTCTTAACCAATCAGAAAACAGCTCAAGGCCAGTTGATCCTTGATCAATGATGGGTCTTGATTTGCTCATTAGGCCCAGATGTGAAGTCTAATTAGGCTCACCAGTCTCAATTGGTGTTGTATCGAAACACACACACACACACGCACACACTCACACACATACACACAAACACCCTGGCCCCCCAGCCACCCCCGGACAACCTGAGCTTCCGCAGTGATCAATGTCTCTGTCATCCAGGGCTGTGTCCGGGGCGCCAGGCAGGGCCGGTGAGCCGCTGCGGCCAGGCTCGGGGCTGACATTAGCGGACACAGGGTGAGTGATGTCAGCCTGCTACTCCCGGGGGGCGGCAGAGGCAGGGGATCTGGCTCTGCCCAAAGCAGTGGGCTCGGAGAAAGGTCACTGCTCAGCCTGGTGTGATTAATAAGACAAGAAGCTGAGTGTCCCCAATGCCATTATCAATATCCGTGGCCACCAGCCGCCCTAACTGCATATGCAGTAGGAGTCACACGGAAGCGGAAAAAAACATGGATGCAACGATTCGGATATACACACAAACATAGTTAAGTCTTACTGGCGTGTGTTGGTTTTGGTCCCATTTGCTCGTTAATGCGAGAGGTCAGCTATCAATTAGATCATATTTATTCACAACAACAGCTCTGACTCAACCTGATTCTGGTAATGACTCACAGCGAACAAATCCGAGAGGTGAAAGTCTGGGTCTAAAATGTCAGCACAGCCTCGGCGACAAACATGACATTTAAACAGACATCTGTTTCGCTGCTCTGTTTCCCCACCAACGAAAAATATTTATCCTAACCACAGTTATCCCATGTAAATCAGGGAAAGAGAAAAAAAGAATCCCACTTGTATCAGAAAAGACTGCAAGCCATTAAAATAACTCTGAATCCTTATTTCCATGCGCCGCGTCTCCCTGAGCTCGGGCAAAGTCGAAACAAACTGATTTGGACATCAAAGCATGTGAAAGAAATCCAAAGTTTACAAAGACGGCAGAAACTCCCCTCTGCAGCATAAGCATTTGTTTCCACTCCCATCACTCCTTCTGCTCTCCATTCTCCGACATTAACTTTTAGCTCAACCCATCAGTACCAACAAGCAAATCTTGCTTCCTTAAATCAATTAGCCTCTGCATGTTGAGTGTAACTAATAGCCCTGCTGAATCCTAGATTAAATATGCTAGATACAAGCCGAGTATGGAGCGGGATAGTTAAGATAATTAAGAGTGATAAATCCTTGAGAGGGTGGGGGAGGGGGGAGGGGGAGGCTTGAGAGCAAGCGTGAAGAGGAAAGACAGCTTGAGAGAGACACAGGAGGTCAAGCTGGGATGGTTTAATGGGATGAAAGGCCAAAAGAGCAAACAAAAAAAAAAAAAGAAAAGATGAAGAGAAAAATAAAAACGATGTGCGAATGTGAGCTGGAGAGCCCGTGATGGAGCAGGAGTTGTTTTCAGCCTCGCCTCGAGCAGCCCAGATGGCAAGAGCTCGTCTTCGTCTAGCCCTCGGTGCATTTGGCAGCAGCTACTCTTCACTGCTGGCTACTGTACATCTCTCTCTCGTTGGAGAGGCGCATTAGCACAGGCCGTGAAAGATTACCCCCCATTTTCACACTCCACAAAGTCTTCTGTTTTAACACTCTGACCTCTGTCTCACATTTCTCCTGCGTCCAGATGTACAGTGCGGCGCACTGCGCTGACGTCTCCTCCGGTGCTTTGTGTTCGGCCGCGATTCAAATCAAGGTTTTTATTTATAGATGTGTGCATGCACTTGCAGCCACAGAAAGCATTTTTCAAAAGGTACGCAACTCAAGCCTTGAGACAACAATACGCTGAGTGCTTAACACACTCATAGAAGTGCTGTCAGTGTGTACGGCTTCAATTTTTAATAGCGGTCAAAGTAAAGCATACAATTCCAGCCTCTTTCTTTGTCTGCCTGTGTTAAATGGTCTGCTATCTCTTATTATGTCAAATACATATCCAAGAAAAGAGTTTTTTATGTATCAAAAGCTCCTTTTCCAGTAAAATATTTTTGATGACTCATCCTGCACAGGCATACGCATAAATTTATCACATTATCTATTATGGGCCTGTAAATTCATATTAATTTCCTAATATATTCCTATGAAGGTTCCTGGAAAGAGCCATGTAATTTGGCACTAATTATAGGAAAAAATGATGAGTGTTCAACGGGTACATGACCAATCGGTTAATTCCAATTAAATGTTAGCTTGGTTTTTAGTCGGCAGGTCAGCTGAACATGTGAAAAAGTGTAATTTGTCTGCAGGCAACGTACAACACAACATTTCTGATGAATAAAAATAAAAAATATCCAAAAACAACTTATTGATTTGTGAAAACCACCTAACCCCACTAAACTGCACTTAGCGAGCACTGTTGGCTCACGGTTCCTTAAGTTTGGACATCAGTTGGCAGAAACTTTATTTACATTTCAAAACCTGTGTGTTATTTTTACATTTCTACCTCCTGAGTTCAGGAATGAGGACGATGTAGGTGGAGGCTCTCTACAATCATATAGCAGGTGGTAGCTTGCTTTAAATCACTGTGGTTGTGCAGCTCATTAGCTAAGTCCTATTGTGAAATGAGATTGATGCCTGAAGAATCTTTTTAGTTTGAATCCCTTCAGTGTCCGACCTGCCTGCATATTCTTATTCATTTCGAAACACGTCACGTTACAGAAGCTAAAGATGTGCTAACTGCCATTTCGCAGACTTTAATGGTTTCATTTAAAAGCATGCTGCTGCTTTATTAAGCAATGAATGTGCATTTTCAAAGTTACATTTCAGAATATGAACTCATCATTCATCCGAAATGTTAATCTGTTAATGATTATTCATGTGAAGTATTAAATTGGTTTAATAGTAAAGAGTGCCGGAAACAGATTGCATTACAGCTTCACGCGCTGTTGGATTCATACACCAGGACCTTATGAGGGCTGTCTTTTCCACAAAGCTAATAAAATCCTCCAGAGCTCTCCATCACTGTGAGAGATGCTTTATATTTTCCTCTGTCATCCCCGACAGAAGCAGGCCTCTGATTTAGAGTGAGCCACACAACAATGACTTTTATTAGGGAGGTAAATATTAGTGTTGGGAGAGCGAGATTCACAGCTGGGGCTGAGATGTGCTCTGTTGACTGTGTAGACAGTACTGAGATCGTCTGAGGGATGTTGAATTTCAGTCTTTTGTCACTTCCCAGAGTCCAATCAATTGTTCTCATCAATAGCTTTGTTCTGTTAGACTGTGTCCTCATTTTAATGAGATAACAGGAAATAAAGGCACTTTCTGACTTTTACAACTTGCGAAACTTTGGAAGTGGAGTTTTTAAAGAAACACCCACACAGAGCCCATGAGATTAATCTGTGGAAATGTTAAGCAATGCATATCGTTGCACTGTGCAGAGGTGGACACACGCACATGTTGATTGCTCATTATTCCCACTATGGCATTACAATGAACCAGCAGAGTAAATGTGTGCAAGCTCACTGAACATTTCTTATGGAGGTTGTACAATGTGCTGGATCCACTCAAAACAGCTCAGTGGTGCTTTTGAAGCAGCGCAGCAGGATATGAGAGGGACTCCGAGGCTAAGCGGCGCATCATATTTTATAAGACATCTCCTCTCCTCCCATGGGTTTCCCTGACTCATGCCATAGCTGTCAGTTGTCAGCTGTGGAGCCTGGCAGCCAGACCACAAGAAGACAAGTAAAGCCAGAAAGTGCGACACTAAAGTGAAAATGATGAAAATGGCTCCAGGCCCTTTCAAGTGCAATCTAACATGACATATAAACAAGATGCTTCACTTCTTTGCAGCAAACTGAACAGTGGGAAAGGATTAGCGTTAATATCTAGTTTCTAACCCACATTCATCGAACTTGTCACCGTCTACGCCTCAACGACTCTGCGTCGTGAAGGTGAGGGGTTTTCCAAATGACATCTTCAGGAGTGCCCTCCCACTCGTTCTCCTGGCCCTCCTCCACACGCCGCACCAGATAAAGCATCATTTCCCTTTGTAATGGCCGCCGTGACGGCTTTGAGATTAGCCTAGATAAATATAAAGACCGGCGGTTTTACTACATGGCTCATTGGCGTGGCAGATGACAGTTATTACATGCTGCGGGTTAAGAGGAGAAATCCGTAGAAGAGAGCAGGGAGAGATGGCAAAGGCAGATGGATGATAATGGCAGACCAGATGTTTTTCTTTTTTTTTTTTTAAGGATGAATAGTAAACATTTGCTTAATGATTTCTGAGCAGATTTTTGAATAAAACAGCACCAGCAATTCCCACAGAAAACTGTGCCAAGAAGGAAGGTGAGGGAAGGTACAATTTCTGTCATCTCCCTTGTTAAGAAATGAAAATGTTGCTGCATCCGATGCAGATATTTCTCTTTTATGAAAGAAATGTGTAAATGTACTAGAATTTGCTGAGACAATGCATGTGCATTTGTGAGTTTTTGTTTGAACGCTTTGCTTTTACCTGCTGTGGAGAGGAGAGGACACTGACACGCAGCCTGCAGGGCTTTTTAAAATGAATATGGGGATATATTTCAGTCAGGCAGGGTGAAAAGAGTGTAAAGCCAGACTGTGGGCTGAGAGGAGGATGCATAATGGCTCCGGGGGTTGCTGTTGGGTACTGGGGGCTGTCTAAGTTTTGTCCTGACCCATGCTCTCACAGTGTGCTCACTACAGTGAATGCTTCTTTATTTCTGACAGCTGGAGTTTGATGTAAGACTTTTGTGTCTTCGCTGACCATGCAATAGCAGCACACAGCATCAACAGTGAAGACACGGTCTTTGTCGTTTGTTCTCTCGCAGACAAGCAACAATAACCTTGGCATTCTTGGATTCGATGATTATCTCTCAAGTGGATGCAGTTGCAGTGCCCCAGTCAGGCTGCAGTGGTGTCAGGTGTGTCACCGCTCTGACAACAGTATGTGCTGAATTAAAAAAAAAAAAGAAATCACACTTAAATTGTGTGAAAGACAGTCAAAAACGTATCTGAATCCAAACTGATTTGTCTGTATGCGTGTCAATCAATCAATGCTTCAATGTCAAGGCTGTTGCTAGCCTATGAGTGAACGCTTGCGGCTCTTTCTGACAGAACCTGTCAGTATACTAACGGTTGGCTGTTGTGCCAAAGAAGATGTCTGTCTTTTCCAAAGAGCTCCAGGAGGCTTCTTTTGCAACATACCCAGCAACGAACATGCTGCATTCATGGCATCCATGCTGCTGAAGGGTGCACTTGGTGGGTACGCTTGAGTGCTGGAAGAACTGTACTAAGCATTAATGTGCTGTTCACTTAAGGGTTGCAGTTTGGGGGTCTGAAATCGGAACTGTACATAAAAATGTGGTGCAAAGTCCTATGGTTGGTTGGATGGTTTTATTGACAGGGATGATGAGAATAGTCTTAGTATACCTCTGCGCAGTGTATCGATTTCCAGGGAGGAAGGTGGACACGATGTGATGTGTTATGCTTGTTGAGGTTGATGTTAGTGCAGGTCTGCTATGAGTTTCATGACCTGTCCAGAGGCAGTCTGTTCAAGCACATCCAAAAAACAGGAGGCCTTTGATGGCACCCAAGATCTTTCCAGCAGTATGGACAAGACATAGAGCAAAATGCTCTGCTGGTGGGAGCTCCTGCGTTTCTAAACCAGTCAGTGATCCCTTCCAAGCATATGATCTGTTTGACAGGCAAGCAATATTTTTAGGCTCATCCAAAACACTGACACAATGCAAGATGTTTCAGCTCAGGTGCATTTGAGAGTACAGACTCTTCACCTGTGTACTCGCAACTTGTTTGTGTCTAACCTAACAAGATCTGTACAAGGCTCCCTGCTCTGTAGCAGCTTTGTGGATTAGAGCTGACAGCAAATTCTTTGTGGGTATTCAATTGAAATTCATCTCATTTGCACTAAACTTTATCACAACAAACATTAAAAATGGGCTGTGAAACAGCTAAAGATGAAAAACTTAAAGTAGACAAACAGAAAAATGTGTCCCAACACCAAGGAAGAAGAGAAGAAAACACCTGCATTGAAAGACCAAGCAAGCAGTTTCCCTATTAAATCAGTTCTGGAGTTTATTTATACAGCAACCACGATTCTATATCTTGACCTCGAAATATGAACGGCTTTATGAAAAAGAAAACCCTCTCAAGTGTACTAATTAAGACAAAAGAATGAATCTTTTTATAGCTCTATGGAGCACCTCTGTGAAGGTTTCCTGAAAGCAGTTTTAACAAGTCAGGTTTCCTCTCTATTTCCCAGCTTATTCTGAAAAGTAATTGCAGATAATGAGCTGTAATCCATTTAAAGTCTGAGCACACTTGTTCAAAAACATGTAATACACAACTTGCATAGTCCCCTGACAGGTATTGCACAGGCCTGTACCTTTCAATCTAACAAAGATGCCAAGAAGTACATTGTGTCTTGCCAAAAAATGTCATTTTCGGAGGATGCCGGGATTGAAAGTGACTACAGAGTCTTTTAAAAGACTTTGAAACATATAAGGACATGAACAGCTTCGAACATGACACAGTTTGTCAACATTTGTCTACTGTGTAGCATTAGCAGGTTGTCATGCTGAAGCTCAGAATCACTCATACACTCCATACTGATGCATTCACCTGCCGTATTTTCCATCACCCCTGCAAAGTGCTGCAAAGCTGCAAGTCTGTTCACTCAATGCAACAATCAGAAATGACCTTAATGCTGACAACAAGGACACCAGCAATGGATTACTTGTCAATTTGACTGCATAACAGAATCATGGAGTTGGAAGATGAATTACCCTGCAAACCAGGCAAGACAAGTGGTGTGTGTGTTCATTTAAACCCGATTTATGTATTTAACGGCTTACGACGGGGTGTACGTGACAGAGTGCCACCGCGCGCTTAATTCAGATGTATTACAGCTAACACAGAGCACTTCTGACTGACAGGCAAAACATAACGCTTGGAAACAATCATTCACAAGCTCTGCAGAATTCTATATTAGGTGACCACTCAGCTTGATGATAAATGCTTCGTTTTCAGCTCAAATTAATTTCTGCCATCAGCATCCATGAACATCTATTTGTGAATGCGTGCAGTGCTGGTAAGCTACCGGTCCTTTCCTTTGATGAGTGCCCTCAGCGCTATCATCACTGTCGTCAACAATGCTGCCACTGTTACTGATTTAATCATGGGCTGTCAATGTGTCCGCACTGCTGGAAGCTTTGTGTTTCATGTTGATCATTAACTGTTACAGACCGTCTGCACAAAAGGAAGGCTACTCTTGATCAATATGTCAACAACGATGACATGCTTGTCCCTGAGAAACGTCCGCTGTGTTTGGTCATACATTATACATTTATGCATGTGAGGAATTCTCCTTTACAGATTTGCTTACCTCTGTGTGTGTATGTGTGCATATGTGTGTATGCCTGTTTTTGTGTTACATGCAAGGGCGGGGCCAGAGGGTTGGCACAGGCCTCCCCTGACACCTGAATGACCCCCAAACAGAGACAGAGGGTGATAGGTAGTTGGCTTTTTAGTATCATGGTTGGATCACTGAATGTAACGTATAACCTACCAGCTATAGGCCCGGGGCCCTTGAAGAATGACAACCACAGAGACACAAGGCGACCACAATGAGACACAAACTGATCACAAGACACACGGCAACAAAGGGAAGAACCACAAACAGACACAAAATGACTACAAAGAGACACACAACGACAACAATATGACACGACAATGACTGTAAAAGAGATGAAAGAGGACCACAGACACATAAAACAACAAAGACATGTAAAAACAACCACCACCAAACATAAAACAACAACAAAGAAACACACAACAAGCACAAAAACATGAAAAACAACTACAAAGAGATGAAAACCTACCACAAAGAGACATAAAACAACCCCAATGAGACCCAAAAACGACCACAGGGACACAAAAACAACTATAAATGACACCTATGTGTTATTTTGTGTCTCTTTGGGAGTCTTGATCCAATGTCGGAGGGATGGGGGAGCATTCTATATGTCTGAGTCTGAGGGCACTTTTTCTCATAACCTACCCATGGCTGAAGGCTATTTGGAGTTACATATAGGATCTGTTTATTGTTATTATTTCATATTAGAATATTTTTTTTTTGGCATTCATTGATTACAGGAAACAAACATTGTCCTGTTCCTACTGCTAATGCCTCCCTTCCTTCAAACTGCAACCCAGTCCAACCCACCATTCAAAAGTTTCACATGTATGTAAATGTGCCGTCCCCTGTGCACACACACATCCGCATTCTGTCGTGTTTGTGTGCCTGCGTGGCCCTCACTATTTTCCGCATGGCCACTTATCAGTTTAATATGCTCCACTCACCTCTTGATTCTGTCCCTGTGCTCCACCACGGCCTGTCACTTCATTCCCGGTGGTTGCCACGCAGAGGATGTGACACCACACTCGGCGCCGCCACGCCGCCTTGTTATGTGATATCTTTCTTCCTCCTTGCGCCTGATCTTCTGGAACCTTCATCAAGCAGCGGGAAAGAAATGCACAAACAAAAACAACATCATTAAACTCTGAAATTCTTTCTTATTCATGTTGAGCATTCAGACTCCACGCATCACATCTATTTAGAGGAGACAAATTGATTCAATTTGCCGTGTCTGCATGGCGCTTAATTCAGCGGCCTCTCGGTCAGCTGTAAAACACGCGTCATCAGGGAAATGGTTTTGTTTGGACTTTTTCTTTTTTTTTGGCACTTTAACCACAGATGTGTCTTCCTATGAAATCTCATTTATTAATGTAACTGAACAGATGAAGGCAGTGGAAAAATGCAGCAATAAATGAAGCCTCATGATGAAAAGCTGCAGATTAGGTTGTCAAATAGCTACAGTGCTGATTTATCTGATATTATGATTGTTTAAGCTAAAGAGTAGATTTATCTCTCCGAAAATTAACAACAGTCTTTAGACACTGCTGTTAAATAAGTATGATAAGGACACACCATTTAAACCCATTTAGCAGCTATGCCACAGTTAACCATACTGCCAGACTGCCAATTAGACAGGCCCAGGGCAGTGCAAAAACTGCTAAATTATAGAGCTCTTTCTTATAAATTCTGGGGTGTGATATCATGTCATTTCAAAACACAGTATTTATTTCAATCTCAGCTGCACGAAGCACCGTTACTTCTAAGTTAAAACCAGTTCTATAAATGTATGTCAGTGTGTGAAATAGCAGAAATATGGAGTTGATTCAACAAAAGCACCATTGCTGATGTTAGGTTTGAGTCAGGGGGGTCATTGAATTGTAGTTACCCTACATTCTGAGCATGTTTTGTCCCTAATAGTTGAGTCTGGACCAAGGTACAGCTGAAACAATTCCTTTACTGATGAGTCAATGGACAGAAAATTTGCAAAAAAATGCTAAATATTCTCTAGTTCCAGCTTCTAAATTGTGAGTGTTTGCTGCTTACATACAGTCTGCAATACAAAAAAATAAAATAAACAACACTAAAACATGGAAGAATGAAATTTAATTGTGCTTGATCATGAAACATTTGGGTTTAGAAGCCTTGGTGATATAGTTACTCCTCCCAGGGCTACTTGGTGAACTGCTTTAGCTGGAAAGCTAACTGCTAACACGCTCGCTAGACAGGACGTACCACTGCAAGTCGGTCATAGCAGCTCTACAAACTTCTTTCCATTTTCTCTGTACTGTGCCGTTTACTCTCTACTGGCATTTTATTCTCAGGACTGTACTGTATTATTTCATTCAATATAGAGTTTTATTGGAGAGAGGAAAATAGCTCTCCAAGCTAAAGAGCTTGCTAACTGGCATTTTGTTAGCTTGGCCGCTAATGGGATTATAAATTCAGTTTATTCAAAAGGAAGCTTCCTCAGGTTGACAGAATGCTCTTGGTTGAACTTCATGTGAAAAATCTCTGCAGATTTACTTGGATTAATACATTTTGCCATGAAATTTGGTGGTTTTTAAATGGTGCTTTTACATAACCAATAGATTCAACATTGAACACAGAATGCAAGACAACATCTTATCAATCCACAATCAGGTCTCAGCTCTTCTACTACTTGAAGTCTGAGCACCACTTTATTTTGATTTCCTAGACTATCAGAACCTCAAAGTTCACTTTCCCCCAAAGAATCAGCTCAAGCAACTAAAGCAAGGCTAAATCAATAGCATGTACAGGTTAACAGCAGTCGTGTTTTTGTAAGCCAGCACATCAACTATTAATTAGCTGGTGATTAGAGTCAGCTGGCAACAACGATTCAGAGCCTGAGGAGGCTATCGTCCTTGTGCTCTGCCAGGATAAATCAGCCAGTATTAAAGAGGGAGATAAAGCTTCTCTCTCAGTATGTATCTGTGTGTCCTTACGGAGGCACAGTCACAAAACAAATGAACAGAAGAACACAGAATGACCATTTCCAGCCACACAGAGGCACCAACCGAGCATACGTTTAACCTCCTGCTTGACCTCCATGCTCACATTCTACACAAGTTCTCTCTCTGAGACAACTTGGGAAGATATGTTTTACACAAGGACGCGAACGTGGACTCAGCATTGATTTTCACATCATCCAGAGAGACTGAGGCAGGAATAAATGTGTAAGAATAGGGAAAAAACAGAGGGTAGAAATCGTGTCCGTGGCTGCTTTGATAAATGGACTGAAAGAGCTCGGACACGAATAAATGAGAAAAAGAGATGTTTGCTAAATTTCAGAGTCCAATTCTCCCGTGGATGCCTGTGACACTGCCACCACACACCCACCGCAAGACAGCAGGCACGTTTGATTGGTCCCTTTTCGTCCTCTGCTCTCCAATTCTTCCCACAGATAAAGGCCCAATGCATCCCCTGCAGCTGAGAGACAAATTCTCCTTTTTTTTCTTTTAGGATATTGTTTTCACTCCTTGGCATTCCTGTTTCAATGAAGGATAATTGGAATGCACACCTCCATATTCAAGATCCAAAGTGAAGAAAAACAGAGAGGATATTGGATTGCAATTCAAGTGTTTATAGTGTCTGCTTCTTCTGTGTTCGCGTGGTTCAGTGTTTGGTACGGGTTTGTCTACACTGTTAGAAAAGGAGGTGCTGCAAGGGAAGAATTGAATTGATTTTTTTTTTATTACTATTCTTAGTCTATATGGTGTTTTCTGGAAGTTAATTTCACTGACTTAAACTTAGAAATCCTTGAAATGATGAGCGGAAGAAAATATTGCATTTGTAAAAATGTACTTGTTAATGTGTGCACATCAAGAAAAAAGCCCAGATAGAAAATAAAAAGTAATGCTGTCTTTTCAATCAATCCCCCCCGCCCCGCCCTTCCCCCGCGAGGGTCTCAAACTCAAAAGCAACGTCTACCCCAAATAAACATCAGCGCAAAGACTATTCAGACATAAAAGGAGATGAAAAGAGGACATGTGTCAAATACAAATCATGTTTCCAGCTTTGGAAAGCGGAGTGCAGTGTAAATGGATCAGGGACCCCTCAAAAGCAATTACTGCTACGATTCCCACAGTGAAAAACAGGTGTCAAAAGAGCCAAACCTCAGAGGTCAGATTTCATATTCTCTCTGTTGTTTGACTCTGCAATAAAACAAGTTTGAAATAGATAAATAGATAAACATTCATGACGACAGAGGCGGTTTTTGTCTTCGCTTTACGAGAACACTGAAGAGATGCTAGAATATAAACAATCCGGCTTTGAGTCGAAACACGACATGTGCGGCTGAGTTTCAACACTCTGACGGGTTGACTTTATGTCCCAGTGGAAGAATACACACGCTTGCACATTTTTGCAGCAATGGGCAGAATTCTGCTGCATATACAGCTTTAAAACACAGTGTGTGAAGTGTAATACATTCATATTTGTTTCTCTATCGTAGATAAAAATGCACATTTAATATTAAATAGGACAGAAATGTGTCCCAGCACTGAACGACATGATGGATTTGATAAAGGGAACTGGCATGTTTATCTGATCGCAGTTATATAAAGACTGACGTTCGTGCACTTTGGTGTGTTGAGCATGTCTTTCAGTATATATCTGTCAAATTTATCTACAATAAGACAGGAGCAGAAGATGATGTGAAGCACTGCAATGCTGCCCAATGAAACCATGAATCTATTAGGGCTGTCATATTAAAAAAAAAAGTCTAGTTCGAACGTATTCAACTTGAAAAGTAATTCCTCTGAAAAAACAGACTGAACGGTGAGTTTCATCTGTTTGAAGTCCGATACTCTAAATCACAAGACCCAGTGTGAGAGAAGAGGTGTGTGACCTCTCAGTCAGAAAATACTAATGGTTGCTCATATACAGTGACTGCAGGGTGAAACATTACGAAAAGGAGAAAAGGCTGCTCGGCTGCAGTGAGTGCAAGGATGTTCTATAGACAAAGCATTGTGATAGAACACTGTATGGCTATAGTCCACTCTATATTTCCTGTTCCGCCTGCACAAGGCAAAATCTAACTGTGCTCTGTTCACTTACTTTGCCTCTGCTGCCTCACTTGAGTGACAAGCTAACCTCACGGGTAGCTGCATTTTACAGTCAGCAAACAGACAGACAGACAGACAGACAGACAGACAGACAGACAGACAGACAGACAGAGCGTTTTAGGAAAGGCCCCCTGCTGGAGCATCAAACTGCAGCCTGTTGTTCCTTTGAATTCAAACAGCTGATTACTGATCAAATGTTCATTTTGTTTTCCTACGTTTGAACAGTGGCTGAAGTTTGGAGTAAAAAGTGACAGTCCTAATACAAAACAAAATGGCTTTTCAGGAAATTAGAAAAAAAAAAGTTTGAAGCTTAGATCATGTTTAGATAAGCTAATGGAGCTTGAGAGGAGGAGGGGGAGAAATGTCAGACCCATAAAAGTTCATTTAATCATTTTATCTACAAACTGCAGCAAATGGAGATACACTGGACAACGGCTGAAACCAGTAGAGGCGCGGGAGAAATACAGTGAATATATAATGTAGACGGCCATGAGCTTAGTACCTTTGTACATGCAGGAAAAAGGGGATCAAGAGGGGCCCATAGCTAATTTTTGCCCCGGGCCTCCCTCACAGGTTAATTTGTTGCTGTCTTAAGATGGCCTCTTAGCGGCTAATGTTTAGCCTCAATCCAAACAGAAACTGATGAGTGTCGTGAGTATGCACCCTTAAGGAAATCTGTTTGAAGGTATATCACATACAGATGCGTCTGTGTAAATCTAATGCACAACCTGACAGCTTTCTTTCATTAAGCAGATGAGATCCACCTCTGATGGATGTGAGCTCTGCGGCTTGGTTGTAGGGCAGCCGAAATGACCGGCGAACAGCGTGCATTGTTCCAGGCCGCAGCTTTTGATCCCCTGTACACACCTCGGGCGCGCGAAGTTGCATCAAGGTCGATTCAAATCACCCCCGTCTCCATCAAAGCGACAAGTTCAAACCTGATGCATCCCCGCGTTGAAAAAGACGACAATAAATAAGCTTAGTTGACGAGTGAATATAAGGCTTCTGAGTGGGTGGGAGAGGGTGGAGGGAAAAGGAAATATTTTTTCACCTCTTAATGGAGCTGTCAACAATCGCTTTTCAGCAGAGAGATGGAGTCACAAGGCGGATGGCGGTTTTGTGGTCTCAGGCAGAGGGGAAGCATCATTACCATAGAAAACATTACAGCGAACGACGGACATCCAGGCCATCAAAGATGATCATCTCATAAATTCCACGCAGTGTATAATAGGCCTGTCACTCTTGAAGGCTGAAGGGAAAATAATGCCCACGGCTGATTTTTATCTTCCACAGTGCTTCTCCTGATTACTGTTAAATAGGCCTCAGCTTGTTTAGCTAATAGACACCGCGGAAGCAAAAACCACAATGTGGTGGACAAGCTTTTGATGGCCACTGTCCGAATCCATATGTCCCTTTCAATCTCCCATGTCTTATCATTAAGCCAATAATTTGATGAGCAATTAAAAGCAAGGCGGCTGTAAACAACCCCCCCAGCCAGCTTGATGTGCGGCACGTCCAAGTTGGAGGGCTTGCGGTCCTGCAGCCGCTGCTTAAATGCCAGCGGTGGTAATCAGCATCGGCAGAGACCCTGGATGGGCAATCGTGACGGTGGATGCCACGTTAACACACACTGCGGACGTTTATGGCTGCACAAATCAACACACAGCCCCGTATGCAGGCACACATACATGCACATGGAGAGAATAACAATAAGACATTAATTTAGAACAGGGCCCAGCTAAATAAAAGACTAATGCCTTAGGTAGCAAACCCTCTCCTTGTCTTAAAGGTCACAAATGTCTTTGTCTCTGAAAACATGGAGTCTAGACAATGTTTTGGAGGGAATATTCCTAGCGGGAGGGTACCATTAGACAGGCAGTTTCCCCCCTCTCGTTAATTACATGATTAAGCTCTGCTAAGGTTAAAGACCCATTTAAAGCCCTGCATTGTTAATTGGGACACGAGTGATTCTGCTGTCCGGACTTCATCTCCTGCCTGTATTCCCCTCACACACACACACACACAGGCGCACAAACCAACAAATTTAATAGGTTACGTCATGTGAAGGCACAAGTCGTTTCACATTTTAATTTTGCGAGCCACGAAACACCCTGTTGGGGCACCGCATTTAACACAAATAAGCATTTAGCTAATGCACTTACCCAGCACTGAGTGCAGCAGTAGAATCGTTTAAAACCCCAGTTTTAAGCAACTGATACTATGAGGGTCTCACAAACAACACTTTCATTCAAACACTTACGCAAGGATGTGGGTTTGGTTTCAGAAGTGAGAGAGACAAAACTATGAAACTGGTTAAGTGTGCTTTTATTATCAGGATTGTAGAACAAAAACCTATCTAGATATATATAGCCTCAATACAAACATACATGTAAGAAATTAGTTATTGAGCTTGATAAGCATGATAAGGATTATATTACAAAAGAAATGTAAATCTCTACATCAATTAATGTGCAATCCTTCCTCAGAATCACATTCAATTACCTTGACTAATTCTTGATATGATAAATCATGTGGACCTGTTGGCATCTGTCTTTTAGTGACTTATCTTTGGTTGACACTAACTTATACTGTCCTTCAGATAGAAGGATAAAATGAAATGAAGATAAAGAGGTGGAATTCCTTTTTTCAGCTTCAGTATGATGATAACATAGAGTGGACTGCGTGTTGCCTGTGAGGAGAAACATGGGGCCAAAAAAAAAAAAAAAAAAAAGTTTGAAAAGCACTTTCTGCTGCTCGTTAAGCTAATTGCTGTGAGCCTTTGGTAATACTTGAAGGTAACACATATGAGTATATTAACATATTTATCCACTCCTCTCCTCTCTCATCTCGATTTTTGGTGTCTAGAAAGATTTTAGTAAGAAAATCAAACTGACACTATAAAAGCGGAGGGAGGCGAATTGGAATTTTTAATCAGACTAAGAGGCTACAGCCGTGCTAGCAGCTCTGTGAGGCTGTACTTTGAGCTAAATGCTAATGTCTGCACACTGACACATTTACCATAACTGGCATGCTGATGATAAGCAGGTATACAGTTTACAGTTTAGTAGCTTTGTTAACATGCTAGCATTTAGCTAATTAGCACCGAGCACAAAGCTAAAGCTGACAGGAAAGTCAGTTTAGAGGGTATTTAGTCATAAAAATAGTTTTGAACTGCTGGTAGCGCTAGGGGAAATATCTGGGATCACCAAAATCAGTAGGATTAAGCCTTTTAGGACCATGAATGTCTGCTCTAATGTAGTAGTAATCCATCAAATAGATATTATAATAGATATTTCAGTGCAGAGCCGACCATAAATACAGTAAATATTCCATATTACATCTCTATGCGCACCTTTTTCACAAAAAAGAACAGCTGAAATGAAGCCTGCATTTACGCCTCTTCCACCTCAAAACTCTCATGCACTTTTTACCATTTTTTGTGAGAGTCTTTTAACATCTGTCAACACTTCATGGCACTTTTGTTGAAAAGTATCTTTGCTCACAGTGTAGAGCAATCCAGAAATTTCAAACACAGATGAATGGCTCGTGGGAGTGGGTGTACAACTGAGAGGTAGCGAGCTCCACGGACTCTCCTAGGACTGAACTGTAATGAGCACCATGAAAGGCCCAAGTGGTCGGCAGAGCTAGCAGCTAGCTGCGCAGGGTGGAGACCCTCTGCGGTGAGGGGTAACTTTTAAGTTCATTAAAACCGAGTAATGAAAGAAAATCATACGAGTTGTCCGTTAATGAGCAACAAATGCAGACTTCTGCTTCTGCTGCTTCACTTGAGTCCTAGACAGAGACAAATAAACTTAGCTTGTGTAAATGGAGCAGAAGGCATTCGGAGGGGGAAGACGAATCGGGCACACACTCTCACAGTTTGGGAATCCACTTTTATCCCTCACTATATAGAAATAGCTCCCCTCTCTATCCTCTCTCCCTCTTGCTCTGCCTCTCTCAGGCGAGCTGAGAGATGGTGATCTTTTCAAAGGTCATTTGAACCATTTGTCTTATCTGAGAGTTTCTTCACTGAGATGGCAAGCACAACAGAGAAACCCTGCCTCGGGCTTCGGCTTTGTACATTTCATAACCGGCCAGCAAGAGCCTGAGCAACACGATTCCTCTTAGCAATAAAGTCTTACTTTGTCTGTTATTAAATTATGATGCACTAAATATGGCACCATTGATTTTTTTTTACCCCTCAACGAGCAATCAACGAAAGGAAGGTTGTAAACAATACTATAAACTACCTTATAAATAATTCATGCAGACCCCTGATGGTTGACTACACTCATGTAACCGCCTGTGTGCTTCAACCCGAATTCGAATCTGGCTTTTGCTGTGCTGCCATGACTCGCCCTTTGCATTTCTGCCGTTGCGTCTGCAAACACTCACAAGTCACGGAGAACAACCCGAACGTTTCTTCACTTAATAAAAATAAGTGAAAAATTGTTGCTGCTGCCAGCGTCCTACTGCGAGGACTACTGCAGCCGTGCTCGAGTATTTACCTGCTATTATGACAAACGAGGGCTGATTATTACCCAAGGTGCACTAGGGACAGCAGTCATTATAACAACTTCCTGTTTCTGTTGCAGTTTGCCAGTTGTCCTCAGTGTTATTCACAAAACACCTGTGCCGGACGCCTCAGGCTTTGGCAAAGAAAGATGAGAAAATTAATATTTATAAAGAGGAACAGCTTCCGACTAATTACCAGAACAGAACGCGGTACATGGCTGAACAATATGGAGGACATGAAAAAAAATAAAACACAATTTCATAAACCTAGAGTACAGAAATGCATGTTTTGACTATAATCAGTCTAATGTCTGCGGTGTTACATCATCATATTTTATTTTGAAATGTTGGCAGACTTCACAGTGACAGTATAACATCTGAAATGAAATACAAATAATTAAAGTACCGTTCTGCTGACAGCTGCATGGATGGATTTCATCATGCTCTCACTCTGAAGAACTGTCATTAGCCATTGCCTAAATGGATTACAGACCCGAACACACTGACTGCAGTGGAAACACATTAGCTCTGCTGATAATTCGTTTAGAATCTTAATGTCACTGATTTTGAGTCGTTTTCTGAGATTTTATGATATTTGTTCACCTTTGTGAATGTTTTCAGTTTCTGGTGTATTCGACAAACAAACAGCAAATTCATCATTTAACATTTACTTGCAAGTGAAGTGACATTGGCAGGCTGTTTGAGATAAGGGCTGCAGCTGGTGATTATTTTCAGTATTGGTTAATCTATCGATCATTTCTTCGATTGATCCTCTGATTGTTTCGTCTATAAAATGTAGTTGTCAGATCTCGAGGCGACATCTTGAAACAGTCCAAAACCTCCAGAGATTCCATTTGCAATGATATTTGAGAAAAACAGCATAACCTCACATTCAAAAGCCTGGAAAAAGACTTTGTCTGACATTTGACTTCACTAAAAGCTCTCCTCTCTCATTTGACTTCCATCAAAAAAACTGCTAAAATTACATCATTATGTTGCAGTGCATGAGAAAAATCGATGAGTCTTCACATAATTTTTACATGTTTTAGCGTATGTGCACTGCAGATGCACATCAGACCATGATTGGCTTCCAAACTTATTGTGATGTAACTAAATGCTGCTCCCACAGCACACGTGTTAAGCTGAGACTGAAGGTGAGCCCTGAGAAACTTTCCTCCTCCAGCAGATGAAACAAACTTCTTGGGGCAATTTCTGCACATTCATCGCTCTGCACAGTGAAGGTCAACCATCCCAGTGAAGAAAACAATAAGCATTTTGAAGCTGAGGGGGGGTTTTAAATGATTAATCGATGAGTCAAGTGCAACAGCTTCTTTCACATTGTCTGCGTTCAGTTTGTTGTACACCACCATCATAATAATGAATGCACATGCCCTGATTATTACTGAACAGCGCAGCAGGAAGGTGAGAATTTGTGCATGTGTGTAGGAGGGTATGTGAGTGTTAGCTGGCCTAGCCAATCAGATTTTACAATGGGTCAGCCCCCCCGCCCAGTACTATCTCGGAGTAGCAGGCCATGATGACAAGGCGCCTTCAATTAACCTGCTGCACTCTGCCCAATGACATTTAGGCTCAAGCATGACCTGAATCACAAACTAGCTTCCCCTCTGTCCTCAAAAGTGTTTCACTTCTAATTGCTGCCTCGCCAGTAACAAGAGGCTGATAGTGAAAGCAGCACTGGCACACAAAGGGCTTTTTATCAGATGCGTTTACTGCATGTGTGTGTGACTGTGCACAGGCGCCCCATCCTCACGACCCACCTCACATGAAGTCACCCACAGTGTTTCTGGCAGACCTCGCTGCTCTCACAGCAGCCACAAACGTGAAATATTCATCTTTAATAAGATGCTTCCAGCACATGATTTATTTTGATATTCCTGTGCCTGCTGTTGAGAATATTCATGGTTGATGCCATGTTGTGGAAACAGAATATTCATACAGCTCTATCTGTTACATCCAGACACATTCCTTTCTGTTTTCTCTCATTGATTTTGGCTGCTAGTGCCACCAAGTGGTTGGACTGTCTTGGTTTGCAGAGGATGAGAACACTACAGTCCTCTTCCTCTCCTTTACATCTCACCCGGCTCGGGCTATGTGCTGGACTTGCTTGCTATAAAGGGACTCGAGATGCCTTTTAAAAACGTTCAAGGCAGCTCCGCAGCTGTCTTCTACAATTCATCTATATAACAGGCCGAGGATACACGTGTATGTGTGTCAGTCGTTTCAAAATTACTTTCAGGCCAGGTGATAGATGTGTTCCTGATTGTTGAGTAGCTGCTAGATTGAAGAGCAGTCCACTTGCATCAAGCGCGCTCTTCCTCTCACTCTCTCAGGCCTCCGTCTCCAGGGATTGAGAGGTGGGCAAGAGTTGTGAGTGATATACGAGGCAGCCTGAGAGAGATGAGAAGGACCTGCCATTCCCTGTCAAGAGGGGACGTTGCAAGGCGAGAGGTTACACACATTGAAATGCCATTTTCTGCAGTTCACTACTCCACTCTGGCCCCTACCTTGGAGACCAGGATGAGAAATGTGCCTTATGAAAAATGGCTCCCATTACAGTCTTGACCCCAGCTGATCTTTGCTGTTGACCCCCACATTTTATAAGTGTGACCCCGTTGCAGTGTCTCAACCTCTTCACCTTCCGCACACACACACGCACACACACACACACACACACTCATCCAGTCCTGTTTTCCTCCCGCGGGTGTCTTTAGATTAGTAATGGCCTTCTAGCTAGCTGCCAATAGGACCGTAGTGAGTATCTACTGCTAGGCCTTTTCTGCATCAGCGTGAATGGATCTGTTTCACACCAAAGGACAAGAAATTAATCTAGCACTAATCACTAGTATGGACCATCTATTAGATGCAGTACATCAGCTTGAACTGGATTTATGCTGATGAAACAATGATATATTACCACTGGTACCATGTTTTCCAGGGTTGGGGAAAGTTACTGTAAGAGTTTCCAATGAAGTGCTTGCAGTAGCAGTGTGACTAAAAATCCCATTTAAGGCTGCTGAATCCTATTTAAGGCCTATTTACTCCTATCAAACATATATGAATGCGTCCTTTTGACCTGTGAAACAAAATCAAACTATGACTAGAAGTTGAAAAAGAAATGTGTGTGTGTGTGTATATACGTACAACCCAAACTCCAATGCTGTGTTAAATGTAAATGTGGACATAATGCAATCATTTGCAAAGAAATTGTGTTCATAGACAACAGTTTGATGAAGCGTTGCTGAGCCTGTGTAGTAATATCATTTACACAATCGTATGTTTCACACAGCAGTGAACCTTGCTCCATCCTTGCTTGTGAATGCCTCATCCACATGTACACTGGTATTTGTCAAAACGTAGCTTTGGCCTTTCGTCCACACACAAATGCAGTTTTAGGTCACTGAAAACTGAGCTTTTGAGAGTGAACATATTCAGAAACTCTGCTGTGTCGATGTGTAGTCATGGAAATCAGAGTTTTTGGCTGAGTGTGCTCCATTATCTCCTTTGTTTACATGTGGAGATTTTGTACAGTGCTGGATGGGCTGGTGCTAACCTTGCTCACAGGACTCTTTGCATGTTTACACAAAAATGTACTTTTCCATTATACTGAACGGAGGCACTACAATGCACCGTGGAGGTCACTGTTACATAATCCAACCATCCCACATTACAGACACTGCCGCAAATGTTGCTAAATTATGAATCCTACTATGGTGAAAGCGGGTCATCCGTTCACCATAGTAGGATCCGGTTGGATCTCTAGTTGCATGTAACCTACTGGAAACAACTTTTTTTTTCAGGCTTCTGACTGGTCAACATGGCTTTAAGGTTGATGAATTGCAGTGTGTAGCTCTGTGTTGTAGAAAGCCAAATAAATGAAACTTGATCCTCGAACCAGCTTTTAATAGTAATTACGGCTTCAGATTCTCTTATTTTCTGCTACCTTTGCTCTATTTTTACCTTAATTCTATTTTGCCTATTAACACAGTTTCATAAACATTGTTGTTGTTTATTCAAAAACAATATTTCAGCGGTAATGATGTGGACAACAACATGCCTGTCGTAATAAATTTTGTGTTTCCTGTTTTGTCCTGTTAAAAGAGCATCACAGTGCCTGCCTGCCTGCCTGCCTGCCTGCCTGCCTGCCTGCCTGCCTGCCTGCCTGCCTGCCTGCCTGCATGGAGCAGTATACATTGTGTGTGGGATTTTTAACTTCCAGCATTGAGAGCAGTCCAGCTTGGAGAGAATTGGCATAAGCTCTTTATATCACCCGCCTACTGAAAGAAAGCCATTTTCCTGCTTCACAAGTTACAGAAACACAGCAACAACTGCCTGTGCTATTAAAAATACAAGACATGCCATGTTTGTGTGACAGGGGGTCAGGAGGGACAATGAATATTAGCTCTGGTATCCTGCTGCAGATAACAGAACGCTTAAACTTCTTTTTTGAAACAATGGCTCTTCACTTTCAGACAGAGGTAGACAAAAGCAGACAGTTATCAACTCGTTACACTCCATTTCCAGCTTCAGTCTGACGTTACCGCCACTCTAAGTGATTTCCGCAGGGGAGGGGGATCCTGTCCTCCCTGACCAATCAGTACAGACCAGATCTGTGCGCACTGGACCAATGAAAGCCCCGGCTGGTGCGTGACGTACAGTGAGTTGGTCTGTTTTCAACATGGCGTCCAGTAACAAAATCATCTTGATTATCAGCACTGTATAATTTCATAGTTTCCTCTTTGGTTCCATATCTGCTGCAAAAAATAGACACTGATGATGAATCTGCGTGGCCCCAGGCAAACAGTTAGCATCCTCACCAGCTGATGATGTGGAAGGTGTAGAAATAAAGAAACAGGTTTGCTCTTGTGTTGCAGTGTTGCTGATGCTGCTGGAGTTTCACATGCTCAAATACGATCCAGAGCAGAGCTGCTAACATTACCCTTAACCCTTATAGGCTCAAGGAACGGCTTCACCGCAGTGTGGAAAAACCAAACGCAGCTTATGATGCGCTCCTTGGCCTTGGCAGTGCTCAGCGACTGACAATATGCTAGTTAGCTGGACATGCTAATGATTGCAGCTTATAACAGAGGTGATAAAACACACAGTTTAATCCATTCCTTACATCTTTTGCTGTGGTATACTGGGTTTCGGAAAGGCTTTTATTTTGGCTGTTATTGGATGATTGTTATTTGGGGGAGGGGCTAAGCAAACAGTGACTTCATAATCGTAACCCCAGGGAATTTGAGGTAGTTTTTGTACTGATATATCTACAAGTAAAGTTGCAGACATTTTTTCCCACAATTTCTGACAACTACACTCACATTAGTAGTGTTCTTGCCATCTCAAAACGAGATCCATGATTGGTTAATCAAACTCTAATGAGACTTCAATATATATGAATGCATTTAACCTGAATTAGTCTGCCAGCTGACTTCAAATGGCATTAATCGATAGCATTTAGCACATTATCATCACATATGATGTGGGATAAAGACATGCTCTGCAGAGACAGCAAATAGGAGATGAGCTGTTTTACATATTTAACATATTAGTGATTGTTTATAAGAGATATGCCATTATTAGCGGAGACAGAGACGGCGCTCATACTGAGAAATCAAGGATGCAGCGATGTTGTTGCACATTTATGCAAAACAAATCTGATCAGAAGTAACCTCCAGGCAATGATACAAAAGAAAATGTGCTGTGGGAGGAAGGCAAGCAAATATTTGATCAAAGTTAAGAGGAATGTCTGCGTGTTATGTGTTTCATCTACATCCAACTTTGCAGCCTGGCAACAACAACCACCAATCAAATATATTCAAATTTTTATGTACAGTAGTGCATTCTGTTCTGCCAGAAATAGATGATTGATGTCATCATCACTGTGGAAGAGTGTAACACTGCTGAGGAGGCAAAGATAATAATTTAACAGTTTGATTACAGCTGGTCTGATGGACACTGCGGTGCTCATAAAACATTGTTCATTTTCTCAACATTTTATTAGGAAATATTAAAACATATTAAACACAAGGGTGACTGTGAAAACTTGTGCCGATGGACGGCAGCCAGAACTGATAAAAAGAGGGAGCCAGTGCAGAACTAAGCATGGATAAACACAGCTAAATAGAGGAACTAGAAAAATCCAGATTCTTACATTTAAGTAACAGTGTTTTCTGACACTTTTTGCCACCACAAAAAGCTTTTATGCGCCACCATATCTGCTGTTTTGAGTGAGTTTTGCTGAATCACCCTACCCCACTTGGCTCTCATTAGATTTTCCAATGGAATAGTTATTAAAATGATCTTTTGCAATTCAAATCTACAATCTAGAACCCTAGAGAGATAATTTTATCATCTCCATATTCATCCGTAGCAGCGTCAACAACACTAGTCTCCCCCATGGATGTTATTAAATGCATAAGTTCCCATGCCAATCCAAAGACTAGCGCTGAGGCACAAACCCTGCAACTCAAAGATGAAGAGTTGTGATGTTCCACCATGCTGTTGCATTAAAATAGTCAGTGCAGGTCAAGGTGACCTCTGGTAAACAGATTTTCCAATGAGCCACTTGACCATAATTCTCCAAGGAGTACGACATAACCAGTAAATCTGATGAAAAAGACTTTCATTGTGCACATGTTCAAAATGTTTCGTAATCATTATCCTCCTTATTCCATGAAATCAATTAAAGGATGGAATTTGTATTTAAGATCATCCGGAAAGGGACATTTTTAAAAGGCTGGGCTGTGACATTCAAGCAAGAGGAAAGGTCGACAAATCATTGAATTAATTGCTGGTGATCTGGTTTTTAAATAAAATCAGCACAGAGAGCAGCAACCAGGGGGTCTGCTGATGAAGAAAAGGAGTGGTCTTCTCTAAAAGTATGACAGAAAGCAATGATGCAGGAAGGAACAGGATCATCTTTCAGGAGTTCTTACAAACATAATCTTACAACCACATTACTGTAAGGTAGAAATACATATAGAAATAGTAAAAATACATACATATTGGCTCAAACCTTGGTATGCGTGTTAAGACCACAGTTTGGTCTCTTTGCACTCAGTTGATAGAAATGTAGGCATGCACTGAGCCAAACGGTGACTCTCAGTTGTCCCATTGACGTGTTTCTTTGTTAGCTGGCTTGCTATCATCAGCTACTAGAAGGCCTGCACTCAAGAACTGCCTGGATTTTTTTTTTTCCTTACAGTTGAAGGTTGTGTCCAACCCATAGCTTCCCTTTGAGGACGGAGTGCTGCACGCATTCACCGGGGCTAATGTTGAGATAGCTGATGCCGTGCAGCACACACCTCCAAAACGAAGCCTGAAGTCTCTTAAAAACGCAACGTCTCATTGTCTGCGCCTACTTGGTTTAACACTTGAAATTCTTGGTCATTTTTGAAACAGTGAGTCATCGATTTCAGACAGAAAAAGGCTGAGTTTGCCGGCTGAAATGATGACAGCACTGCTGCTGGGACGTTTCATGAGCTGTAGCTGGGAACTAATTAAACTAACATGTGCTCCATGAGTTGGTTGAAAACGCTGTCTTTGGCTGACCTCTTAGTGTTTCCTCCTTACTTCTTTGTAACAAGAATTTTGTGCATTTGCGCATATGTATTAAATACAGAGTATGTGGTGTGTGTGTGTGTGTGTGTGTGTGTGTGTGTGTGTGTGGAGGATTTAAAGGCACAGAACTCTAATGGAATTTAACCAACTACTCTTCCTGTTGAATAATTACTAAAGCAATAAAATATTTCTTTCTGTGAGTAATATGTAGTAGGTAATTGATTAATTATTTTCAGGTAACACATTTTTTTGCTCACACAACTTGATTAAAATGCCCCTCCTTAATCCCCAGCCTCCAGGCTCCTCGACCTGCCACTAACAGCCCTCTTGTCTCTTGCTGTTCCCTCGTTATCACAGCCAGCTTGCCTGTCCCAAACGCCCTTCCTCCATTCCATGTGGTTTTTAATACACCACCTGCCTTCAAATGCCCACCTTGCATCTCATTACAACTTCAGAAAATACTTCACTGCCAGCCTCCTCCAGGGATTTGCTCTCATATTTTAGGGATTTTTGCTCAATCTCCTCTCCAGAATGACTTGCAGGCTGCAACATGAGAGTAAGCTTCTGAGATAATAGAAATAACAAACGACCAATTGTATCACCTGTGTGGGCTGGGACCCACATTATTCCTGTGACCACAGATTGGTCAGATGAGAGGGGCTAACTGGGGAGAATGAGTAGATGAGCACAAGACAGATTAAGAGAAAGATTTTGGAGCATAATTAGAGTCAGTAGAGAAGAGAGGACATCAGTCAGGGGGGAAAGAGAGATTTGTGTATTTATCTGGATATACTTTGCCAAATGGAGTCTGATCGTGGAGTCCAGTCAAGAATAAGAGAAGTTTCAAAATGTATTATCTGTAATATTAGTGCAACATCAAACTAGCATAATTCCTCTTTTAGCAGCTGTGATTAGTAGCCCCTGACTTGCTTATATTTAGCGATAATGCACTGTATTTTAAAGTTTTGACCACTAGTAGCGCTATGGAGCAACGTTTTTATGAGCAGGTCCAAATTTAATTTATTGCATAAGTGCATTTTCTGCAAGGTTGAAAACGTAGCTTGCTCCTCATCTCTGCTCCAAACTAGCATCCCAAGACTACATTAGCCGCTAGCAGCGTAACACGTCTGAATCTGAACTGTAGGCAGTGGAGTTGAATTTGAGGGTGATGTAGGACAAGGAGGCAGAACGCTTTAACGTATAGCTTAAACATTATTTGAAAGAACAAAATGTGTGTTTGTCTTCTAGAGAGCAAGCTGTTCAGTTTATTGTCTGTTTATTGTTAAGTTCATCCTGAAATGTGAAGAAACTTCGCTATTTCTACATTGAGAAAACTTTTTTTTTACCCTGTAGGAGATCTAATTTTTCTCCTGTTCTAGGTCATTCTCAAAAGGTGGTCAAGAGAGAAATAAAATCCCTCTCCTCCCACACCATCCATCCCTGGCCTTGAGGTACATCATGCTGTTCATCTTCCTCCGCTACCTCACATTTTTCTTCATTTCGGTTACAGACGTTCACCCGTCCACACCGCGGGGTCAGCACACAGACGCAGAAACTTTTTCATTTAGTCCTTTTTCTGGCTGTGAAATTAGCTGAGCAGTATTTCATTTGTTTCACTGTTCGATTCATGGCGCTTCTCTCCTCCCGCGATGCCAACGCTGATTCAAAATCTGATTCTGAAGCCAAATAAACATGAACTGGAACTGCTTTGCAAGTGGGCCTTTTTGAATATCATTCGCTAGACCTCCCATTGTCTGAGTGGGATGAGGCTCAGAGCCATGAGACGAGAGTCTGACAGCACTTCTGACAACTAAATCCACTATGTGGGGGAAGGCCTGTAAATCTTAAGTCTAAATTTGGAGATTTCAAGTCGTTTTTGCAAGAAAAAAAAAAACTCTTTCTGACTCCTTCCTAATAATTTTTTCCCTTTGCATTCATTACTGATTCTCCCACAAACAAACGTCTCCTCTCTGGCAGATTTGTGACTCTGATCCAGGGGCGTAATCTGCGAACGGCTTTGTCAACATCGCCGGCTGCCTATTCACGTTACTGTTTATCGCTGCATTCCAGGAAGACGTGGAGCGGCGACGGAGAGGAAGAAGTGGGAGCAGAGATGGAGGTGAGAGGGAAGGACAGACCTGAACGGCGAATGAACGGTGGGGGGAGAGAAGCCTGGAAGAAGAGAGGAGTGGGGCCGAGCGACGGGGGGAGAGGAGGGAATCACTCAATCGTTTCTGCAGAAGGAAAGAGGTATGAATATTCCAATTTTACCCTGCTCATTAGAGACGGCTGCCTCTTCCTTTGGGGGACAGCGCTGCTTGTGTTTGTTTCCAGCCTGATTATTTGCATGATGTATTCCACAGCTTTATATTCAGTGATGGGAAAAAGATGACGTTCTGGCAGGCTGACAATGAGGCCTAAGGGGCGCAGAGGCAGGCACAGTCAGTTTTATTCAATGCAAAGATCAAAGGCCACGCTTCTTTACCCCAAATTAGTCACCATTTCACAGTCACTAAAGCTCCCTTCCAACAACTCTGCTTACTTTCACAGCTCCTAAACAAGGCTGTTTTCTGAGAGGCTGGGCACGCCGAGGGGAGATCGGTACTTTGAGACAACAGCCTATCACTAATCATGAGTCCGCGCTGCCAACAAGCCGAGAAGCTGGCCTCTAATATGCATTTTGGATGACCCAAGAAAGTCACGTCATTTCCCTGGCGTGAAGGAGATAGCTCCAGCTGAACCCTTTGGACCACATCACCTATCAGCAGCCGATCATGCACTGGCTTAGAAATACATCCTGTCCATCACATCATCATTAGAGCTGGAGCGACCGATGGGCAGTCTGCAAACTTCAATGCAATCATGCCTTTTGTCCCCTAATATAAGGCCACAAAACTGGATTTTCTTCTTTATTATCATATTTGTCATTTCTGTACCATAAAGTGCACAAATTAGCATACATATTGTTTTTCTTCAGTGTTGTTACTACTAATAACTGCAAGTTAATGAAGTCATGGTGATGAAAGTTCGCCCCCTTACTTACAGGAGACACTGGCTGGAATACAAACACCTCTGTGTCCTCAGTCACAGCCCAAATAATGCTCAGTGAAAGTGTTGACTGTGACCATAATGAAGACTATGGTGATGATACTGGCTGCTGTTATATTGCAACTTTAGGGTAAAAATGACAGCTGATAAAACCGTTCATTTCACGGAAACAATGTCTGACATCGCTGTCAATGAGTCATCATAAAATTCAGACAACTGTACAAACGCTGAAACAATTAATTGGTTAATCAGTTAGTTGACTGACAGAAATTAATCTGCGACTATTGATTCTTTTTTTTTTGTTTTCTTTCCTTTTCTACCAAAATTATCAGCCATTCTCAAGTTCCAGCTTCTGCAGTTGGAAGATTTGCTGCTTTTCTTTGTTTTATATCGTTGTAAACAGAATATTTTGGGGGGTTTTGGACAGCGGTCAGACAAAATGAGACAATTTTAAGACATCGCCTTGGGCTTGATTGGCATTTTCCCTTTTTTCTGGCATTTTATGGACCAAACATATAATTGACTAATCAAGAAAAAATAACCAGAATAATCAATGATCACAATAATAATTGTTAGTTGCAGCCATGAAATGTTCTACGTTGGCCAGAGGGGGAATTCTCCAGCCACCATCTCAAGGACAGCAGGACATTTTTATATACATTTTGTAGCTCATTGTAGCTCTTTGTTCTGCAGCTTTCTCTGTTCTGTCATACGGCCAAGCTTACATTTCCTAATTTACGAGGATAACATGCTGACATATGCTGTGTATAGTTCAAAGCCAGGTCAACTTAAACAATATGAGGGTATGCTCGCTCTCATATTGCGACAGATGTTGCTGATGTTTGTGCTTCTTTGTGCTCGCATTCAAAGAGCGCGTGATGCAAATATTTCCAGGAGCCACTGCTGCACCTCCCAGCACCATTTCATCAACTCCACTGGATACCTTTAATGTGCCGCATAATGAAATGCAGCAACGAGCGTGCAACAGCTTTAATTCTAAACAAATACAAAATACACAGTCACACTGCACATTGCATCATACCGAAGCAGATTGTGCCTGATTAGGCTTCACACATGAGTGTGATGCCTTCTCAGCATGACATCCACCTTCCCTCGCCTCCAACTCGCCACTCTTTTTTTTTTCGCCTTTTCTCCCTCCACTCGAGTTCCCCTCCCTTACTTTGCAGTAGAGCCTGCAGTCACATTAGCTCAGAGCAGTGACTTGCCACTGAGACACCCCCCGTGGTGCACAGCTATCTATAGATTTTAGCAGATACACAAACTTTATGTTTGTCTGCGCCTGTGTTTGTCTTCTGAGAGAGAAGCAGATATGAACCTCTGCACACGGCCCCTTGCTAAATACACACTTGACATGCAAGGCAAGATACAGTGGTGTGGTTTCATTGATGGCAGTTTATAAATGACAGGCTATGAATCATGGCAGACT
The DNA here is from genome assembly GCA_037975065.1 of Chaetodon trifasciatus. Classification (NCBI taxonomy): domain Eukaryota; kingdom Metazoa; phylum Chordata; class Actinopteri; order Chaetodontiformes; family Chaetodontidae; genus Chaetodon; species Chaetodon trifasciatus. The sequence continues at coordinate 480,215 of JBBMOE010000028.1, read as the reverse complement.
GAGAAAATAGACAGAGGAAGACGAAAAAGAAGACGCAGAGGCTGGGAGGAGAGGGAGCTGTGAAGGTGAGGGGAGTCAAGAGAGAGACGAGGCAAGATTGAGAAGTGAAAGAAAAACGGGATTCAGAGGAGAGAAAGTACAGCAGCTGTGGAGGGCAAAGTGTAAAAAAGTGGTTGCAGTCGTAGTTTTATTCTGGCTCTGTCCTGTTGTCTTTTTGCTAAAACAATACTGTGTTGTGGACTGCAAACATTCATGCTCCCCAAACCAACTTTTTAATACGTCGAGTACTTTGGTTTATGACTATACAGTACAGAAGAATCATTACAAGTACACTTTTACTTGTTGTGCTTTATCTAAGGTACGTTTGACATGTACCTTTAAAAGGTGCGCTTCGAAATAGATGTCATTGAGTTCTACTTAAATGTATTAATTCTGCAGTACTGAAAGTGGCATTTCAAAGTACTTTTTTTAAAAAAAGTGTACTAAATTACAACTACTTTTAATAGTAACAAAGTGTACTTATGAAAAGTATACTTATATCATTCAAGTCCTTTTGTAGAACACTATTGGTATGCTTCACTTCAACTACATTTAGAGCACATTGGTGATGTAAAATAATTGTACTGCAAGTGTGTCTGGAATGCTCATGAATCTTGAGTTTCACTGGTGTACTTCAGTCCACTTAAAGTTTGTAAAACTTTTGTGCCAATTTAGCAACTATTTACACTCCAAGTATCCTCAAGTGCTACTCAAGGACTACTTGAGTACACACAAACCTGGCGAGTTTCAGGATCAATACGTTAAGAGTTCAGAGTTTAGCGTGTTAGCAATGCCTCCATGTTGATAGCCGCCGAAGAATGCAAGCAGCACTCCATCAAACCCTCCCCCTCCCCCTCCCCTGCCCCCCCAAAAAGACAACCTTATTTCTCAGCTGTGTGTACATAAGAATGTGCAGTGAGGCTAAGGCCATCGTAGGCAGTGATGTACATTAAGCGCATCTGACATGCAGCTGTCAGCCTGACTCTCCATTATCCCACACCGAACACTCCTCACTCACACACACACACACAGAGGCCTGCTGAACTCACCTGATCAAAGTCACTCATTCATGTCTCCCTCGCTCGCTCTCTCCCTCTCACCCGCTGTCACTTACACTCTTGGGAATCAGAAGGGGACACACCTGCGGCTGTAGACGGCCTCACTAAACAGGCTATTAGGATGCATTCAGGGACGACGGGGACGGTTTGTAATGCCTCTGTAATGACAAAGGCCGTGCTTAGATCGACAGATTGCTTGAGACGACCGCATTCGCGCTGCATTCAAATCCAAAATTAAATTACTTAAAATTAAAAAATGGAGGAATATTTGTTGAGTTGAATGATAATCTTTATCGACAGACAGCCGGTCAGTGTCAGTTTAAATTGTGCTCTAGCTCTAACTGAAATTGAAATGCCCCTTAATTTCAAGCGGGCACACCCATTTGGCAATTAATTGTTGGGGGGAAAAAACAGCCAGACGCCGCACGAGCTGAGAATGACACATACAAGACAGCGAAGTCTCGACTGAGGGGGCTCCCACCGAGTTTAACTGAGCAAGGCGGACGACATGCCTAAAGACTCTGAAGAGTCACAGCCATGAAAGCGCGTAGCTCTCACAGTATCAAATCCAAAATTGAATTTTCTGCTCTGTCGCATGTTGCTTGTTGAGATGGAGACAGGGCGAGCAGGGAAGGGAAGGGGGAGAGCGCTTTGAATCTCTTAACCTTTACGGCTTGTTGCGGTATCAAGCCCTGCGGACAAGATCGGACGCTGACACGTTTGTCGAGGGATGACAAATTAGCTGTCCTTCCAGATGCCTGATTGCCTGACCTTTATTCACTAAGTGGTGGTGGTGGTGGGGGGGGTGGTGACAGCAGTAAATGGTGCCCGTGTCAATGAGGGGCCTGCAAAGGAAATGCACATTTCACCCTGTCTATTAGCATTCCCAATGAGCATGATGGAAATACAATCCAGAGCTGAGCATCTTCCCTCATATTCCGCTTCTTTTTGACCACATGAAAGGTAATATTTGTTTGTGTTGAAGCTGTGATGATGATTACTGAGAGTTCAAACTGTATTATAAGCTTCACAGATAGTGTTTGAGAACATTTCATTGACAACTGCTTGAAATGAAAGCTCTTCATGTGATAATCCGTCGCTTCAAAAGTGCTTGAGGAAGACATGAAAGCAGGAATTACAGCGCAAGAAAAACACCAAATGTCTGGAAGTTCAGATAAATTGAGCTAAAATGGGAATGTGAGAGTGTGTGAGCGGACGGGAGTGGACCAAAAACACACCGTTGTTATCTTTGAGAAACGGGTGATACAGATCTTACGAGCCCATTATCAGCCTCAGGGCAGAAATACGGTCCACAAAGTATGCAAACACACATGACAACTAGACGTGTCACAAATAGGCCGATGCACGCCAACACGTTCAGCCAGAGCTTCATCAAACTGGTCCGCCGTGGCTGTTTTGAGCCGAAGTCCATCCAAACAAGAAGGGGTCGGCTTTCTCTTGTCGTTTCACGCTGCAGCACCCACAAGCTGCAATGCTCAGGCTGTACTTGCTTGTTTCTGCCCTTTGTTTTGCCGATGTGATAAGTAATACCAGAGTTCGATTTTGTTGTTGTAGAGCTGCAACATCTCCAAATTTTGTTTTATCAAACTCAGTATCTCATTCCACTCCCCAAAGCTGATTATTCCACCAGACAGTAAAATGCAAAGTGGGGAAGTGCTTTCTAGCTGTTCCATAGATTCGTTAGTACACACAGTTGCTGTAAATGCTGCACTAAAATACCTTAAACACAAAGATAGGTTTCTTAACCACACACACACACACACACACACACACACACACACACACACACACACACACACACACACACACACAGAGTAAACACCTCCTGTTCTTGATTTTGATCCTGCTGAGCATGCTCACTCATCCAATGTGCCATCTCTCCATCTGATGGCCATGACTGACGTAAATGCTCCCCAGGTGTGTGTGAGCATAACATGAGCGACCAAAACGTCTGCTTTTAGACACACACACACACACACACACACACACACACACGCACACACACACACACACACACACACACAAACAAGCTTAAAACAAGTTAAAACTACAGATTTGTTTGTTGATTTGCAGATTTTTACATTTGGAAATATGAAACCTGAACATTTGGTCTCACACACCAAACTGAAATATTTTTATATCCCCGCCAGCAGCCGCTGACCACGATCAGAGAGACTACATATCATGAGAGCATCAGATCTGTTCGTGATTTATGCATTTATTTATTTTAACGGTAGAACAAATACCTCGGCGTGGTGCTGGAGAGAAGATGAACAGCTGCAGCGGAGGTGTTTGGTGGAACGACACTGAGGTGTTAGACCACATAATTATTTGGCAGGTTCGCATCAACACAATAAAAACTCGAGATGATGTAACTGCTGCGTGTTTGTAAGCGAATAGAAAATGTGACGAGGGCACAGGGGAATGTTAGGAAAATGTCAGCGCTAAGAGTCACCATTTATTTATCCAATCTAAGAAAACAACTCTCTTGTAATTCTGATGAACTGTTGAGGCAAGCAAACCACATAAAGTGTAACGGGTGGCATTAGCCACTTGTTAAATTGTGTGTTTTATACACAGGCCTCGATGTGGGGATGCATAAATGTCAAGGTCCTCCTTAAATGGCCTCTCCAATAGGCCTGTTTTAATTAAGAATGAAAGAGTGAGATGGGGGGATAATTATGGTGACAACATTTTTCAATATCATATCCATCTCTCAAATCGGTTCAAATGTAAACAAATGTCAAGATTTTATGACATATATCGTACTCAGTAATAATGTCTTTACAAACACACCATAAAGATAATGAATCAGATACCAATGAAATGCCACCTTTGTCAAATTCTTCAAAAACATCATTTGCTAAGTTTCAATTCTATCAAGTTCTCATTCATGTAAATATTTAAGTGTATAAATGGCAAAAATATAATAGAGAATCATGATCAGAGTGTTTTTTTCATAACAATGACAATATATTACATAACTAGCAATTGAATTCATTTACTTAAATCACTTATGTCAAACTCAAGGCCTGCGGGCCAAAACCGGCCCACAATGGAATTATCTTTGGCCCACATGATAATATCTAATTATTACTAGAGCTGGCCTGCCGGCACCACTAGTACTACAAGTCCCACAATGCACTGCCAGGGCGTTGGCACGTCAATCAAAGGCCTGGGAGCGCGAGTCCCTGCCCCACTCTTTCATCAGCAGCCTGATGGAGCTCGTTACCTGTGGTCAACTTTCAGCTGCCCTCTTCCTGAAAAATGGCTAAACGGACGGTTTTCAAGGCAGGTGGGAGGCAGAGTATGTGTTCGCGGATATGAAGGACAAAGCTGTTTGTCTTCTGTGCAGAGACAGTGTGGCTGTCATGAGAGAATATAACGTAAGAAGGCACTATGAAACGAAACACCATGACAGGTAAATTAGTCTGGAAAAGCTGCAAAAAGAGCCAGAAGAAATGAATGCAACTGATTTTTCTTGTATTTAATGTTTAATGTTGTTTATAGATGAAAACGGTCTTCTAAGCTGTGTTAGTTTCAGGTTCAGGTATCTGGCTTAGACTAGTGCGCATTAGAGAGCAGCACACTCAGGTTTAATATATGTTGACTTTTTGCACTCTTTGGGCATTTTTGGTTTTTGTTTGAAGGAAATTATTTTTTGTCTGTTGGCCTGTGGGAAAATGTTTTCATTTGAAATGACTATGGAAAGCTGCAGATAAAGCCATAAGAAATGAATGCAACTGATTTTTCATTTATTTAATGAGTAATGTTTTATGAGCAGTAACTTCAATATGTGCAATATGGTCATTTCAATCAGTTTTCAATAAACACTGAACCAGTCCGGCCCTTGACTTGGAACAGTTTTTTTTTAATTTTGGCCCGCTGTGTATTTGAGTTTCACACCCCTGGCTTAAATATCAGTGATAAATTAGCTGCAGCATGCTAACAGATCTGTTTGCCTTGCATTATGTATTAAGTGCATTAAGAAAATAAAATGTCTTTATGGCACAAGTCCTGTTTATTTTGCAGAATCAAGGTCTAGGAGAGGCAAAAAGAAATACTAGAGAGCAGTGCACACACATTTGTTCAACGTGGCCACGCTAAGGCTCAAGCCAAAGATATTTCATCCAACAAATAATGGATTTCATTACTGTTGTACTCTGAGTGGTCAGAGTTGGTTGAATGGTTGACTGGTGGTCTTGGCATGATGGAAACCTTTGAAAGAGACTTAGATTTCTAATTTCAGTATTCAGTGAGCATGAATACCTTATAAAGTTTTTAGGTTCCTCATCTCGGAGTACAATCCAATCTGCCAGGCAGCACTTTAAAAAAGTCTCATCAAACTTGTTTGAGGAGACATTTTTTGCCACCACCTCTTTCTGAGAAGTAAGAGAAGAATATAGGGTGAAAGCAAACCAGTTTCAAGTTTGAAATGGTTCAGAAATCATAGTTTTTGATGGATTGCAGGGATGCAGTTTTAACAGAAGTCTGAGGTTGTGTTTGCCTGTGAGCAAGAACACATAAAGCCGTCATATTCCCCCATTCAAACACAAGGTGGGACAGATCGAGGCTCTCCTTAACCTTGACTTTTCTCCGTCCTTTTCTTGTAGAAGTCCAAAGGTTTCACTGCATGCTCCTACGCTGCATGCCAAGCAGTTCCACCCAGAGTAAACTTTACCCAAGTGCATCTTCTCCTACCTAATTGAGTTAGAGGATGCCATCTCCTCTGAGAACAGGACATTAAGCTTCCCTCTCAGGGAAAGTAAATCACTTTTAATTAGAATAAACCTTAAGATTAGATCTGGCCTTTCCTTCCCAGTCATTTGCATAGCTCCTCTCAATACGACTGAGCTGGTGGCTGATAAGTGGGATTTGGAGGCGAGAGAAGAGGAGAGGTTCTGGGGTTAGAGCCCAAACAGCCTAACAGGTGATTTGGAAACGCCTGAGGGTGATCCCATTTCTGTTTACTGTAGCAACGGACTTAATGAGTTACATTACATGTTTTTAAGAGTTGTAAGTGGACCTGGCTTAAAAAAAATGTTTAATTTTGCTATTATTTTTTATTAAGGTTGTAGCTAATTAGTATTTTAATCACCGCCGACTATGCAAATCACTTCTCCATTTATCAATTAATCATTTGGTTTGTAAAAGGTCACATAAAATGTCTTCAAATTTTGTCCAACCAACAGTGCAAAACCCAAATGTTTTCAAATCCCAATGAAACAAAACCAAAAAGTAGAGCAAGTCTTCACATTTGAGAAGCTGGGGACATGAAATATGGACCATTTTGCAGGAAAAATGACTGGAATGATTAATCGATGATCAAAGTACTTGCAGATTCATTTTCTGTCTGTGAATGGATTCATTGACTAATCGTTTCAGCTCTGATTTTTATTATATATACTTTTCGAGGATCCCCTCCATATATGTTTACAGACATTAAAAAGTACAAACAATAATTTGTCTGATATGATTTACACACAGAAAATTAAATAAACTAGTCAAAAATTCTTAAAGGCAGTCATTCCTCATTACATACTGGATCGTGATTGGCTTCCAAACTAGTAGTAAAATCCTGCTCCAACATTTTCAAACTCAGCAGACTCATCAGCACATACATCACTCTGCACGCTGAAGGTCAAACAACAAACAGAACACGCGTTTGAGTGGAGGTGGCGTTGAATCTTGACCCTTCAATAAGAAATAAAAGTATGAGTTGGAACATGTATAGATTTCTTTCCCCTTGCCTTGGTACAGTGAATTGTTCTGTGCTTTAAGTCAGTGGCACACATTCGCTCAACAACAGGGAGAACCTGAGCACTGCATTATAAACGCCTTCATCATGAACTGCCTCACACTCTGAACCCCTCTATCACCGTCTTCCTCTCGAGTGACAGAGAGAGAACTCAGTGTGTCACCAGCACAAACCCGCCCCCCTCCTACCTTCCTCGTAATTAAATGAAGAAAGCCTGTCAAGTTATTCTTAGTTGAAAATGTTCCCTCTGTGACTGTTTGATCTTAAGGAAAATCTCAAATAGGCTTAAAGGTTCGGAGTCTGTAAATGACAGCTGGCATCTGCCGAGATTTAACCTGCAGCCTTTGTGTTATGGATCAGACTTGCTCTCTAGTAAGGATGGGGGGGGGGGCAGACAATGGAGCAAGGCAGGGGCATGCAGAGAGAAAGGAAGGACGGATGAAGCGAGCAGAACAGAGGCAGTGACTGAACCCCACTGAGGGAGATGTGAGGGGACATGTCCCAATCTCCTCTCATTCAGAGGTGACAGTCCATCTGTCACCACCGTGGAAGTCCGCAGGGGGATCAATGTCTGCTGAGGTGGCCAAACCAAAAGCTATCTGCATCCCCATTAGTATTCCTCCGTGGTGGGGCCACGGGCCGTCTACTGCATCGGCCTGCTAGCGCAACCAGCAGCGCAGGTGCCACGTCGATAGATTGATAAGACAAGCCAGACATGGCCCTGGAAAGCCCACGACTGGACAAGTGATTTAACCCCCTCTGGGATAAACTTTTAAGGTCTCGCACAGGCAGCAGGCAAGCACTTTGTTACATATGCATGCAAATGTACACGGGGACACACACGAGCAGGCACACACGTGAGCGCACGTATGCGCCCCCCACACCGACAACAGATACGGACATCTTACAAGGATGAATGGGCAGCCTGCGAAGGACGGCAGGACAGCATAATAAAAGCCAGACGAGGCATTAATCCTCCTTGTGGGGTTCACTGATGTTTGCAGCATTATGGCGGGCCACTAACATTTTTCACGTCTCCGCCGTGTGAGGCGGGGCTGAAATTATGGGGCCACCGCTAAGTGTAATGCTAAATCACAACTATGTGCTTGGCATGTTGTGTCTTCATTATAATGCAGTACCTCTGAGGTAGTGGGGTGTTTGGATATAACACAGGTGATTCTTTCAAAGTCCAATATGTCCCTTTTGTCAGACCATCTGTTTGCCCCCGCTGCAGGGGCAACTTACAGAGTATATTCCTGAGGAGAAAGTTATTACTAGCCTTTTCTAACAAATAAACATCTGATGTTGATGGTTATTCAAGCAACAAGAGACAAGGAGAGTAACTAAAAACTAACCTTTGTGACTTCAACAGTGCCACGGGAAACCATAAGTCAGTACATTTTTTTATTTGATTTTCTGGGCCAAGTCTGTCAGCCCGGTTAATAAAAAAAAAAAAAAAAAAAAAAAACAAGTGAGCACTCCATTTTATGAGCGGAGATGACCTTTACAGAGCTCAGGCTACACTGACGGGATTTCAAGCCACCAATTAGCACTCTGGTTTCTGCTGTAGTGCAATCTCAGGCCTCAGAGAGACACACACACATCCCATCAACAACATCAGCATATAAAGCAGGAGGCAGGCCATGTGCATGCGGCTCAGTCAATAACAAATGGGCACAAAGAGGGCTCTTCAAGTGGAGGTCGCATTGTATTACACTGGCTTTACAAAGGGTTGGATTTGAACTACATATATAGGTAAAGCTATATTCAAGTAAAACAACAATAATAATAATGTATGTGGTTAAAAATGCTCATAACAAAGGACTGTAAAACAAGCTAGGAGGAGGTCTTCAAGTCTGATTCTCCCCATCTATAAAAAATGACAACACCGACAAATGCACACATGCACTTCGAAGATTATGCCCCAGTAAGCACACTAACAATGTGGTCAAGGGCAAGCATAATAATGAATTGATTGTCCTCTGAGAGTGTCATAATGAATGTGAATCAGACTATGCAGTGTGCTTTTAGCAATCAATAAAGCTATGAATTACCACCACCATCCAAGTGATTGATTATATTCATTCCTATTTAAGCATAATGCAGGGTGTGATCAATTATGAATATCTTCTGGAGTCCCATGAATAAGACCAACATTGAAGGTAGAATTAAGGATTAAAAACATTGACTCACAACTGCTTTTTTTGTTGTTTTGCAAAAGAAGAGGAGGAGAGAGAGAGAGAGAGAGAAAAAGCTATTTTGAAATTAATTTCCAAAGAGTTGTCAATATTCCTGAAGTGTGGCACATGCAGCGCCTGGCTATGGCGCTGCATTAAGCTTTCATGAAAGTGAAAGTTAATTAGATATGATGACTGAACTCCCGGGATCGTAATTAGCTGAACTGCGTGACTGCTCTCCTGTAATTAAATGTCATTTTCCCTCAGTTCACTGAGCCTGAAAAAAAGAAGAAGAAGAGGAGGAAGGAGAGGAAGAACACTACTGCGGAAAATGTCAGTTGCAACAAATTCACCTGTGCCCTGTGGCCTGATCCTGGACATGCCTGAAACACTGGGCAAGACAGGATGACAAAAAGCAGATTTAAGCTAGTAGCTCACACTGAACTAATAAAAATGAGCCTCTGCTCGGTGGTCTCACACTGGTCTGATTTCATCGCTCTCTCTGACATTTGGATTGTGTTTTGGGGGTTGGGGCTGTGGACACTCGGAGGTCGCAAATGAGTGTAAACACTCAAGGTTAAGTTGAGGAAGGAGACGAGGTCATATCTGCAGGTGAGAATGAAATGTCAGATTCCTTCTACGGTGCCGTCCTGGCAGGTGTCATATGTGGATAACCCCAGGATAAGAGAAAGAAGTGAGGGGAGAGGAGAGACAGAGGAGGAAAAGGGAGCCAGTCCAGCAGAGTACACGGCGGGCCTCTTGTCACATGTTAGAGGAGAGGAGTCAAACCTGCAGGAAGCAACCTACTGACTGACACCAGAGGACGCACCGTAAGGACAGCCATGACAGCAACAGCAACCACAAACCCTGCTTGACGCTATCATACACATGTGCAGCACCACACAACCCCTACCATAGATGTTGATCTCGCAGCTAGGAAGTGCACTGGAGATCTATTATTTTCCCAAATTCAAACTTCACAGGGCTTGTTTGAGCTTTCAGATGACTTGATATTTAAAAAGACTAATTATAGCATCAAAGGGAAATAAATTGGCTCGACATTTTTTCATTTGGAGAACATTGTAAAAAAAAAAAAGAAAGAAATCTTAATATACAGTTAAGACATTTGGCAAGCCCTCTACATTGCAGTGCATATTATGTGTGCTTTTGGATGACAATTGTCTAATAAGCTATTGTATCTATAACGATGGGTAGGCATAGGGTATGTACCAGTTGTATGTGAAGACAAACAAGTTGACCATTTGCTGTTGACAAATCAAGAGGCAGAAAGAAATAGCCAATAGTGACAAGGACAGGATCCCTCACCGGCTTCCCACCCCTGCATATTTTCAATCAAAGCTACCTTAATGGACTTATATCAGCCAAAGTTGGCACAAATTTGTACCTCAAATTAGCATTTCAGTGTAATAATGTAATTCTCCTGTACATCTATTTCCGCGTACATTGGCTAAATCTCTGAGGGCGCATTCATAAACGCATGCATGAATGCATGGATGGTGGATGTCACTGATAGGAACACCCACAGGCTATGTTCTCTCTAGCAATTACTCATTTTACTGTCTCTATATAGCACACTCTCTCTGATGAGATATCATTGACACTGGAAGAGACAGTGTGAGTGGGGAACCTAATTACCTCTGCCCGATGGACAGAAAATGATCACTGTGAATGTAATAAGGCTTTAACGTGTTTGCCTGAGAAAACGACTTGGGGTTCCCCGCAGTGTTTCGAATTAGAAAACCGTCAGGTTAAAACCCCACCTGTGTCTCTGAGTCAGTCACTAATGTGGAGTCACTTGACTCCTCATTCCTTCGCTGTTCCTACTTTTAAAGTGATCTGCATTGGGCAGAGTCCTGGTTTGAACATTTTCATGTCGAAGACCTCAAAACTTTTTTTTTTTTTTGTCATCCACTCATCCTACATTAGGGAAGATGAGATCTCCAATCAGCAAGTCTCCCTATCAAGTCCATCACACCCCTACTTTCAGGTTTTTCAAGTAGGTACAAACTCATACAATGTATCAGCATATAAAATGTACAAAATTTGAGCATGACCCATTTTCTCAATGAAACAGACCAGGTTGACTGAAGGTGAAAGTCATATCCTTTTATTATGATCATAAGCAATGAATGCTTTTTGTGGTGATCATGGTAATATAAGGTATATATGTATTAAATCTTACTGTTGACAAACAGGCCAAAACTCAAATCTTGAGGATAAGTTAAATATGACCTTAGATAGCTTTTGTTGATTTCATTCAAAATTATTACAAGAACGGAAGAAATCCAAAAACCCCAGTGACAGGGAAGAACCATTGAGCTATAGAGGAAGTATTAAGGTCCATCAACTGAATATTATTCCAGGAGGAGTCTTTAATGTGTTCTTTAAATTGGGTGATTTTTTACGACTGCAGCAGTACATGTAATATAATCAGGTTAAATTCTCCTTATGTTCGCCTGATCCCTTATCACCGTTGACTTTTATTTTTTTGTGACTGATCATTTGAGCGCCGTCATGAGCAGTGGCGACATGCCAACCAACTTTCACAAACACAACAAGTCACTATCGTCGACACGAAGTCCTACTGAACGACAGTTGTCTGGTCTGACCTTTCCTCCTCACCACAGCTTTCTGTGGCAACATCTGTCCTCTAGCTATACTGCAGCTTTACATCCTGCCTGCCTATCTGACTGCCGGAGGGCACTTAAGGTGTCTACTGCTAATTCCACCTGAGCCCTTAATTACCTCATTAATTTAGGCTGACAGGGTAGGTTAAAACCCCTCTGTGATCCCCAGGCTCCACACACGGACATTAGCCACTGAATGGGAGGCCATAACCCGATCCCCTTTTTTGAGACCCTTAAGTGTTTAACAAGGTTTATACCTAATCCACAACTTTATCTTTATGGATCTTGGCCTGTTTTTTTCAAAAGCAGTTTAATTGGCTTACAGTTGAACCAACATCATCTTAGTGCTTGGCTACTGGTATAAAATCGAGTCTGAAAATGGGTTTTAGGCACATTACGTCCAATGTGGCAGCTAAGCTAGGATAGCCCCCCTTATGAAACCATCAGTTGAGGATTTCCACTGTGGCTTTAGCTAAGCCATCTTCAGTCCGGATCTATTCTATAAAGACGGTCGCTGAAGGACAGACGGTGAGAGAAATACAATGGTTTGAAGCCTCCTGGAGATCCTATCTAGACAGAGGAGTAATAACAAGAGGGCTGAGAGGAGGGTTATATTGGTCTAGCTGGATGGCATGGAGGAGAAAGGAGGGCCATCACATATGTCCAGCCTTGAGTGAAGATGGGATTAGAGAGAGACGGGGGGGCAGGCAGAGGTAGATAGCGAACAGACGCAGAGGAAGTGATGGTGAAGGAGAGCAGGAGAGGGTGGACGAAGGAATGGCGGAGAAGAAGATTGATGGCTGACTCGCTCTTTTTTTTTCCCATCTCTTCAGACGAAGCCGGCGTCCAGGAGCTTCCACTTCTGTCACGGAGGAGAGAAATGGGCAGATGGTGACGGAGGAGAAGACAGCGATAAAATCACAGAAGTGTTGAGCAGATAGAAAAAGGAATAGGGAGATGGTTGGTGATAAGTGAAGATTAAGCAAAAGTGAGGGAATGGTTGAGTAGAGAATTTCTGGGGGAGGGATTTCTAAGAGGTTAGGAAAACGTATCATGGAAAGCACGAAAAGGTTTAATGACATGTTTAAAGGTTTCATTTTTGGAGTCCCTAGTTCATCTGTTTGTTTCCCGAGCCCTTTTCACAGCCACAATGAAATGCATTGAAACATGGTACAAGTGAAATTCATTTAGCAACAGCTGGGGCTCTTGGCCACATGTGCAGGACAGAGCAGCAAACTGGGCTAAATGGCATAATTCCATTTAATATGTAATTATGCCATTTGTATGTTTTGCCATTTCAGTGGTATTTGGGGGTAGATTGATTATTCAATTAAGCTACAAGAACAGAACAATGAATTTGACAGTTTCATTGCTGAAACTGCCATTATATTCAGAGTGCACACAGAAATTAATCTATTAATTGATCAGTTTTGACATAATTACAGAAGCTCTGCGCTGACTGCAGATTCTTCAGATGTCTGTACTGAAAAATGCCTGGAAATCTTTGTATTAACAAAATGCATGAAACATTTAATGATGAGTTTAAAGTTAAAATGCTTAAGATGTTCATGAAATCAAACTCACTGTTCACTGTACTGCTGATGCAAACATCTTTGAATGTGTAATGGGTTCTTGCATGCAGATACTGTATACAGTATAAGTACATACCATATATGCACTTTTTCTTTACCATCCCCTAATGTAATTATTCCTGCACTGAAAGATGTTTTTATGTTGCATAATACCTGAACCACAGTTTTAATGTGCATACACTGAATGGAGTGATTATGAGTGCTATATAACTGGATTTTCTTTTGTTATCACACGTTACCATAACCCCGGGCTACAAAGGCTGCAGCATGGATCAGCGAAGTCAATGCACCATAAACCATGTATGATGTATGCGAGACCTTAATTTTGTTCGCCTCCAGTGTGCTTTTGTGTGAAAAGAAAGCGTATATTCCTCGCACAAAGAACTGGATATGGATTTCGTTGTCTCAAGTCATGTCAGATCGTTTGGTGGAGAGTTCATTGATTTGCAAGAATAGAGATTTGCCACTTGAGCGACTGTGTCAATTCTTTTTAGCGTGCATCAGTTAAAATATATCAATTAATGAAAAGGACAAAAAACATCACAATCCTATTGTAGGAATGTTAGGGGCAAATTGGGATCATGTCTTGGCACCATTTGAATATCTATGAAATGACAGTGCTGTTAAATATTGTAAATCCTTTTATAGACTGTCAAGATAAGAATGTACAGATAGCAAACTTTGTAAAACTTGTGAGGCATTTAAGAGAACTCTCTTCAGATAAAGCATCGACAACGTACCAAACACTATATTAGCTGCAATTTCACAATAACTTGCGCAAACATGACCTTAAAACATTGAGCACAAAACACCTAGAGGCGACAGGAAATGCAATAAATGAAAAAAGATCACAAGAGATATGAAAACTTTTCCCATACCAACTGTGCTAAACTAGGCTGAAACGAACACCAAGCAATAAATCATACCAATTTCCAACAAATAACTTGATAATAGTCAAGGCCACTATATGAAAGCAGAGATGAAGTCCTGTATGTCCTTCCCACACCTGCAGGCTCGCTTCCCATCCTTAAAGAAACATTGAATGAACTATACTTGCCGTTTACAGGTCCATTAAATCAACTGGGATGGTGTCGGAGAGCAGAGGGGAGAGGTATTACATTTGTGTTATTGGTCAAATATCTCTGGCCTGTGAAGGAAAGAAAGGTGATAGCACAGGCCTGGCAAATGGAGAAAGTTGGGGGGGGAGGGGTGTCACAGCTATGTCCTTTCTGATAAGTGAGTTTTCACTCGCCTTCAACCCCCTCCCCACTGTAATAAGAGTTGACACCTATTTGTGACATATGACTGTATCTCTGATTGCCTGGGGCGTGATAGCATCCCGACGCCCTGCTCAGCTGGCAATGGAGGGACAGTAACAGTGAGCGATGGAGAAATAGAGGGGTTTGTGGCTCAAATGTGCCGGTCACTGCGATACTATATCTGTGGGAGATATGGAGGCTGTGTGTGTGTGTGTGTGTGTGTGTGTGTGTGTGTGTGTGTGTGTGTGTGTGTGTGGGGAGGGGGACAGAAAAATTGCAATGTGTGCAGCTCACATGTTGCTTGCTTTTAGATGTGTTAGATGGCATGGAGGAGTAGAGGGATGGTTGTATGAATGGAGGAGAAATTACTGGGTACCTCAGGGACTCCATTTATTCACATCGCTATTTGCTAGCCGCTGGTAATATTTGGTGTTGCAGGGCAGAGCGGGCATGCCTCTGCAGGGCAACTTCCACCAACTGTGGCATCCCCAGGTGTTCCCGGGCCAGCTGTGAGGTATATGCCTTCCATCACGTCTTTAGCCAACCCTGGGGTTCCTTCACAGGTGGCCATGCCCATTACACCTCCAAAGGGAGGCACACTTACCACTGGATGACTAAACCACCTCAAGTGGGTTCTCTCCAGATGGAAGAGGAGATGGCATAGGCCTACAGTCCACCTGCATAGCAGAGCTCTTTACTACAATTTAGCAAATAAGCTTAGGCCCCAGTTGGCACATGGTCATGTACATAGGGACGGCAAATTGAACATAAAATGTGTCTTCTAGGCTCTGGGAAAGTCACAAAGAGTAATAACTGATCTTGTTAGCAGTTTGAGGTGTCTTTTCAATAGTTTTACAGTCAGCTCTTTTACAGTGGAGGACTATTGCCAGCAAAGCTGACTGGCCGCTCCATATTCGGCTTTCTTAATACATCCATGGGCAAAGCAGTGCTGTGATGCCCCCATGTTTTGTTGAGATGCTGAAACAGTCCAGGAAAACTATCTGTATTCCTGCCAAGTTCTTCATCGTGGTCAGTCACTACTTCTCTCTCTTTCCCACTCACCTTTTCTTCCCCTTGCACAATGCTCCCAGCATTACTACATTGTTCTGGCTTCCCAGGTGTTCAAATGCAATGGGGAGCATTGGTGTGGGTGTATTGCTTACAGTATCGGTGAGAGGTTGCAATATAATCCAGGAAGGTCTCTTTCAGAAAAACATCCTTGAGATTGAAGGCTTGGCAGAAGAAACACCGAGCAGCGGTTTGAAACACAATGCAGAGAGAGAAGCTATCACAGCAGGATCATTCATTCTCTGTCTCGACAATCACAAGGTAATCAGCAGTAATACACCATTCACTTTACAAAGTAATCAACAAGGAACAAGTGCTTGCATGATAGAGAAATGTAGCTACTTCTTGGACGATGTTGCGTTACGCTACAAAAAAGTTGAAGCAGCTTTTATGCAGGAGAAACATGCAAATTTTTGATTCTTTTCACACAGTCCTTTAGTCTATCTGAAGACAGCCTTCCACCTCGAGTTACGTGCCTCCTTTTCATACATAAAGACCGTGGAAATTTGGGGTTAATTATTATCATCATGCATCACTGCCTGGACCATTTTTTTAACAGGTATGGCGTGACTGGGTGATAACAATATGTACACATCACACCCTCAAGTCCATCCAAAGTCCATGTCACCCAACGATTTTGTGCATAGTAAAGTATGTATAAAGGTAGTTAAGAGTTCCTTTTTTAATTGCAGTATTTAAACTTCGAGGATAATAAACAAATCTATTTGCGTGCAGCCTTGCAGTCAACACACCGTTCACAGAGCAGAGGTTGACACTGTTTCACAGATCAATGGCGTCTCCTCTGCAGTGTCTCTGGCATGATAAAACGCTCCTCACTCTGTATGCTGACTGAGTCCAGGCTACATCTAAAGTGTCTGGTGAATAAGGTCACCGAGGTTAGATAAAAACGAGTGTACTGGTGTGTTTTTTTAACAATAAATTTGGTGATTCTGACAGTTAGAAATGTAGATTGTTATATAGAAACTAAGTGCACGTGGCATCTATGTCACATCTGTGAATTGTGTAATGGAAGCTCTGAATGCATTTCTTTGTAAAACAGCAATCAGAAAAAAGACACGATAAAAGCACGTGTATCATCCCACGGTACAACACTTTTAGCTATTTCAACCATGCATCCATTATTTTTAGCTGACTATTTCAAACATATATGCTTTAGTTGTCTATTTCAACAATTAACCATTACTTTTATCTATTTCTACATTTATCAACTATCTTTTCATGACGTGGACAAGAGAACAGTACGTGCCACTATTCTTTGGTGGAACATACAGAACCACTTGTCAGTCAGTAAAACCTTTTGCGTTCCTATAAAATCATTATGGGTTCTTCCTAGAATACTGTATCTTGAGCCACAGAGCCGGCAAAGAGGCCATTTCACGTGATAACTTCATGTCATTTCTTTTCATTAACCTTAAACTCTGATAAAGCTCTAAAACGTCGAGCTAATAACCTTTGCAGCTAATGGCGTAAGACTGAATAATGTGAAGTCATCAGGCTTGGAAGTCGATGCTGCCTCCTGACCTTACAACCTGTAATGAAATGCATCTTCGGCCTAATGTAAAAAGGATTGCCACAATTAAATAAGAGTCTTTTATTTTCCTTGAAATGAAGCGACAAGTCATTTCAGCTGCAGCAGATTTCTTTTCATAGCAGGAAAAAAAAGTCTGATCCTGTTGGAGCACAGGTGGTGTCAGAGGTGTCAGACGGCAACAATCCTTGGCCCCATTCAGGACTACTTTTACAGTACTGACCTTTGTCAACATGCGACAGTGTACTGTATATTTGTGTTGTGCTTTTAGTCTCCCTTGGGGTCTAAAATGTGTGATTTTCCTTCAAACAAAAAGACCCCATGTCACACAGCTATGCTAAACTTTTCAATCCAAAACTAATATCTTAGTCAAGGTTGGGGAAGTGTGATCAAGTCCACCTTGAGCCATCGTTAAAAGCGAGTTAATGACTGTTTGCGGAGTAGTATGAAACCTTTGTGGCAACTGTTTAAAATTACAGGTTACTGTAATACGTCTCCAGACTGCTGAAACTGTCACGGTCCTGATCGGGATTCATCAAAGGCTGCTCAATTAGGAGACATCTCCGTTGACACCAGAGAGCTTTTCCATCTAATGAAGTACCTCACATTATTGCCCTGCTGGTAAATTATTCAACTAAACTCCTGACGGGGGGTGGATGGGATGACAGACAGAGGAAAAAAAAATAAAAATGAAAGAAGTCTCCTCATCATTTTCAATTCATCACCTTTCTTCCATATTGCCCTCCAGATCACAGAGAATATTCAGCTAATCAGATTTATGATTTATCCCATTTAAATTCGGTCGACTTTCTCAAACGCTGAGAGATGGTGGGTGGAGAAAGAGAGACAGACGGCGAGAGAAGCAATTTATAATCTACAGAAGAAAGACACCTAGTGTGGGTGACCTCTATTTGAATGAATAAAGATTGGCTCTTTATATGTCCCACTATTGTGCCATTTCTAATGAGCATAAATTATTAACAGTTAGTGTCTCAAACCAAATAATCGCAGGGCAGCTCTCCCTGATATGTCTTATTATAATCAGAATATGGGGATTACAAAGCTCTCATGCTATATTATACCACTTGTGAACATTTTAACATAGTGTGAAATCATGTTATCTTACAGTATGTTGTGCAGACTGTGCTGGAGGAAAAAGTCGGACATGCTCAGTTTAGATTTACTCATGTCCTTTATTATTAGGATTTTATATGTAGTATTTGTATGTGTGGCTGGACATCACTATGACTACATGAAAAAAATGGGTGAAACAATCCTTTAACCGCTCCAAGCTCAGTTAAGTTCGTTAAAATATCTCTGTTATTATTAATAACAATAATAATATTGCTAATAATAATCAGCCAAAGAAGAAAACACTGATTTGCCAATTACAATCAAATAAATTGAGGGCACACATACATGGCAGCACAGGACAACACATTCAATTTATTTCCAATGATAATTTCTTCATATCTGTTAAATTAATTAGCATGTGCTTGCAATCCAATAAATTCGCGTAAACTCATTTTTGAAAGATCTCACGTACCTATCATAATTGGTTAGCCATGACAGAGTTGATTTATTTGGTTTAATTAACTTAATATTTAGTTGAATAAAATTACATATACTACAGTTAATTGCAGATTTTATCATTTATCATGAACAGATAACTTAATCGTGTGAAACTGCAGTTAAAAAAAGAATGAGTTATTGATGCACCGCTCGCTTGCAAAGTTTGAAAAAGTATTACTGTATTCTCAAAGGTAACTGCTGTGGTCGTCCTCACGTGCATGCACAGGATACAAAAGGGGAAGCTGCTCTTTAAAACATTGCTCTATTGCAGGACAAGTGGTGGAAAACCCCCTCGGGGTGACTTTAAAACATCTCTCCAGCCTACAACAAACGTTGTATGGTCTCTGTGGCTCTGGACGGAGCTTTCTTTAGCGTGAAAAAAATAATGAATTGGGCTCGAGTTGTAGTTGAGGCTTCAAATATTTGAAAGAAAACCACTGTTATAAAGTGGAGGCATGGAGTTGAAAGATGAGGATATTTAAGAGGCAGTGAGGGATCTGATAAAAGCTGCTGTTGAGTTGCACTGTGGAATAAAGTTTGACTCATATTAGGGACTGAAAGGGATATTGCAACCTCTGTTGCTTTTATCTTGACATTCTGTTATTTATCCATGTCTCACAAGTCCCCAAATTGACAGAAATGCAATACAAAAACAGCTGGAGTAACATTTTAAGTGAGTACAATCAATGCAGAGTATAGCTATGCATGAAAATGCCAAGAATTAATCCAATGAAGTCTGCTTGACAGGCAAAGGTGATATGCACAAAAGCCTCAAGATGTGTTAAGTGAGGAGATTTGAGAGGGTTCAGAGGTGGAGTTTATGTTGAGCCTAAGCAAACTGCACCATAGCCTTCGCAAATAATGGTATTGCAACCGAAATCATGAACAATTCTGTGCGAAATGAAGTGGATTAGGCTAAAGAGTAACCAGTGACAAAGCATATAATTTCACACTGTATAACTTCAACACAGTCAAGTGTAAGAGGAGACAAAAAAAAGAGGAGCTTAGTACTTTACATAAGATGAAGCAGCATGAGGTAAGAAGGTGACCTGGAGGTGAAACGCTTACTGAAGGCACTCAACAAAGAAGAAGTCTGGCAAGAGACCATTTCATTTTGGCAAAATGTACGAGTGCCAGGCCTCAATCAAAGACAAGAGTGCAGGCCAAAGCCATGTGGGCAGACAGGACGCCTGGTGCCAAGGAGATGTCACCCCTTTAACCACAATGCAATTGTGACTTGGAAGAGCTTTTTTTAAGGGACTGAGCACAAGCTGACGGCTGAAGTCTCTGCAGACACTGCAGAACATCAAAATCCACTCCAGAATTTCTGTCCCCTTTCGGCTGCAGAGGTCCCACAGGAGTTTCCTTCGCTTCTGTTACACTGATTACAAGCTCATTTCTTCAACTTCGAGGCTTCCACTTAACCTGACGCTCCAGATGGTTTGTTACACAGATCCATCTGGGAAGCCGTGCATGGAAACTGTTGGAAAGCGGCAGGTCCGTTCAAAAAATACCTGGCAGAGGATTGGATGAACCTTCAGACTATGACTATCACGGGCTAACTTCAACCAGATCAATGAACCACATGACTTACTAGGAGATCCAAACTTAACTGAAGCAATTCAAGAGAACTCTAATGTCAGTCACACTGTTGTCTCATCTAAACCACACCCACCCATAGCTGCCAGTAACTCGTCACAGGAAGCTCATTGGTCTGAATGACTGTTGTGCAACTACAACACAACCTGAAGCCTGGCAAGATGGATTCTTGTGATTTTGTGTGATCTTGTTATCTTGCGAATCCAGCTGCCTCACAAGGTAAACATCCACAGACCTAAATAATAACTATCCTAAAAGTACTGTAGAGTGTTTTTTCCTCTCCTAGGTCAGTAATCAGCCACTAGAGAACACAATTCAACCATCTTATCATTTACAGGATGAATCACACAGTGAAAGTTCAAACACATGATGTCTTTGTGGGCCAGGACAGCCTAATGCAGACATGAATGAACACAAATACGAGACTGTCATCACTTATGGGAAAAACAAAGTTGCCACATGAATATTCATTCTGTGTGCACATTATTTTAGTATGAAGATGACCACGTCTTCTTCGCAGGCACTAATATAAATACACTGGAAGGAATATCTACAAACTGGATGGACACCATTGCGTATTTCTGCAGCGTTTCACTGAGAACATACCAGAAAAATATTCGCCATGTACAATAAATGTTAAAACGTGATAAAGCTATAAAGCCATCTTTTATGTTCAGCAGAGACACAACAATATGATCAGATTACGTCCTGTTTTCCATTCTGCCTACAGCCAATCCGTGACACACTACTCCGCAGATAAGTCGTACATGCGCCCACAGAAGCACAGGCGCATATCTAACCCATCACTGATGGCTCCGCTATGGCTCCACCGCTCTCTTTAATGAAATGGACAGGCAGTGAACAGGATGTGGTCATGTAACCGTGACATTTCCCCTCGGCTCATATGTTCATTTAACACACACAGGAGCCTTTAAAGATCTCGACAGCTCAACGAGCCCTTAAGTGATGGTGGCTTGACCTCAGCAGGTTATTTGCGCAAGTCCCTCAATGATTCAGAATACCCTCTGACCCCTCTTTCTCTTTTATCAAATTGCTTGGTTTGCTTGTCAATCCATACCCCTCATCTACAGCAATGCACCACTTTTGTCTTTGACAAGATACGACGCTTTCGAACACAGATATCAAACTTTTCAAACAGGGTTTTCTAGAAACATACAGTGGCACAGCATTCCTACAGATCTGTACAGAAAAATAGTATATTTTGAGAGTCGCGCCGCATGACAGAAATCCTTCTCACAATTCTAAATTGGATTAGCGAAACGTTCTCCCACTGAGTGTGGAAAGAGGAGCAGGCTTGTGGAAAATGTTCTTCACTATGAGGCGTAGCTGGCTTTATCGTCGGCCACTGTGCCAGGATGACATGCTCAAACGCAGACACGAGAATGCACGCACAGGGACGCGCGTGCTGTCCACGCGGAGAAAAGACAAACACAGGCGCCGACACAGAAGTGTTGATGCGCACGCTCAATCACACACAAACAACTGAATATCAAACTCACACGTACACACATACGCGACTGGAATCCCTCAATATAAAAAGGGTGTGAAATGAGTCAAGGGCGTGTTGCGCTGTGGGAAGGCTTTTAACACATGCCTGGACGCCAGCGAGCAGTCACGGACCCTTACTGTGAGCTGGTCAACCCGACTTGCAAGGCTGGTGGAAAACAATTAGCTGCATCATCTCTCACTCAGAGCTCAGACTCACTGGAGCTTCAGCTCTGCAGACGGAACCTCTGAGCTCGATGGGGAGCTAAACTTAGGTTATCTTTTAAATGCTTTGTCTTCAGCTATTCCTAGAGCTGTCATCTACCCGGACTAAATATTTCAGCTCACACTGAGTGCTCTGTTTTGTCAGTTTTGGGGTAGTAAGTGACTGGATAAATAATCAAGGCAGACGGATGGCACGGACTTCTATTTTAAAAGTACTACACAGAATCAAATGGTAGATTTCCATCCAAGTGGAGAGTAAATTTTAAACAGGAGTTGGGTGATAAACTGTTGGTGCTGCTAATTCTCCAGCCAGGTGCCATTAAACCATTGCAGAAGAAGAGGGTGCGACTGGATGGAAATATGGTGTTTATGTTTGTTTGTCCGACCCTACACCGATCTAAGGTTTTCGTCTAGTTTCTGTCTCTTGAGTGGCACATTGAGTGACTTCTAAGCCACATGCCTCACGCACATCATGAGTTATTAAGGCTGTTGCACTTTGCATGTGCTTGTTTTCCACTGTTCATCTTTTTTTTTATGTACAAATTGAAAATACACATAAAAAACAGATGAACAGTAGCTTACTTCTACTGTCTTAGTTCCAAAGATGTGTCATCCCCATCCCCAAAGATCCCCATCCCCAAAAATGTGTTTTAGCTCCATTCATTGCATGAATGGGGCTAAAAACAGTCTCGACATCCACCAATAAAGTTGCTAGGGTCAATCAAACACAAGGCAAACCACTGGAGACCTTCACCAATATTCAGTCACCTTTCAGTCGTGACCTGGTCCTTTTCAACTCCAGGAAAAAGCATTTCTTTAGTTTGCTAGATACTTGATGTTTGTCACCAGGCATTCATTTACTGCAGCTCTCTAGCATTTTCTCTAGGTAGGCAGTGTTCAGGGAAATTCTCTGAACCTTGCTGGAAGCGGCTGCCTGTGGTTTTCTATGCGAGGGTTGA
Organism: Chaetodon trifasciatus; assembly: GCA_037975065.1. Taxonomy (NCBI): domain Eukaryota; kingdom Metazoa; phylum Chordata; class Actinopteri; order Chaetodontiformes; family Chaetodontidae; genus Chaetodon; species Chaetodon trifasciatus. The sequence continues at coordinate 457,185 of JBBMOE010000028.1, read as the reverse complement.
TGAAAGACTCGGCCATACAGTGTGTGTGTGGACTGAAAAACCACAGATTGGAGCTAAAAACAGATCACAGCTTCAAGGAGAGTTTGGTGATATTTGTAAGTGAGTTCAGTAAAGGTTGCCCTTCTCACATTGCACAGACTTATTTGATTCAATTTCGGCATCAATAATATTGCTTAGAAGGTTTGATATATCCATTCGTACATAGATCAGTTTGTCCAGTACATGTAACGTTCATGTATGCAGTATGTAAATTAACCTTATTTGTTTAGATTTCATGCAAAGTGATAAATGGTGCTGTAATACCAGCAGTCTTGGGAGTGTAAAAGTTGCAGAGATGGAGCAATAAGATGGAGAACCTCTTTACCTTTTGCGTCCAACACCATCCAAGATCTTGTGCATGACGTCTATGTGAATATCATGTAATTGTTGTACAGCTCCACTATGGCTCAGTGTGATTTGTAAAATCCCGCAGTGAAGCAACGACAGTCATCACTCAGGCCACCCAAGCAAAGTTTTATTAAAATCCAATCACTGGCATCTCGGATATCGCGCATGACATTTGGATGGGCAGACCAGGGTCGATCCACAGTCTCTCTCCTGATTTCATTGTGGAGGACAATTATAAAGGCGCTCTAATCTCATTTCATGTCTCGGCCTATTGCATGTTTGCTAGGTTTAACTTCTGTTCAGTGTCCTTGGGGAAAGCTTTCAGCGTTTACCTTCGGAATTCTTCCAGAGGTAGAATGGCAGTATCAACAAATAAACAATAAATCCACAAGTGCCTGAAAATGCCTGACTTGCGTGTGAAAGCCAAAACTCACAGCACGCAGCTTTGAAGTTCAGACAATTCAGAATCACCTCTATTTGAAGGTTATCTACTCATCTTTGAGTGTGACTGTTTCTGTCTGAATGAAGTGTCTGTCCTATTATTCATTTGAATGAAGTGTTGGCTTGTAACTACCGAACTGCTACAAAGGAGCTGAGTCGAGGTTCGGATGAAACCAGCAAAGGTGAACCTTGAAAAATAAAGCAGATAAAGAGAATATTTCATACAAAGGCTTGATATGATTTTCAAGCTGTCAGCTGTAATGATGATCGTGGATTTTTAATGGTTAGAGCGGTATTTGTGCACCATTTAAAGTGAGTTGATGGAACGTTTGAATGGAGAAAAGGCAGTTAGTTGATTTAGTTTAAGTTAGATTACCTTCCCTGGAGCTACAGTCGGACATTTTGGGAAATTGGCTTGTTTGCATTCATGCCGAGACTTAGAGTATACGATCACTATCACTTTCATAACTGTCCATTAAATATGAATCTACAGCCAGCAGCTGGTTAGCTTAGTGTGATGTAAATAGTGGAAATAGGCTGAAACAGCTTGAGTCTCACTGTGCTCAGCCAGGAAATAGTCCAGCACACAAGACCAGATAAAGCCCCCCCAGTGCGGATTAAACAAAGGAGAGCACCACAGATTACATCCTCTAAAATGCTTGTACACTTAAATCAACACATCTGAATATTATAACCTTCATGACGGTAGAGCTGTTGTTTTAGACTGCATTAGTTTTAGCTAGGTGAACCTAATGAATTGGCAACACAGCAAATGCAGTGGAAGACCTGCCGACTGTGCAATGACTGTAAAAGTATGTAATCCAAAAGCAATACCAAACTTTCTTTAAGTATTTGACTGTGACTGCACTTGGGTGTAAAGACTATTGTGCACATTGAATAAGAACAAGTGAAGCAAAGGTCCCGACTTAATAATCAATTCCGATTCACCGCACACTGCTGCCGAAGTGCCTCAAAACTGGCATGAAACCACGTCAACTCTTTTTCCTGCCTTGCTCAGATAAATAACCCTTAGGAACTGACGACTGTCCTAAAAATAACCTGAAGATAAATGATTGCTCAAAAGTCCAATGCCAAAACTTTGCAGTTTAAGCCTCAGCAGACACTGTGCCTCTTATTTCCCAGCACAGTGAGCTTCCTTGAATAATGACTTCACAATGATATCATAAACCAATTCTACATTAGGATTAAATGTTGTATTGTGTGAAATAAAGCTGTATATGTATAAATAACAAACAGTCTGGTATAGTCTACATATCCACAAATAAGCAAATAATGAAAACAATCATCTGATTGCCATGCATGTGGTAATAAGATATCTGATTTATCCCCGCAGGAAAAACAGTAAATGATCTATTCTAACACAGAAACTACATAATTGCTGATTCTTCACTCATCTTCATTCCCACAGGAGATGTGGGAAGTGATGATAATGTTACAAATATCTACTTTTACTCAATTAAACTTACTTTATTCATATTTAAACTTGTATATTTGTAGGTGTATTATCAGCAACATACAGTGTTTCCAGTGTTCCGGGTCAAAAGCAGAAGATACTCTGGATATAGAGACTGAAGTTTCCATTTTAGTGATTGGTTTCATTGAGAAAATGTTTCAAACTATATTTCTGTTTCAGATGATTAAGAGTGTTGCACTTGAATATCCTAAAATATCATCCCTGCTGCTCCAACAGCTCAGGCTGCCTAAGTCTATTAAACTCCAGACTTTGCAGGGCCTGTCTGACAGTGGAGGGCAGGTGGATTTTAAACCTCTCTATAACCCTGTCAATGAGCAACTTCACTTCACTGTGTGTGTGAGAGGAAGTGTGTGGGTGTATGCGCGCCCGTGTGTGTGTGTGTGTGTATGCACTGGTTCCCATGTGCCAAGCGTGTGAATGCATGACTCACCTCCAGTGATGGTCTGGGATTGCAGAAAAAGAAAGACGGGGTTGGAGGTTAATCTGAGGTTGGTACAGTTCATCAGATTCCTGAAGTGATGTGGCAGCAGCAGGAACAGGCAGGTAGAGCCTGGAGAGCCCAACACACAACTGAATCAACAGCGAGGACTAATAGAAGCTATCCACATTTTGCAGAAAGGTAAACAAAAGCATGAGACATCTCTGACAGTTGGAGACATCATTAAAGTTGTACCAGCTACTTTGTTTCCATTTTAAAAGCAAAACCAGACCCCTGTTAGCCGTGCTCTCTCTGCCACCTCAGCCTTTTGCAAATAAGTACAAAGCAGGAAAACAATATTAATGATTGGACAGGTATGCAAGGCATCAGTAATGACAGTCTCCAATATGTGGACTATAATGTCACACTGTTGCACGGCATTGTTTATTCACCGTGTGGGCTTTTTTAGCAATTTCAACCCGGAGAGATGGAGTGAAAAATGGTGTTAAGTTTAGGAATAACAGTCATAACTTGAACAAAGAAGAAGAAGGCAAAGCTGAATTCATTCTGAGCCATACTAAAGGTATCACTCAGTGCACTTTGACGCAGACTGATGTGTCTTAACAGCTACTTGGTGATCTTCTAAGACGCTGAACATGGTCGACATTATACCTGCTAAACATCAACACCGCCATGTAAGCCCAAGTACAGCCTGACAGCTGCTAGCATGACTAGAACCTAAGTCTTGTTAGCTAAATAGTAAGGCTACATTACAATATGAGCAGTACACTTTGAGCAGAAAATCTCACAGAGCATTAACCTGTTGGTAAAAACGCGCCTCAAACACCGTCAGCTTTGTGCGGCATTTTGTCGAGAGGGCATGCGGTGTTGACATTGACAGCAGAAATGCAAGAAACCATTCAGATTAAGAATGCTAAGCCTCCAGAGGCACAGCCTCTTCTGCCTCCCTATGAAAAGACCCAGAGTGAGACCTGGCATACGCTCTGTTGGATTACAGGGGAAAATGCCTTCTATCAAAAAAATAATTACAGCACCTCTTAGCCAACGTGCATGCAAAGAGAAGGCTGGATGAATGAATAATTGTGGCGAGGAGATGCCACGAGGAAGGTGAGGCAGAGGAATAAAGAGGAAGGAGGAGACTGAAGGAGTGGTTGGCTTGCAAAACAGGTATTTAGAGCCTGACATTCATGAATAGTGCAGTATTCATGAACGTATTATGGGTAGATATGATGTTGTCTCATGGAGTGATCAGTACACGTCCTTTTCAGTCACCCAAAAGGACCTTTGAAGAATCTGTAAAGAAGAGGGAGGCTCAGCAAGTACACTTTTGGAAAAAAAAAATAAAAAAAGATCTTTTTATCACAATGAAGGCTCTATGAATACATTGAAGCCGACTTACAATGGGATCAATGGAGCATTGAAATAATTCAGAAAACGTTTGTGAAATGAATAGATGAACAAGGTTTGTATTGAATTAAGATTTTTCTTCATTTTACTGTTTTGTTTACTTTTGGGCCGGATTGGTGAAATAAGGCACTCCAGATACAATGCAGCTCGGTTTCCACAGGGAGCTCGATGTTATTGATTCCACTCTGAGTGAAATGAATAGCTCCTCACACCAGCGGCGCCGTTCACATTACGGTGAATGTACGGCTGGTTTGGGAATGGTGCATGACAGGACTTTGGGCCTCGGGGGTCTAACTTCAAGGCCAACTTCTACCTTTACTTTGGATGGCAATATCAAGTTTAACATGAGCTGTTCAGCACAGCCTTCATCGCATAGAAATCAAGACAGGCAGCTAATGTCCATAAATAACTACTACATCTTGTTTTGCAACCTTTATCAAGAGTTTTATATCGTTGATCGTGTTGATTGGTTACTGGTTCTATCAAGAAGTACATATCTCAATATCTGAAAGGTCAAGTGACACAAGAATCCGTCTTCCCAGGCTTCAAGTTTGGACCAATCAGCATCCTATGGGGAATGACTGGGAGCTAGAGGCCGGCTTGGTGTAGAAGTGACAACAGAGCAACTGTTTCATAGAGAACAACGGCGACAATATTTTACCCATAGACCACCATAATAAAACAGATGTATACATAAACCAGACCTTCAACTTGAATTATTAAACCATGAAGGTTTTATATTTGCAAAACTTTCCCAGAGCCCATAAGTGCTATATTTATGTGCGTGATGTCACACAAATATAAAGTCTATGTGCCAAATGGGACTGTGTGGGCGGCGCCAGGGACCGACATATTCATGTGCAGCACGCTGCCTGTAATTATGAGCAGAATAAATAATTATTATTAGTTATTATGAGGACAACACTAAAGAGATTTGTTTTATAAAAAAAAACTTTTTTGGTGCTCAGGGTGAATAACAAGGGGCTGTGACATCAGACATTGTCCACTGGAAAATGTTTGTGCCATCTGGCCAAAAGTGCTCAACCAATATGATTTTTTTTTTTCAACTTTCATCTATTGATTGATTAAAACTTCTTGTGACTTTTTTGGGAGGTGGGTTGATGTAATTGCGACAAACCTACAAATCTGTGCCCACTAGGAAGAAAACAAGCTGTTACAATTTATATTCAAAACAAGGAAATACAGCTACGGAAGTGATGAGTTTGGCTGTAACAATGAGTGCAATGAATGCCAAAACCATACAGATTCAGTAATCTTCCAACCACTTAACATGCAAAATACACTTCACATGGCAGGAAGTGCGCTTCCAGGCTGCTAAGCCTGTTTGATAAATAGCATGCAAAACACCGGACTCAGAATATTTGAATTTGAATATTTGCTCACCAAATCTGGCTTGTGAGTTCATGTCAGCAAGTACAGCAAATGTAGGACCGCTGCAACTTTATGACATAATGCAGCCACAGAGCAGCATTTTAGACATTTTGCAAGATTAAAAAAAGTTCCTGGTGTTCAATAATCCTCCGATCACTTAACATGCAATGTGCACTTCAAAAGGCAGGAAGTGCACTTGCAGGCTGCTGTGCCTGTTAAGTAACATGCACGATGCCAGACTCAGAATTAGCAAATCCAGCACACGCAGAACCTATACAACTGTACAGCGTAGTGCAGCCGAGAGCAACACCTAAGACAGTTTCCTAGATGAAAAAAGCTATTAAAAAATGATTAGTTTAAAAACATGAAACACAAACTTGAAGGCGGTTTTACCACAGCACCAAAGGGCAATCAATGCAACCACACCAACGTAGGCCACTGCTGGATCTTTATTGGTGGTTGCTTACTCAAAACACGGGTGAGGTTATAAATGAGTGATTCAGTTAGCTCAAGTGCTTTAGGTCTGTTTCATATGGTAAACAAAAAAAGCTTTTTGAACAGGCCGCGCTTATCAGCCGGGAGTCACTCTTTCAAAAGAGCGTCAGCATCGGTGCACCACTCTGCTGGGCAAGAAAACATCAGAACATCTTACGCCCTCGACATCAAAATGCAACAAAATGAAAGGCATGAAATTCTCTGTGAGAGGAACCCCAGCACGGTCAGACCGCACCATCAGGTGAGGCTGCGGCCGAGCGATCCATCACTGGTAAATATAGCCCCACTCTATTCTGATCCAACTCTTTCTCCCGAGAATCCTGTTTTTCTTTATTTTAACACTCTCCCGTCCTCAATACACACCTCTTCTCCGCAAACAATCTGCCTCTCTTCTCACATTCATTTCCTCCTACACACATCCCTCCTGTTCTTCCCTTTTCGTATCAATCTCACACTTCCTCTCCTTTCCCTGCCTCTCATCTGTTTCTCTCTCCCCCCTGCTTGCTCCAGTGTTTAGCCACGGCTCTTAGGTTTTCCCCTGTAGGGCTGTGTGTCTGCTGTAATGAATTGTACTTAATTGCCAACTGGGACCCGCAGCCTTAAGTATTATTCTCAGGACACTTAACCTGGGTCACTATGAATGATAAACATACCTTAATAAATGAGCTTGGGTTCAGAGCAGAGAAGAAAACCATTCCTCTCTCCAGGCCCCACCACAGCACAGGCAAGCAAATACGCAGAACATACTGTAAACAGGCAATAATTACTAATTGAATCACATTTACTTCCATTCATTGAGGGCAGAAAAAAGACTGTTGTCCTGATGGAGGTTTATTATAAACAGGAAAGATGATTAACGTATGAAATGATATTTTTTTGCCCTTTAAAACTCTGCTTTTCATGCTCTCTTGCCAACTTGAGGTCAATTAACCATTCACCAAACCTACTCCCTACCAAAGACTGTCCAGTCGTAGCTTTGGACAGGCTTTTTTCCACACTAGACATTTTGACTTGTCATAGCAGGAAAAGCACAGGTGTTACTAACAACATCAGCGATGGCTCCGCTCGACACCTCCATGCAAGCCCAGCTAGCTCGCTATCTGCAGCAGTTACACAGCGTTACCTTCTAAGGCTAAAAGTTAGCATATCATTTGCTATTTATGTGAGGTTATGGGATACATTAGAAAAAAGGTCCGTTCAGCACAGACACATCCAGTGCATAGGAGTTGGTTTAGCACTTGGGAGTTCAGGGTTATTTTGCTCTGCATTGATTTGGGAACAGATCGGTTCCTCCTCATCCTCAAAACCTTTTCATAATTATGTAAAACAGAAACATATTGTATGACATGTAACATGAGTCAGTTAACTTGAAGTGGAGATTTCAGAGTTAACCCTAAACAGCTGAAAGTCTCGCAAGGATGTCGCAAATGTCATTAAACTGAGAAGTTTGCTTTTGTCTGCCTGTCTGAAATCATAGACCCATTGATTCATTAATTAGCATGAATTTTGAGAGCTAAATTTGCCACCATTATCAGCTGCATTAGCGCTGTGCTACCATTATTGGAAAAACCTGATGACCATAACAAGCTAAGGGGAGGTTTAGCGTGCCAATTATGAACACTCAGGGATTCAAATTCCCCAATGTAAAGCTGGCGCTTGTCACTATTGTAAAAAGAAGCTAAAGTCCATGCTGCAGTGCGTGTTTCCTTTTTGTATATCAAACGCAATCCCCCCTCACACAGCTGTGGGGTTACCCACTCTGTGTCTGTGGCCGGCAGAAGGACTGTATTGGTGATGACACTCATGCATAATAGAAAGCACACAGGGCCCGCAGGAACTGAGGAGCATAGAAAAGAGGCACAGGGAGCAGTTAGGGTGCCTGGCCAGTCGGACAACCTCCCTCTCCGCTTCCACCTCTCTGCTCTTTCCCTCCCCACCTCCTCTCCCTCCATCTCAATCTGACACATGCTGCAAATGCAAAGCCAGATCAAAGTTAGTGTAGCCCTTATGAATAAAAGAGTACAGCCCATCTGTGCAGCTGCAGACAGAGAGAGGTCCTACAGTATGTCTGAAAGAAAAAAGCAAAGCAAACTACACATCGGGTGGCGGCATGGCCACAGTCGCGCCGCGGCCCTCGGCCCTCGCGGGACCAAACCCGTAGGTCCTGTCACTTGGCGGCAGAATCGATTGCTTGTGAAAATTCATGAAAAAGACCATTCTGATTTAATGAAGTGATGATGATGATGATGACATTTTAAAACAAGACAGGGGGAGAGAAATTCAGTGTGTGAGCAACACACAGTGTCTCACCAAAGCTGCTGTGTGTGAACTTTAGGAAATGTCCACATTACCCAGAGTGCAAAGCTCTTTATTATATCCAATGTGATGACAGGTCACAGATGTACATATGTGTGTGTATCTCCAAATATTAGGTGTTAAATTCACTGTTGTTGCCTTCTGAATGTCAGACCAAGACATTTGAAACCCGCCTGGTTGTAAGACCGTGGGGCTTTATGGACAAACATCCCAAATCATACATCTTTCACCGCAAAGAAAGGCAGGGCAGCGAAGGCTCTGTTCAGTTCAGCCGCCTCCAAAGCACTACACCAAAAGCACAGAAGAGAAAGGCTTATGGTGGTAAAAACAACAAATCACACCCCAGGCAAATTTCCGAAAAAGCTATTCAACATAACTTGACTAGCCTAAGTCTGATTCAGCCTTGGCAGAGAATTCTCATGGTTGGCATAAACATGTCTCAGCATCAAAGATGTATTATTATTATTACACACCACCTGCTGAGGACACAGCAAGCGCTGGACCTGAGAAAGTTGTGTGAAGGTTAGGGCGAGAATTCTAAAAGTATCATCAATAGCAACACAGTTCCATATTTAAAGTTAAAAGATAAGGCTGGCAAGAGCTTAGATTCTTCTTGCTGTCTACAAATCCAATAAAAAGATCAAAAACAACGATGAATCCATCCGGCTAAAAGGTATTGTCTGTGCAGCCAAAGCCACACTGTATATTTTAAAGCAATATAATGCACAATGTCCTGCTGCTGTGCTTGCTAAAACACCAGATATGCATTCATCCACAGCAGAAAATAGTCCCCAACAAATGCTGGTTTTAAAGATATACGTCTTTAGAGGGAATGAATGGGCTGAGTGCTACAGACAGGTTAGGGAAGATAGTTTTGAGAGATGAACTAACACATTGCTGTTCCTCATATTGTCATGGAATTTGCTGCGAGTTATAGCCGTGTTTATCATAAAGAAGATACACAAAAATGTCTTGTTGCATAACTTGTTTGGTATCATAAACTAACTTCATATAAAAAGTTGCCAGTCCTGAGAACAAACTCTCATTCTCCTTGGCTCTGTTTCTTCAAATACATCACTGATGCTATTCAAACTACACCGCTACGACAAGCCACAAAGAGTGTGCGTGACTGAGTGAACTCGTAGTGAACTTATCGTGCTGAAGTGCCTCGCTGTAGCTCAGACAGTTTCATTTTGTGCACTGACATAAAGCAGCAGTAAAAATGCTTCAAATGTCATGTGTTACATTATTTCCACACATCCAAAGCACACTCAAACGCAGCGGTTTTGACGTCGCTCAGGATTCGCACTGACAGCTTGATTTAGTTTATTATTAGCTGTCTACAACATGAATGCCACATTCCAGCAAATACTAATTATGTTTTGTCTTACAGATCAGTATCAGTGATCTATTTCTCTCATCCTGCTTTGCATGAAATGTCTGTAAGCGAACTTTTCTCAAGCACAAACTCCTGACATTTAGTAGCTCGTCTCAAACTCTTGGCCAATCAGTTTGGTGGCATGATTTATTGTAAAATCTATCAGTGAATCATTTCAACCGATCGGGCCTAAACGGCCCTTACATCTTCACGGTGTGTGAATCCCGTCCTCTGATATGACGAGGCTCCTGGTCCTCTGCAAACTTCATAATCACAGTCTAGAAAAGTAACATACTTACATCTGTACAAACAAAACCATTTGTTCTTGTTTCAGTGTTCTATCAAATGGTGCTTCCCCAGACAAACATCATTACCACAGCTTTAGTCTCTTAGTCTTACCCCGAGGAAACAAGCCGAGGCAAGGAAATACTCTCTGATGTGATATGCCCAGCACAGATGCGTTTACAGTGTGTTATTAATCACAGAAAGATCATTTGCTCCTCCGAGCCGCCCAGGAGCTTAATTTCATTTGTTCCCATCGATTTAACGGCCATTTCAGAAACAGGGGGTGGTGTGGGGAGTGTAGGCTCGATACAAGCTATTGATCAGAAACTAAATGACCTTGTGCGCACGGCGACGGTGGAAGCCGACTGAAAAGATGCAGAAGTTACATCACGGTCAAAAGGTCTGCCGCGTTCCAGTTTGTGCGCACAGATGGACCAATGCTGGTTCACGCCAGAACACACACACAAATGAATGACACACTGCATACACACCTGCCCACACAAGCATCAACGCTCTTCTCCTGAGCGTAATTAATCTCTCTGTTCATATGCACGCTCTGCACCATTCAACCCCCCAGGAGCGCCGTTGCAACAACCAATTCCAAGCCGGCAAGTTATTTTCCATGCTTCCACTCCTACTTGGCACAGGGAGTCAATTATGAACACCTTGCAACCTTTGGCCCTTTCGCACATGAACTACTATTCCCAGGTACGCCGCCACATCACAGCTAACTAGAGCCTAGGGGGGCCCGCGCTCTCTTGGTGCACAAACAAACATTGTTTACACGAATTACATGCTATAGGAGATGATTAACTACCCAGCTGAACCCAGGCTCCGCTTTGGCAGCAGTCCCACAACACAATTTATGAGGTTTTGTGCATTTGTGTGTGTGTGTGTGTGTGGGTGTGGATAGGGGAGGAGGTATGAGGGTTAATAGAATAATGAGACTGCAATGCTGTGAAGCCACCAAGCAGGAATTAGTAGCACTAAATGAACTGCTCTTTTGTTTGAGGCCGTTTGATTACTTGGGTGGCAGCAGAGGGTGTGATTTCATTCACATTTCTAATCCTAATCTTGTTATAGTATACCCCCCTGCCGCCCCACACACACGCACGCACACACAAATCCACCCCCTGTCACACACTCTCGCAGGTAAGTGTGTGTGCTTGTGTCTGTGTGCGCGTTAAGTAGGTGAATGATGGATATATCTCGTTGCCTGGCTTACCTTATCAGCAGAAGGGCCAGTATGGGTTTCATCAGGAGGTTGATGAAGCTGGAGATACAGGTAAGCCAGGCAGCTTTTGAGGAAAGGAACACACACACAAAACAAGATTGGCTTGTCTTCACGGCAAAATAAATGGTGTTGTTCAAGCTGAGATAGTCAAAGAATAAAAGGGGAGACTGCTTTTAAGGTGCAGCCCGCTTGATAAGGGCCCCGCTGTGATTAAAAAACGTAAAAGGAAACGGGGAAATGCAGAGCTTAATGCAGTTCTCACTGATGGAAAACTGTCAAGAACTTTCTTGAGTTATGTATGCTTAGTGATCATGTTATCACGGTCTACACGATAATACTGTTTGAGACATACTTAGTTCTGAAATGACGGGTTGATTAAAAAAAAATCCAATTTTGCAACATACCAATCAGCAGCACATACTGAATCTCTTACAGTATGAATTTGAATTTGAGTTTGAATCTACAAATTGGGCAAGCAAATGCAATAAAGCTCACGTCAGGACACAGTAATGCAAAGGTAGCCTCCCGTCTGAGGCTGGAGCCGTTCATGCCGTTTAACATCAGGTCGTACGCTCTTCAGAAAGCACGTTTGATGTGCCATGTTAACGTTTCGGGAGGCAAAGCAAAGGTGCTCCTTTGCTGCATCAGCTCAATGAGTTCATGGTTTAGGATGGAGTTTATTGTCATAATAATCCCCTCCGCTGCTTCTCTTCTGCCCTTTTCACCAGTTTAATCTGCATGCCTCCCCTGCTGTACGGGCTCCGTGTGCCAGAAATGAAGTGCATGTCGGATTGTCTCAAAGCGTCTGACACCCCAGACCGTCAGACCCACTTTACGAGACGATTGACCAGGTGGGCCGAAGTGTGAGAGTAAGGCAGGGTTTGAACAAGCTCCCTTTCTTCCATATCTACTTCTGTCACTTTTCACAGGTACAACTGAGTGCAAAACCATGAATGCTTTTCACTTCACCCAAAGCATGAGCCCTCATCCCCATTTCTATGATTCATTGCATTGAGACTAAGGCACTGCACACTCCATTAGAACTGCTTGTCGGATGGTCAAATAGCTTAAGAAATGCCACATCTTTCCAAGGTCGAAATTGGGGGGCTGCGTCTGACAATCTCTACAACTTTTTGAAAGCAACAATCTAACAATCACTCTCACTTCACGCCATGATTGGTCGACTGTGCAGAGGGTTTGACCTCTCTGAAGTTTTCTTTTGGCATTTTTTACACAACTAATTCTACAAATGATCAGTGCAGCGCTATGATTGCTTTCCAGGAGACACTCTCTCATAATGGACACCCATATTTACAATATCACATCTTGCCCCTCTGTGTCGGCCTGCTTTTTGCTCCGCCTTCCAGTGTGAAAGATTTTTGTCTTTTTTGTATTTTTGTCTTTTTGTCATTTCTAACATGCCCCGGCCCTTCGACTTCACAACTCTGAGGGCAGATCAGGGAGGAGTCTTCAGCGACGGCAGGCTTTTCAGCCCATCTTTGAGTGTGGTCGCGTGGAACATCTATAAACACCTTCTCCTTCAGATGTGGTCAGACAACATGCTGTAGTTCTTTTCAGGCACGCTGAGCCTCTCAGTGCTGCCTCCCGAGCACATCCACAAAGCACGGTGCGCAAAACAGTGATTCATGTAATATCTGAAGCAGGCATCCAAAAGCTACTCTGCCGTCTCTCATGCAGACATTCGTCTTTAAAACCAGTCCACGCGATTGATTATATGCTATTGCAGGTTCTTCCAGCATCTTTCCCTGGATGCAAAGATTTATTCCCAGTGGATTACCTGTCCTCTAGTCTGGCAAACCCTCCTCTTTGCTTTTACAGACAAAAAGGTGCCATCTGAGAACATCTAGAGCTGCTGCGACCCAGAGTTAAAGCTGAAATCCAAGATGTAGACAGCAAAAAGGAAAGGTGACAGCACTGCTCCGTGGGGTGCCCTGTGCCTCTCTGAAGCATGTCCTAAAACAGTGCCTTTGATGCGGACAAATGGTGGCTTATCAAAGAGCGATCTAGGAAACCAGGCAGGTGTTGACCACCTGCTCTATTTTTGTGCCAACCACTCCAGAACTGCCATTCTGAGGAATGAAGAAAGAGCACCGGAAGGGAGAAAGGACAGAAAAGGAGAATTAAAGGGTGTGAAGCATGATTACAGTCATGTAAGAAGACATGAATGAGAAAGAAACATAAGATGAAGCATAAAAAAAGGAAAAGAGTGAGTGGGTGAATGAGAGGGTGAGTGAGTGAGAGTAAGACAAAGATTGTCGCACTTCAGCTGACACGACGTCTCCTCATCTCGTCACAGGGATGGAGAAGCCTGGCCGGGGGAATTGGGAGGAGTGGAAAACGCTGGATCCCAGGCCCACAGTGCCCATCACTGTCACTCACGTCTGGCAGTGCAACGTATTCCGGTGACATGCAGAGATCCCCTGAGTCTGAAATGGGACAAGGCACCCTCTCTTTCCTCCTCCTCCCTCCCACACTGCCCTCATCTGTTCTCCCAAGTCCTTCTGTTTCATCATCATCCCAACTCCTTTCCACTCCATTCAACCACCAGGCCTGGTCACACGTTTACAAAAGCAACATTTTCAGGCCAAAATGAACTAATTTCATAGCAATCACCATGATCAATGGATTTGCTTACAGAAGTAAATTCAATGCAACACTTTCCGATGGAGTACATGCCAAGTTACACGACTGACCAAATGCAAACCTTTGAGAGTCCAAAATGAAGGAAGCTGCCATATAAGCTGCAAATTCCTACCTGTGTTAAATTACTGTCCTTTTAGTGACCAACAGTGCAAGCAGTCCCTACACCACCATGCTTCCAGCACCACCTATTTCTGGAAGACAGTCGAATGAATTTCGCTGTGTCACTTTCCGTATGACTGAGCACTAGAGGGTTTTTTTTTTTTTGCACAAGATCAAACATTTTCAACTCATGTGGATGCCTGACTTTTTTGCAGCCTGGAGTTCCTCCCGTGTGACTTTCTATATCCTCTTCACTTTCTATGCAATCACGCCACTGCTAATATTTGCTTTGCGTTCGGTCTGAACACTTTTCTTAACGTTTCTTTAAAGCCATCCCAGCTGCATCCAAATCGCACCTGATCATTCATGACTCACTCCTCTTTAAAAACTGCTTCAACTTGAGCTTTGAATTGTTTCCTTTCTGTATGATATCTACCCTTCAGTGGCTCTATCCTCCTCTGCAAATTTGGTATGCCCATTACCCCGCTCGTCTTCCTTTCTCCTGTCCACCAGCCTGATTGCTTTCCTTCCTCTACGCTATTGTTACATGTCTCTATGTCATGTTGGTGGTTGCAGCTAGATCCCTCAAACGGGAGGTGCTGACACATCAAGCACAATCTCACCAGCTTCTCATGCTGTGTTCTCATCTTGTGCATGTACGTGTGAACAAACGCGCTTGTAAGCATTCCCTCCTACGTGTACGTGCGCCTCAGTTAGTGCGGCTTTGATGTTCATTCAGGTCGACCAGTGGCTCTGGCCTTATTACAGAACCACTAGATTGAAGCACCCAGCCCCGACCCTCGAGAGTGGGAAAAAAGGGGAAAGGCGGATGGGAAGTACAGCCAGAGTAAGACCAGAGAGAACAGCCACATTATCACATTTCCTGCCGCTATTTTCCAATTAGCTCGCTATCGATCAGCTTGCAAGCCTCTTGACGCCCTGTGCCTTTCTCCGACTGGGCTTGAAGCCACTTTCTGTCCGAGTTCTGTCGAGATTTCAGCACACAGCGGAGGTGGACAAGCACGCCTGCCTGGGAAACCATCCAGGTATGGCGGGAATGCGTACAGTCAAATCTGGCTCCAATGTGCGTTTCATCCATTACTACCTGTCTTTACAGTGAAAGGTCAGCAAATAAACAATTTGTTGAGAGAAATGAAACAGGAAAATGTCACATGATGGGATATGTGTGCATTAGAGGAAAATGCATTTTTAAGGAAAAAATCTTCCTCTTAAAAGTATGTTGGTTGGACATGGATGACAGGGACTCAGCTCCAGGGTGTGATCATGAGCTGAGCATGACAATTGGTGCTACATAAAGACGCTGTTTTTTGCATGTTATTCCTGGCATTACTTGAATAAAGCCACTCATACTGACTACAAAAGATCAGATGCAACACATCCGTGTTCCATGTTTCGCTTCGGAGAAGCCATTTCCCCGAGTGTCTCAGATAAAAATAACACAGTTCCTCCATTAGCTCTCAGCATGTTAGTGTGAATGTGTGTCTGCACCCATGAGCAACAGGGCGGAGAGGGAAGGTTAAAGCCCCAGTGTTAGAAAAGTGGGATTGTGCTGATGACCCCATCACACTACGAGGACAAGGAACACAGGGAATAGACTGTGGCTCCTGTCTCTCTGTGTGCTTTCTCTGTGCTATGTAAATGTCTTTCACCTGTCACATTTCTCTCTATCTGCATCGTCCAGCTGATCATCAGACCCATTCTTCACAGTTGTCAAGTAACTTTATCTGGCACTGAATCTTATTTAGCACTACTAACTGATTTCTGTCCGCCTAGATGTAGCAGAGCAAGCTGTTAACACAACATTGACATATTATTGTCCTATGATTATTGAACATGTTAGCAAACAATTCACTATTTACCATTTCTGCCAATAGATCCACCTCAACCTAACACACTGGTGCTTCAGTCAGTGGTTCCCAACTTTTTTACTTAAGGTGACCCGTTTCTATCATTGACTACTATTGACTAACTGACATATTTTGTGGGTATTTCATATTATATAACAGTAAAGAACTGATAAACTGTGCAATTCAGCCAAATAGTGACCACAATAACTGTAGGAAGTTTGTGTAGGATGAGCAATTTGGCTGAATTTTGAGAAGAAATAAGAGAAATGAAATATAATTTGTTGTTTGTAAGTTTTTTTTATCTTAAAAAGATAAACTTTAAATGTAATTTCATTTAGTTTTCTTCAGAGAAATGGATGAAATGCTGAGATACAGATCTACTGTATATCTATAAAATAATAATAATAATGATAATAATATATAGTGAAATCTAAACTACTACAGCAATAGACACAATTTGTTCAGTACCAAAGAAGTATTGAGCTTCACCCAGCCTTAATGCAGACACCAGTGAAATTATGAGCTGTGTTTCAACATAGCGTTCCATGAAAAACTCTCTGAACAGGTGAATTTGCATTTGAAAGTGGTAAACTAAGACAACAGCAAACGCTCAGGTGCCTTCATTGTTTTCCAATATATCGAATCAATATTGTCTGCGCTATTACTGTGATGGACAGACAAACAAAGGCATGAATGGCGCCCAATCGATGGTTCCCCCCCGACACACACTCATACACACAATTTCATTCAGGAGGGGGCATTTATCACACCACATTGGCAGATTTTCTACACCTGCTTCACAGAATGCGGGATTTGAAGAGCCGGTGCTTAAATAAACAAATGAATCAGTTGCTATCATGCTGTTTCGTGAATCGTACCTTTTGTTTTTTTTTTGGTTTTGTTTTCGCAGCGGTGTCACCTCGAGCAGCATAAAGCTCATGAGCATGGGAAACAAAAGCTCCTGTCAGTGAGGATCTGGCTGTGCGTCCTGAACGGGCTGCACCCTCTTATCTGAGCTCAGCAAAAGTTCCCATCGATTGGTCCGCTGATTGTGCGTCTGTCAGCCTACCTGTCCAGCCCTCCCTCGGCCCTTCTCCTCCCTCCATCCATCCTCCCTCCCCTCTGCCCAAGGCCTCATTGATCAGCCGTGCCCTGGCTCCTGCCCGCTGATCAGTCAGCTTGATGTCTTTTGTGTCTGGGTGAAGTGAATAAACTATTGGGCCAATCGAACGGGAAGTGTGGGGCCAGGAGAGTCGGCGCTTGGCCCTCGAATGCAAGACCGAGAATAACAGAGGGGAGAGGGAAAGAGGAAGATACGGAGGTGCGAGAGATGAGAGGAGGGATGAAACAGGGGGTTAGGAAGGCAAAGGGAAGAGGATGAGGACAGCCAACTGGCTTAGTTCTCAGCAAGATCAGAGAAACAGCGCAAAAAAGGGTGGAAAAAGAAGAAATGGTAGAATAAGAGATGAGGGGATAAAGGGATGGAAGGTGGTTCCTCCTGCGGGGCCCAAGTTCACAAAGCTCAGCAGGCCTCTCCCACCAAGGCGAGAGCAGAACATCCATCTCCAATCCGCACACTGATGACAAGCTCCTCAGATAAACACTAGAAGCAGCACCCAATCCGTCTTGAGACTGTCAGCGTCGCCGCGCTTCTTCACGACTGTGGACATAGGGAATAATTGCGTCCATGAGGCTGCATAAATTATCTGGCAGTTGTGGCAAATCCATAGGCAACTGGATGAAGCCTGAGCACAAGGATCAGCACCTGTTAAATTTCTGAGCAGAGCTTCCAAGTCTCAGATGGGCCAGATTGATGGGAAGAACCCGGATAAACCATCATTTCCATTTCATCCCTGTCAATAAGCATTTGATAACGGTGGATCCAGTGAGAGGAGGGAATTTGTTATTATAATAAATGAGGCTTTTATGATCATATTTTGTAGCAATGTGGTAGAAAATTGCACTGATGGATGAAGCGATTGTGGAATAATATGGACATTTGGTGGAGGAAATTATTGGAGGATATAAGATGCTAACTCAAAGCATCACTTCATGAATGTCATTATTCACATCCAGACAGTCCCAAGAACATACGATGGCAACAGGAGATAATGCAATAATTGTTTTTGGTTTGATATTCCCAAAGAAAAAAAAAAAAAAAAGCATTCCAGTTGAAAGGGGTCTGCAAGTAACTTGGGCACAAAGTCCAAGAGTCAAGGTTTAAGACAGCTCATCACAGTGGCCTGCAATGACAGCAAATGCATTTCTATTCACGCTTATAAAAACTGAAGACATAAACAAACATTTACTCTGTTTGGAAGCCCCTGGTTTGCTTGGGGATTGGTGCATTTTCTTTCTGTCCTCCATGTTTTCAGTCAATCGGTCCTTAGATAAAAAGAGCTTAGAAAGATTATCCCCCTGGCTTGCATGCCATTATCATTAATCAGTGTGTTATTGACTGCTCTGTCCTTTCCTGTTTCAAGTTCAGGCCTCCCTTAATCCACAGATTTTGCCCAGAAGACACACACTCGACTCTGGGAGGCTCAGTGCAGCTTGAACCATGCCCACCCTTGCAGGCTCCAATCGATTTGCAGCGAGCCCTCTCCCGCCTACCAATCAAAATGCCCAAACATTGTGACTGGTGATGTAAATTCCCCCTTTACAGTGTCTGGAGACTCATTTTGGAAATCTATTATGAAGGCCAAGGGACTTTAAGCTCATGATCTGTCATTTTCATTAAATGTTACATTGAATATGATGTGAAAAACAAATGTGAATCAGGATCCAGTTAAGGTTCACCAAGCTTTTAATCTACACATTACGCTTTATATTTGATTAAGATCTTAGTGTTCATTGCAAGAGGCCCTTGTAAACCACTGCTGTTCCAAGTGTACATCTGCAGCTACTAATACAGTTGACCATGAGTGTGTGGAAAGACTGTGGAGTATATTAGTTAATTTGGGGGGGCATATGTAGGATTAGAAATTTTTGTAGCTAAGAGCAATTATAGCTGGTTGCAATGACTGAAAGTTAATGGATTATTGGTTGAAATGAGCTTACATCAAGGATAAATTATCCTGAAAACATTATGGTGACACACATCTCAAAACTTACGACAAGACCACTGTTGAACCTCTGCAAGACAAACATAAATGGCATTCAAGTACCAGGAGCCTCCCTCGTTCACCGGCAAATGTATAAAATGACAATCACCATCAACACTAAACAGTGCTCTAAAGTGCTCTTGAGTGAGACGTTGAACTCACAGCAGCTCACCCACTGAGCGCTGCTCCGCAGTTCAGCCTAAGAGTGTAAAATACACAGTCACAGGCACTCCCAGGCGTTTCCCAGCCATACCATGGGAATTGATGTTGCCAGGCATGTTTGTGCTGGAGTACAAATCACGCTGTCAGTTGCAGTGCGCCTGTCAAAGAAGCAAGACATCAACACAGCCAGACTGGGACGACAGGAAGCACACTGACAGAGCATGAGTCGTCGGGGAGGGAAGTAGCCTTGAGCGGTGATTGGAGAAGCATGTGTGTGCTTGTGTATTGAAGAATCACGTGTGCCTGACTGACTCGTGGTGTGTGTTTGTGTGTGTCTACTCATCTGTGCAAGCAGACACATCACGGGGTCGTGTATCCGTCGGTAAATATGAGCTGAGCCTGATCAATAATCTCAAGCAAAGAGAAGCTTAAGGTTTTATCACATTAACTCTACACTGTCAAAATCTATTGTCCCCAGTGTTGCGGTGTGTGTGTGTGCATGCGTGCTTTATGTGCACAAATCATGTCTGCGCGAGCATGTGTGCAGGTGTGTTTGTTTACAGGCAAGCCGTGTTAGTTTAACAGTGTTTGCGTGTGTGTGTGTGCTGCTGTTGATGTTGTTTAACATACGTTGGGCGAGGTCGTGCATGGTCCGGACTTCTGCTCGCTTCCCGCTGTTGACTACAGCTATTTCCTGACTTTGCTTTACTGACACATCCAGCCTGGTCAAATAGATAGAGATAATCTATGCAAATGTAACACAGTGTTTTCTCAATCAAAAGCTATTTAGCTGCCTGTGTATCTTCCCGCATGTGTTCATTGAGACAGTTCCCAGAGGGCTTCCAGTGGTGCTGGTTTGTTGATATGAGACTGATTAAAAACATTACAAAGTAGTTTGTTTAGCAGCGAGAAAGCCAGACAAATTTGTGTTCTTTTAATGTACGCTGAATGCAAGATCAGGAGGGTGTCGGAGGATGTTGTGTCTTCATTTTTCCAGTTAGACGCAGATGGCAAAATGAAGGTTTTCAGGAAGAGGAGGCCAAGTTAAAGCCGCTCGAATCGATATTTTTATAGCAGCAATCAACAATGTGTAATGTGGAAAGTGTTGCACATGCTGATGAACCCTTAGAGAATGATCACCCGACTCTGCACCTCACCTCAGCTTTATGGAGCTTTAGATTTGTTTTTTCTAACCTTTAAGGTGGCTGAGCATACCTCTTCCACAGCAACACCCTGAGAACAGCTTATTCGAAAAATATCAACAAAACAACAGGAATAGACAGAGTCAATAAATAAAACAGAAAACCTGACAGTGGACAAGGTGCAGGCTCAGTGAAAGGAATCACAGGCAGGCAGAGAACGGCTACTGAAAGCGACGGAAAAGGTACAGACGTGTAAGTGGTTTGATTTTTAGGTGACATGGCTGATTATTCCATACAACCGCCGCACTCACAGCAAAGGCAGTTTTATAGCGTCTTTCAGCTGAGGTTTACTCTCAACTGTGTCTCCAGCAGCAGCAGCAGCAGCAGCAGGCAGTTGCTTTGAGTTAAAAAAAAAAAAAAGCTCTAATAAACACATAGTGCACTACCTGACCAGCACCAACCAGCAGCCAGACCAAATTAGCACCAAACTTGCAAACATGGTGGAGCATTTAGGAGCTAAAGAGCCGGATATTTCCCTCAGGAGTTACCGGAGACCATTTTCAGCATGAATATTGGACTTAAATTTGTTAGACCACCTGGAATATGACTACACATGTCTTGCCGGAGGTGTCAGCAGGCAACTGTTTGGTAACATATTCACCATGTCAGCTTTTATAGGTATATGTCAGTATCAGCTTTGTAGCCTGTTGCACTGCCCTCAAGTGGCCAAAAAAATCAATTAATGGACATTTAAAGGGCAGTGTGGTAGTTGTAAGTGTTCCTCTTGTCCATACTGGGGGCGCAGTCCTTCTTATGGACTCATTATGAGGCTTCAGAAGTCTGAGGCCATTGCATATTGGCTTGTGTTTAAAAAAAAAAGTATCCCTCTGTCACAGCTTTGGACAAAAACAACTAATTTTGGAGTAAAAAACAGTAATTTTGGAGGACAAACTTGATTTGGCAAACAAGTTCTGTCCCTTATCTTTTACTCTGGAGCTGCATTAGGAAGGGATCACTTCACAGCCAGTGGAGACATTAGGAATCATTACAGTGACTGATAACTCTAACAATGCACATTTGTTATGTGAGCACTGTATCAGGGCAGCGCTGAAAACAGCTGAATCTGTCCTTTAAAGCTCTCTCGTCAATGATAACGCCATATTTTGGAAATTCTGCGACAGCATGTGATGTAATCAGCTAAACGCCGTGAACGGACAAGTTAAGCTGCTTTTATGCTGAATAATACATTGCTCAATGTCACTGTGGATTTTTGCGCTTTTTACTCAACAGAGCTTTGACCATGAGTCTCTCTCTGTCTGTCTCGCACTCGGGAGTGTTTTACTCCGAAGAAAAAAATGACTGCTGTAATTCATTTTAGCTTGTGTTGTATTTCAACCATGTCACATTTTTTAGCCATCATTTACACTTAGGGCATTTAGCTGTCACTGCCATCCTGAGGGATTTTCAGTGATTTACCAGAGGTTCAGTGTCTTGCTAAGGGGCACTTCAACAGCATTTGTGGCTGCTGATGGATATATGCTGGCTATGAGGGCACCCAAACGGTCTCAAATGTGTCTTAAACTGCTTGGACACCCTGCTACAAGTCCACGTCTCCTCACGCCAACGCCATAGTCTCCTCTCTGCCTAAAATCCATCAACACCATTCCTTTGTGCACGCCAAAAATCATTTGTGCCCGTCCTACTTTCTATGCGCACCCCCTCTCCTCAGTGCAAGGCTGAGCTCAGAGCCAAAAACCTGCCTCTCCCAACCACCCACACCTCCCCCCTCTGTTCTCGTCTCCCTCTTTCCTCTCCACCCATCGCTCTCTCCTCTCCCCCACCTCCTCAATATCTCTGTCTCCTTGCCCTCCTCTCTTCCTCTCCTTCTCTCCTGCTACAAACTCCAAAGTCTCCTAATTCCTGTCATGCTAATTGGAGCTGACAGACACAGCTAATTATGCGCAGATAATCTGCTGCATCTGACTAATTATAATTCCCATTAGCTGCCGATAATGCTCATTAGATTAACTTTCTCCAGGAGAAATTGGAAATAATAGACCGGGCTCGACGCTGCATCTTTTTGGTAATCACGGGCAGGGGTGCGTTTGGCAGGGAGGGCCGGTGTTTGTTTGGTGTCGAGAAAGCAGGCTGGTTGCTTTCGATGGCCGTGGTGGAAATAGACACAGTGTCTGATCCAAATGATATCTGATATATCTTGACTGCCAGTGCTGAAATTGAGAGAGACAGGGAAGCCGCCGAGAGGGGGAATTACGCCATGTGGGTCTGTGTCAGGTCAGAAATGAAAACATGTGCTCTTCAAGGCCCTTGCAAAGACAGTTTAAGAGTCAAGCGGAAGACCTTTCTTTGTGACAAATTAAGCTGCTTTAAGTACAACAAGACACTGGTGGAGTTGCCTGCGGGCTGAAAAACAGCACATGTTCCTCTGGCGATGGCACTGCTCATGGTAATCATACACGTAACAGCACGTAGCTAAAATGAGCCATGAAAGTTCAGGCAGGAAACCCTAGCTGGCTGCAGTCCATTAGCCCACTCTGCTGCACCATCACTATAAACCACCAATCACATGCATTTTTCCCCGAACAGAGCAAACTATTTACTTGTTGCCCACTCAGTCTACTGCTGTGCAATCTGCTCTCGCTTTTGCTGCATGATATGACAATTCTGCTGCTTTTGGCTCACCCACCATCGCCGCCAATTGCCACCTGCTTGGATGTGTTTTCATGCGCCGCGGAGAGGGATGCTATTTACCCTCCGATGGGCGCGTACTGGCGTCTGCAGGGAGAACATAAGATCAGGGCTATTCACTGCCATTACTTCAAAGTTGTAACCCTGTGTCCTCTTATTTGGTCATTTAAACTGAATACAGAAGCTGTCCTACATGCATAAGTGGTCAAAAAAAAGTACATGTGTTTATGCATTACACAAGTGCTTATTAAAGTAAATCCTTCATGGGAAACATAGGTGCACTAAGTGAACTGGTGCATTAAAAAAAAAGATCAAAGACAGCGATAACTATTAAAACTGATTAAAAAAAATATGTTTACACGAAACTGTAACAAGAGGAAGTAAGCATCAACGCCATCTGAGTACAAGAAATAGAGAAGTCCTGGCTGCCAAAGCTTGGAGAGCAATTGGACACAGAAAGCAAATGTAATTTATTGATGCAGCACGGGACAGAGGAGCCCAAAGCCTGGGGAACACACAGGCCCTAAAACCCACAAATGGGATATTGATCGGTTTGAGGGGGGAGAAGGAAAAAAGTTATATTTAACCATGAAGTGCCTCACTTAGTCTATCGAGTGGTTAACATTCTCTCTCTCTCTCTCTCTCTGCCCCTCCCTGCCTCCCTCCCACAGCCACTTACACACAAACGACATTCAACAGTGCTGTGACATGCAATATATGTTCCTATGACAACCCATCAAATTGCCCATCGGGAGCAGGGTTGACAGCACCTCAAGGTGTTTAAATGAAAGGAATGATCTGAACAATGGCAGATTCTATAGTGGACGTGCTCTGTTCTATACCGCACTGCGCTCTGTGATAGGACAAAAAGAAGAGCTCCTTTGCTCCAGTTGTGTGTATTCATCTCTTTACTCAACCCATGGGGCTGTAATCCACTGTGTGTGAGAGATTGTGTGCGTGTGCTGCACACGTGCTCCTTGCCTCTGCACATGTATACTCCCATTTGTAATGTCCTGAATTTGATCATCTTAACCAGCACATCTCATAAAGAGTAAGCACCAGTAACAGCAAGAAAAAGAACATCCACTCAGCGCGAGATGGATCCGGCTCCACGCAGGACGTGCCGGCTAATCGCGAGAAAAAGAGCTTTGCTGCGACAGTCACTGGCATGTATTTTAAAACTCAAGTCAGGGCTGAAACCATAGCAACAATGCTTTGGCGTAGAGAGAAACAAAAGCACAGTTATGGTGCATGAAAATGTTCAAGCCCATCTCAACTTGGCTGTCTCCCTGCACACGTCCAGAAAAATGCCTCCGAGCAGTACTGTCCAGGAAACAAAAACACAAACAAACAGAGGCGTGATTACAGAGCCACTCATTCACTGCTGAAAAACACTAAAGGAGTTTGATTTGATTCTGCATTTCATATCTGGGTACCTTCAGGCTGTTTTTGTTTGTTTGTTTGTTTGTTTTTTAGTGCTGTCAATCGATTAAAATATTTAATCACGATTAATCTCATGAATGTCATAGTCAACTCACGATTAATCGCAAATTAATCGCACATTTTTATCTATTCTAAATGTCCCTTGAATTATCATTTTAATACTGTTATCAACATGGAAAAGTGGATAGGCTTGCTTTGTGCAAATTATTGAAAACATCAATGTGTAGTGTTATATTTCACACTAACATTCTCACTTTGAGCAGTCATTCATATTTGAATGACTCAAATCTCACACAGTTTAACACTGTGAATAAACAGATGACAAAAAAATAACTACTTGGTTACAAAAAAGCCCCTTCAACAACCCTTTCTAAGAGATCAAAACAGGGTAATACAAGATAAAGTTACAAAGTGCACATCATTGTAAACTAGGACTCAGCCTATAGTGCAGTTAAACCATGGCTTCAACTTTCCTTTCTTAAGTTTCCTTTGAACATAATAGCCTCCATATGCCTCTGTGGAAAGCCATCCATTGTCGCCTGGTTTTGACAAGGAGGTGGTGGAGAATTCGCATTAGCCGTATGTTTGGCCATCAAGTGGTATTTCAGACTGAATGTGCTACAGTGATAACTCAGTTCACACCAACAATACACACAGATAACTTTGGTCTTGTCAGTCGACCCATCTGGCAACTTTTTGAAACTAAACTTTCCATCCAGAATCTTGTTCGCATCCATTTCGGCGTTTTGCACTTGACATCCACACAAACCGGTAGCCTACTTTTTTACAGCTAGCAAGCAGGTAAGACCAAACACGTGCGTTTGGCGTGCCTATTGTTTTGTTTCCGGTTTACAATCAGATCCTGTAGTTTTTCTTACGTTACTAGCAGTGGCCATGGCTTATAAAAAACTACAAGTTCACTAGATCAGATTAAGAGCGTTAATCTTGCGATTAAAAAAAAATGACACAATAAAAACTGATTTGCGTTAATGCGTTAATAACGCAATATTTTTGGCAGCACTATTGTTTTTACAAAACACAAACAGATCTTGTGTGTCTGCAGCAAACTGGAAACACTCAAAGACAAAACGAGCTAAACTTCAAGAGTCAGTCACCTTGTGGTGTCATGTCACAGTCATGAAATTGTTATTTTCTGACAAAAAAAAAAAAGAGAGACCAAAACAGAGCTAAAAAGGACAGTAAATATCAAAATAACATTTGTTTGGCGTTCAAAAACAACAACTCCAAATAAATGCTAATGTTGCTCTGTGTCTTCTGGGACAGGTAACTGTTTTCTAACATGTCTTATCACCATATTGTTTTTAAATAAAGTAAATGAGTCAAATCAACGTTGTTAGCAAAAAGCAAAATTCCCTATAATGGCACAACTTTTTGATTTTTTAGTAAATATTAAACAAACAAAATACAGTGTGTTAATTGGTGAACTTCAGAAGTGTGTATTTTTTTAGCTTTGGACAGTCGTCAGGTTAGCTGTATCCACATTTCCAGTCCTTATGCTAAGCTAATTGACTCCTGGCTCTGGTTCCATAGTTAACACACGAGCATCGGAATATATATAAGCATCATTTTTCGTTCTTTTCTACAGCAATAACAACAAAAATTGCAAGTTGAATAACAAATGTTACAATAGACATTCTTAGAAACGAGGTGTGGCTATCATGTATTCAGAAGCAGAGCCATTTCTCACGTCTGTTTGGCCATTTTTCTGTTTCAGAGTGCTAAGTAAACTTTCAATTAATCAGGGCTGAATTAAGTCAGAATTCTCCTCTCACAACACATCAGGGGTGCCATGTTTAATAGAGCAAGCAGCCCATTTTCTGATGTAAGTGGCCACTTAATTAAATGCACCATCAATATCAAGTGTCTTAATACAAGCCCTCAGAAGTTTATTCTGTTGATTTGTCATTTAATCCTCTTCTGTATTGTCACCAGCAGCCGGTAAAAAAAAAAAACAGCCGGGTGAAAAGACTGCTTTATAGAGAAAGAACTTCTATCATTCACAAATAATAATAGACCAGTTGAAGTTTTGATGAACAGATACACTTGTGTGATAAGAGTTTAGGATGTTTAAAATGAGTATTCAGATGTCTAAAATGCAGATTTGGGCCCAGTCCGCTCATTTTTGCGAGTCCCTCTTGATAAGGAGGGTGGCTAAATGCCTAAAATGTAAATCAATAGGGCAGACTTGTGAAAATCCTTGATAGAGTGTTGGATCACTGGAGCAACTTCAGTGTAGCTCAGAGCAGATACGAAAATGTCTACCTGTATTTGAGAGGCTGCGATACCGTACCACTCCTGAAAAAAATCTATTAGCTTGTGTTTTGTTTCCAGCAACACTCCTACCCCTACTGATAAGAGCGCAGGAGGAGGTGAGGCCTCAGTGTCTTAGTCAAGGGCAATTTGACCGGACATGTGGCACATCTGACTGCTGCCTGTGAAAACTGCTAAACTCTCCTGTGTGTCCTGAGAGGCACAGAGTGTGCACGAGAGACAGAAAGGGTGAGATTGGGCAGAAATTCCATTATTTTTTGCTTTGCTGAATTACAAAAAAAGACTCAAATAGAGCCACGTGTTTTCAAATGGGTGCAGGTCTGGTGACTGAGATAACCACTGCACTTTGTTTGTTTTCATCTTCATCAAACCAGCCGGTAATGTCCTGAGGATGAGGTTACTAAGCTTCTGCAACAAGGGAAAACAAATATGTACTTCCTGCTTCAGGTGTTTTTTCTCTTACCCAAGCGGTTCTGATCACTGTTGTGTTGAGAGCACGATGGCTCTGAAGCTTTCACTACATACTGCTGGCTTTTAAATAAACTGATCTAGGAAGTTTATCCTTATGAAGTTGTTATGTTTTTGGAATCGGATATGGATAGATAGACAGGAGATGCAAAGACATTTGGTCAGAGGATCAGCAGGCACATTTATGCACTACTTATGCAGCATTTCCATTCCCATAAGTGCCAAATTAGGGGCCTTTAACAACTGTGTATCTCATTGTGTCTGTCGTTACAAGCTACACAGTAACACTTTAAAGTGCAGCTGTCATTTTTATGCGCCCTTATAGAGCATGGCATGAATACGGCTTTTATGTGCAACGCCGCGAGCCCTCATCGCTGGTCATAGCAGGGGTGGGGTTTGAGCTGGTGGCAGTGCTGGTGGAGGAGGAGGGGGCCCTTTAGCCACGAGCGCTCCGTTAATCAGACGGGAGGGCCCTGTGTAAAGATGTCAGTTCACGCTTGATACGTTTCTGATGATTATTGCCGTCCCTGCCTGGCTTTCATATCGGCCGCCGCAGCCCGATTGGCGCGCTGCGCTGATGAGTGGTGCAATAACCACCTTAAGAGGTGCTTAGCAGCTCTAACAGTGAAGCTAAGAGAACAGCACACAAAGAGGATGGGGAACCAGTCGTAGGATTGAAGGCCTCTCCCCATTAAAACTAAGTACACCTCTGACCCCTTTGTATTGTGCTTTAGAACATCTCCAGTCAAACATGCACACATGGATGCAAGAGCCAACGCAGCAACACTTGAATCTAATGTCATCATGAAGTCCGTTTCATTGTTTTCCGTCTCTACATCTGCTCATCGTCATGCCTCAGTTCTCTCCTCTCGCCGCATGTCTCCCTTCTTTTCTATTTTTTTCCTTATCCTCAAGTGAAATGTGACAATAATTGACCTGCACTGTCCACTCCGTCCGTCTCTCTTCTCCCTTTCCTCTTCTGTTTGCCTTTCCTCTGGCTCTGGATCCCAGCCAAATGCGGCAGGATTTCTATAAGAGGAAACAAGACATGGAAATTTTCAAAAGGGGGCTCAACTGTCTAAAATGAGCTTCCAGCAAGAGGGAAAGGACTATAGCGTCCTATTTGCATGAGCAGACAGAAGGTTAATAACACAAGCCCTGCTGTGACAAAGGAGAAAAAGAACATAGAGTAGGTAGGAGGGATGGAAAGTGCTGATCCTCCACTTCTGACTCCTGAGAATCCATCTAAGACACAAGGGAGGAGCGTGGAAGTAATTAGAGCCCTGGATATATGATGGCTTTCATGCACAGCACCACCTCCCTTCTTTCTCTGAAGCACCTCATTTCCCAGAATGCATGTTGAGACAGGACATCAGCAGCAGCAGCTGCACCAGCGGCCACAATCTGAAAATGCGTATGTGTTTTACATCTGTGATTACCAACCACGAGTATTTGTACCCCTTGGGGTACTTGTAGCTGACAGGAAGTACGTGCAAAGAATGTGGAGTCATAAACTATTTGAAAAAAAACTTTCACTGTGACTTTATTGAAAAACTGAATCCACATATTTGTGTTGAAGAGGACAATTAACACACAAGTAGGATCACAAATTGGTGCTCAGCTGTAAAACATAACACCATGTGTTGTGATTGAGAGCATATAAAAGCTAGAAAGAAAGCGGAACGGTTGAAATGGTTAGCAACATAGAGAATCGTCCAAATATTAGCTAACAATAATGACTAAACAGTTGAAAAAGATAACCAAATCTAATGGGGACACTGTTGCAATAATTAGCTAAAACTTGTTCTCCATCTCCCCATGTCCTCCGCAGCCTGTCATGGATTGATGATGTTAGCTATCAGAACATAGCATGTTGTTTTAGTGTTGCAAATTCCTCCATGACGAATGTAAAAAGCCCAGTGGCAGACGGCGCAGTTGGCGTGGAACACATTCTCGTTCATGCATCCCAGCCATGGCTAATCTTTTTCCTATTCCCTTCTGTATTTCTGTAATCTTTTTTTTTTTGTGCTGGTTGGACCACACTTGTAGGTTGCCATTTTTTTAAACCTCACGCCAGGCATTGCAGTAATGCTGTCACTCGAGTTGTGACCAATCAGACGCAGAATCTCTGCTTGAGTAGTGGAAAACAACATGTCAGACAGGCTGAGGGCCAACAGAGCTCCTGCAAATCGCCCTGTTTTAACAGGCTAAAGTATAATATTTCTCTCTCATGTTTTATGGGACGCTTGGCAACCCCAGCTTGGAAATGGTTGAAACAGCTAAAAGTCCAGCTTGTCACTCACACTAGTGGTAGAAATGCAACATAAACACTGACAATTCAGTTGTATAAAAACATAATAGTATTTCCACTTTTCCATTATGAAGCATTAAACAGCATCCACTTTAAAAGCCATTCATAACAACACATTTGGAACTTTTTTTTTTTTTTCTACTTGCTTTGCCCATCTGATCGGCTTATGCGGCACGTCAGACAAAAAAGAGGCTGTGAAGCACCGCTATACATGACGCAGGGGAGAAAAAAAAACAAGGATGAAAGCTGCTGGTGGTGGCTGGAAAAGAGGTTGAGTGTGACAGGGAGACGGTTCTGTGTGGGAGGTGGCATCAAATCAAATGTCTTTCCTATCTCTTTCGCTATTTGTTTTAGCGAGGATGCCAAATTACTTCCTGACAATAAAGCGTCTCTGAGTGGAACAAACGCACAGGCAGTCAAGTACAGTTAAAAGAGGGCGAAACAAAACTCCAACGTGTTATCAGTCTGACATCTGTGTGTGCGCGGCGAGCAGAAGAACTTCTTTCAGCTATCCTCTCTTTCCCTGCATCATGGCTGAAGAGTGCGGCTCAGAAGTCACCAGAGGGAATTGATTATCAACAGGCGGGGGCTGGATCTCACCCTCCTCTGGCATAATGAAGCTCGCTATTTCGGGACCATCAGGTGTTTTTTAGGCTTCTTGTCGCTATTCCTAGGCTTCTTCTCTGCATCCTCGGATCACACCAGCCCAGATATGAGCGCACTGGGAATACGGCATGAATACATTTTTTAAGTCTAATTCAAAGTTACAAAGCTCTTCTCTTTTTTTTCATGTCTGGCAACAATGGGTTGCAACTAAACCCGCATTGCGATAGTTTGGCTCTGACAGTATTTCAACTGCATGATGGAAACAAACAAGAAGGAGGGGGAAGCTTTGACAATTAAACACACGCAGGTGCGCGAGCGACAAGCGCACACCAAGACACACAAACAGCCTATAAATAGCGGAGATCCATGGCAACCTGAGATTTGTTGTTTGTCGTCACATGCTGCTGAGAGCGAGAGAAGAGCGGCGACTTAAATAACGCTGGGAGATTGGTTTGTGTGAGAGGCAAAGTCAAAACAAATTACGCCTTTTCTATCACTTTGGGCCCACCGGTAAAGCATCTGAAATAGCTTTGTGCCTGGGGACATTTTACCGCTGAAAGAATACGGCAGCAATATCCTCCGAGGACCTGAAGAAACAAAGGGATGAGGGGAAAGAGGAGAGGATGGGGAATGAGGGGGTTTCGTTTTACTGCGGATCACAGGTGGCGCCTTGACCACCTAACTAACTCTTTTCACTTTATTCTTTCCCATCCCTCCTCCTCCTCCTCCTCCTCCCCGCCTGTCTCTGCTTATCTCACCACAGTGCACCGCTGTCACGCCGAAGGTCTGCTCCATTGAAAAATGTGAAGCGCCATTACACCAGTGCATCCTTTTTCTTTGCTTTCTATATAGTTTTAAAGGGCTGGTGGCCCAAAGTGGTGGACGACATTAAAGATAATGAATATGGAATTCATACCGTTGAGAGGCAGCCCTGAAGGTTTTATCCAATTTCTATCAACTCTGGCTTGTTGATTTAACTTGTTTTTCAGGCAAACAAGTCAGAGAGAAATTTCTGCCTTCCTCCATTTAAACTGACCTTCAGCAGACCTTTCAGTCTCCTCTCGCTCCTTCTCATGCAAATAAGCGCTTGAAAACCACAGGCTTTGCACTTTCCCTGCGTTCTGTTTTCCTTCGCAACATGAGCGCTGTGGCAACATGAGATATATATCAGGCTTTAATTGATTTTTGCTTTGCAAGATAAAGTAATTCGGTGCAATTGTTTCAGTTTGCCGGCGTATTTGCACTCGCTCCCATATGCTGTTCATTAATTTGCAGCTAGTGGGTGATTTATCAACCTATTACACTTGGGCTTGTGCCCTCCACACACACACGCACACACACACGCAGTTTGTTCCCCCCCTGGTATCTTGAGGAGGCATACATGTGGCACCACTTTGGTGGCTGGTGCTGTAATGGCTGTGCTAAAGGGCTGGGAGTGAGCCAGGGCCTGTCCGACTGCAGATGGATGGACCCATGGGTTGCACACACACATACACACATGCAGGCTGCTCGCCTTGGCCCAGTCCGGAGTAGCCTGGACTGGCCCGGCCTACTTGGGAGCCACAGCAAGGCTAAGTGGGGCAACCAGGCCAGGACTAAATCAAAATGCTAATAGCACAAGATGAAAATCACTCGTAATTACTTGATTCTACAGCAAAAATGTGCACCTATGTTTGTGTTGCATTCATTAATAAGCCGTGCAGGGGCTTTAATGAATGCATGAATAAGCATTTCTGGGTGCAATCTACAGAACTTACAGAGCCTAAAATCTCTGGCTTCTTGAGGAATGCAAAACAAAAATCAATGTGATATAAACAGAGAAGCAAATATTGAGGCCACCTGATCTTTCCATGAAATAAACAGAATAATAAGATCCACATGAAAGGTTTTTTTTTGCTCCTCTCACCTCTTCATGCATAAGTATGAAGCAGAGACTCATTTTTTAAACCCAAACACAACTGAGACATAATTTGCAGAAATTGGATGATGCAGCTCAATAACAGGAATGTAGTGATGCAGCTCAATAACTGTGTCTTAATATCACGTAGCCCTCACAGTATTTCCAAACATATTTCATCACTGCTGACATGCTCGGTGTTATATTGTGCTAACTACTGTGCTAAATCCCGTGTTGTTGTTTGTGAGAGGCGCTGATAGGGGGGGGACACATTTCTGTTGTTATGATTGTTTTGGAGAGCCAGCTAAATGGATTTTTTTTAACAAGAGGCAGTTACAAAATTACAAAACTGAACAATAAAACTGTCTCTGGCTGCGAGCTTCACAGGGTTTTCACATCTCACTATGTGACATACGGCGAGTTTTAAAAGAGCGCACGACGGAGCAGTCGGACTGCCAATGCTTCGCAACAGTTCGGTCAATAATCAAGCAACCAAAAAAGCCGACATCATGTGATGCAAATAGCGGGCGGTTTCTGTGTTATTGATTTCAGCCTGAGAGGCCTCAAGTCTCGCCTTCTGAGTCGGCTGATCTGTCCGCAGCTGCTCGGCTGCTGTACCTCGCAGCGTGGACCGACGTCGCAACAGAACAGCCTTCAACCGCCAGAGGCCACTTCCTGTCAGAGAGCATTTCTAAAGCAAACAAAATGCTGTGAAATGTTTTGTGGGTGGGTGTGAACTACTTGGATTATCTACATGTTTCTTAAGCGAAGCAATAGAGTAGCAACGCTGGCGCGCTCAATGTGATTGGAACATTTAATGCAAATTATTTCCCAACACCTTTTTTTATAAGCTCCTTCTCATTAATTATGTGTGTTATTTCGCTGCACTTTGCTTCTTCTTAAGTAAACTTCGGTACAAAAGATTAGCATTTATTGAGCACAAGCTGTCTTTCCTTTCTTCAACACTCTCTAGTCACTGATCAAACAGCTGTTAGATTACAGCGCGTCTCAAACTGTCTGCACGGCGCCCCCCACACATGTACATGTGTCCTTGAGCAAGGCTCCAGGCACTGAACTATATGGTGCAGGTCAACCTGTGTTCTGACATCTCTGAAGAAAAGAGGATAAGAGCTTTGTACAAACAAGAATAAAAGGACAAAAGGAGAAAGGAAACAGCATGCTGCATTTGACATCACCTCAAGAGAAATCACAGTGAATTTCAGCTATTACTATCATCTATGTATCACATTTACAGAGCTCCTGTCTAACTTTTGTCCTCACTGTCCCAGAACTTACGAAAAGACAATTTTAGCCGTCTTGAAGTGAATGTAAACTGTACTCAGCTGAAGTCCTGCAGCACATAAATTTGCTGTAAACTTGCTGTGCTGTGATATCAAACTGCAGTGCAGAAACTCAGTCCAACTGTGTTCATCAGCTGTTAGCTTTATCATTTAAGTACCTGGGTGTTCACCTCAACAATAACCTGGACTGGACAGACAATACTAACGCCCTGTACAGGAAGGAAGGGCCAGAGTCGCCTACACCTGCTGAGGAGACTGAGGTCCTTTGGTGTGTGCAGGGCTCTACTCCAGACTTTCAATGACACTGTGGTGGCCTCTGCAGTGTTTTATGCCATAGTTTGCTGGGGAGGGGGCAGCACGGACAGAGACAGGAAGAGACTGAGCAAACTGGTTAAGAGAGCCAGCTCTGTCCTGGGATGCCCACTGGACTCCATCGAGGAGGTGGCGGACAGAAGGATGTTAGCCAAGCTGACATCCATCATGGACAACTCCTCCCACCCCCTGCAGCAGCTCCTTCAGCACAAGACTTTTACATCCCCAGTGCAGGAAGGAGCGCTACCGCAGGTCTGTCCTGCCCACAGCCATCAGACTGTACAACAGTGCACAATAACATCCACTCAAATGCAAGTTGTACTGATATTCTGATCACATCTCACATTTTTCCTCTGTTTTCATGTGCAATCATCATTTTTAAATCACCTAAGTGTGTATGTATTGTATATTTTAAATCACCATAAGGTATATAACACTTGTGCAATATTTTTTTGTCTCCTTGTCCTCTGACTTCTTGCACTCTGTCTTGTTGCTGCTGTAACGTGAATTTCCCCCATTGTGGGATAAATAAAGTCTTTCTTATCTTCATTAGCCCTTAGCTCCATTAAGCCAAATACACCGCGGCTAACAGCTAACTAGCTCGCCTACTGCTCTCAGATGTGCTGTTCATAATGTCGTGTTATCGTGAAAAGAACACGACGCATCCCCCTTCAACAGTGAGCTTACTGCGCCCTATCGTCCCTGGGACAACAGGACAGTTCAGTTCAGGTCAGCTGTCGCTTCTGACTTTTTTTGCTCAGGTGTTAACTAGTTTTCACACACTCTAAATCACAACACACAGGGAAACTCAGTAAGACAGTTTTCCTTCATCGCTGAGGTGGTGGACATTTATACAGGATGGAGCAGGACCTTAAAACCACCACACAAAGCCACACAAAAAACACTACAAATCCATCCCCAAAGAGGCCTCTGAGCCAAGAGTGCTTTTATTCCTTTTCGTGCAAAGTACTTGCAGTGGTTTAATCAACCTTAATTAATTTTATTCAAGTATTTCTACTTAATGAGCTATAACATGCAAAACCACTACCCTTTTTTTCCCCTCTTAAGGAATCAATATTTCCACTAAAGACTTTTCATTAGCCAACCCTCACAACGGCCTTGCTCTACTTTTTAAAAGGATGCAATGATGGATATTGTCAGTGAAGCTTATATCACGCACAAATACAGATTCCCTAGCTGGCTAATACTTCCTGTTTCTTGTGGGCGTAAGTGACAAGAGCCTCACTTTCAGCCACCACTGCATTATACAGAGCAGGGTTAAGCCTCCAGGCAAGCCGGCACACACACACACACACAGACTCAGGACCAGTATGCAGATGAAATCATAGCTGACATTAATAGGTAAACACACCAAAGTAAATAAACTCCATTAAAAAACTGACATGTTTAATTTAGCTGAGCTTTTTTTGCCTTATCGGCCCCGCTGTGTTTTTGTTTAGAGAGAGGGAGTCGGTGAAGAGATGCGAGGAGAGAGCGCTGCAGGTAATTATACTCCATACACTTGTAATCTGGGGGTCAGCCCGAGTCCCTCCCCTTTGTTCTACAATCAATAGCCTCGGAGGAGGTGGTGGAAGCGAGGGAGAGAGACAGAGAGGAGGCGAAGGGAAGAGACAGAGCGAGAAAGTTGGTGGGTCCTTATATTCAGCATTAATCATTTAACAGCATGAGTGCGGCTGGGTGGGAGAGCAAAAACACAGTAGTACACAAACACTTAAGTAGTCAGGTGCAACAGGGAAATATCTGGTGGCATTAACAGGCCCCTACAGGAAAACAGGGACTATACCCTGCAAATGGATTGGCTGGAGGAGGAGGCCCGATAAAAGAGCTGAAGCGGGCTGGAGAGAGAGAAATAATCACTTTTACTTAATCCAGCGATCTGTGGGGAAAGAAACAGCAGCGACTTTATTGTCGCCATCCAGCAAGATAACTTAGTGAGTTTATTTGACAGGAGAATGGCGCCAGATCCAGTGATAAAAAAAAAGGAGCAGAGCAAGAAAGAAAGTGCCTCACCATTCCTCCTCTAACCTGTTAGAGAGGCCATCTTTTATTTTTTTTAACAATCTTCTACCTGAGTGCTGCATTCCTCTGCATCTGCACCCAGGGCAGCAACCGCCGAGGGAACTTATACAGACTGTTCCCCTTCCCAAAGTAAGGGCCTCACTGTGTAACCCTCCATAAAAACAATGCATGCAGTGTTTGTCAGTCCATCTGGAGCCTTGCTTGGTATTTTGGTTATTATCATGGCTCAAAATGACTGGATTTGCAGTGGCTTTTAACAACAAATTGTCGCAATGATTTAGGGTCAAATGAACCAAATGGTACATTTTAGGGCGGCAACTAATTTCCATTATTGATTTCTCTGCCAATTATTTTCTCCATTGATTGATTAACCAGTCTATGAAGTGGCAGAAATGTCACAATTTCCTTAAGTCCAATGGGACGTCTTCAAGTTGTTGCTGTCTACAACACAAATATAACCATTTTACCATCATATAAGACAAGAGAAATCAGACAATATTCACATTTGTGAATCTTAGATGGAGCTTTACATAGCCTGGGATGGAGGGATTAATTTATGGTCAAGCAATGTAAATTATTTATGAGGTACTTGTAATCCACAAGGTGATAACAAAGAGCCCACAGGACAGAAGCAGATTAACACCAGCCCATCACGCTGCGTTTGTTTGTGCACATCCACACATGTATGAATAGATAAAGGACGCCACTTCAGCAGTGCCTCCACATGGAATCAAGATGGAAACCCATTGTTTCCTTCTCAGCTGAAATAGGAATCTGTCTTGGTCTGCATTCTCCTCCTCGGCCTCAGAAGCCGACAGAGATAAGGAGGGACGCCACAGCAGTAATGTGAGTCTTCAGCCAAATGGATAAACCTGGATGGCAGGCTTTTCACCGCTGATAAGGATGTTAGTGCCACAGATCTGTGGGAGACAAGAGTCAGCTGTCGAAAAGCCGGGCAGAAAACGGGGATCATATGCCCACAGCGTCACAACATGGAGCACGGCGAGCTAGTGTTTTCAAAGATCTGAATGCTATCGCTGTAACGACAAGCTGGTGGTATCTTTATTCTGACTGTCTGAGGGATTGATGCTAGCTTTCTGTGCAGACGCTGACAGCGAATGTCACTGAGGAGACTGTTCAAATGCTTCAGACTGGAGCCCAGTTGTATTCCAGGCGCTGGGCTGCCATTTATGGACGTGATTAGGCCTTGATGAATGCGGGGTGGGAAAAGTTTTTGCCTGTTATGCAACCAGGAGTTGCCACGCCACCTCACCCCAGACAGAGCGGGGTGTGGTGTTTCTGACAAGCCCGCCACAAATCATTGTTTTGTTTCATCTCATCAGTGCTTTGAAGCGCGAGGCGCCAGCGGGGGAAGTGCGATTATTCAGCTAAATTCTGCAAGGGAAATTACAGCTCTGTGGCGGCAGGTGCATCTACAATCACCCCCCACTCTCCTACCCCCCATCCTCAGGCATAAATAAGCACGCAAACGTGGACACATATGCCACAACACACACCTGTACATAAACTACATTCGCGCGCATCAGAACAAGCTCGCACGGTCGCACCTGCTCTTTTTTCCGCCTGTGTTTCGCACGCACAAATCCTCCCCTACATCCCTGCCGTCGCTGGATAACAAAAAAAAAAAAAAACACAGGCGGCGCAATCACCCAGCGACACAGATCCGCACATGATCTCGCCACAATGCAGCAAGCAGGCAGGCAGGCAGGAGGTGATTCTGTTTCTGTTTGTTCAACAGAGAAAAGGGAGGGGAAGATGGAGTAAAGGAGGTGGTGGTGGGGGGGATCTAACATAGGGGCCCCGTGGCAGAGCCCCTAGGATCAAATCCAATTCTGGCAAGATACACATTAAGCCCCGTCAATCACAACAGTGTCCTTGGAATGCGGCAGAATGGTGATGAGAACGGCGGGGGACTCTCTTTTCCACGAGGGCCGGGATGAAGCCACTTAGACGCACATCTGTGCAGGCACAAACTCACCCTGAGGGGCCCCCGTATTTAAACCCGCCCAGGCGCACATGCAACTGTAGGAAATGATCCACAAGTGTGAGTCTCCACTCAAGTGTTTGAACACGCGCCGTGTGTTTGTTTTACTGCCTTTAGGCCGACAAAACGAAAAGGAAGTGCAGGACGAGAAGCAGCGTTCCAGACTTTCGTGAAGAAGAAATGACATTGACAGAAAATGAGAAATTAAGAATCAACCAAAATAATAAGACATTTTTATATATTTTCATTTTGGTGTCTGGTTAAACATTTTCAAATCAACCCCAGTATACCTGAGAGAAACTACCACAAGGCGCAAAATGCTCTCATTAGATACTGAATATGCTCAGCAGTGGGTCAACTTTTAAAAATATCAGTGGTCCAACATTTAAATAGAGAGCTGCTTCATTTTAGCCTCCAGTAGAGCAGGATGCAAACTTCCTATTACCTAGAAACTTTCCCTATTTTCAACCTCGTTCATACGATCAATTGCCATTTATTTACTGTTAAGTTCATTTGGTTGTAATTTGGTTGTATTTTTCATCTTCTGTGAAGCACAATGTGCAGCTTTTTGTATGAAAAATGCGACATAAATATAATTTGTCATTATTATCATAAAAGAGCATTCCACTGAATTAGCATTGCATCTACTGCATCAATGCAGCAGACCCATAGACATTGTTATGATTCTATACATTCATCTTCATCAAAAACCTGGCTCCTACATTGCCCACAATGCAACTCAACTGGATGTATTTAAGCTAATAGCAGCTAATGTAGCCACCACCTGCTAGCAACCGAGCTGCGATGAGGCTACAGGCTACAGAAGCTCGGTGAGCTCCAAACCACCAGATTTGATTCATTTTCACACTTACAGCCTTCAGCTCCAGCTGACGCTGACTCAAGTGACATCACTTGAGGCAATTAATCAGTCCTCCTGCAGCTCCCGCAGGCACAAAAGGCTTTCTGCAACTTTTTCACCTCTGCAGCAGCACTCCCCAAGACCTGGAAACAAACTTTGATGTGGAAAATTGGTGGAGATCCCCTTAAAGTGTGCCAGAACATGGAGGGGAATACAGTGCGTCTCTGTGAAAAACACGCATCCAAACACATCCATACGTATACAAACCTGCGCCAAAACGCACATCCCAAATCTAATTTGAGTCTCAGCAAAGAGGAAAATCACACGCTGCTTGGCTCGCAGCTTGAGTTCATTCAGGCTACAGTGGAAGCGACAGTTAGCCTATTTACTTTTATTCTGGACTTTTGCTAATTATCTTAACTACACAAGTAATTATCTTTCACATCAAAGGGCCTCACTCTGAGCCCCGCTGGTCCCCCCAACCAACCAGCCCCCGACACACACACACACACACACACACACACACACACACACACACACACACACACACACACACATACATATATATACACACACACACACACACACACACACACACACACACACACACCCCATCCCACCACCACCATGTTTTCCGGAGCCAGCTGAATCATGACATTAAGAGATAATTAGACAAACGCGTGGGTGCATTTGGGGGGGGGGTCACATGTGATGAGCAGCCGTCTATGAGTCGAGTTACTTGAGGAGAACCCTGAGAGGTATCACACGCAGATTTAACTGTAGCTGTTAGATATCAGGTGATAAACTGCAGAAAGCCTGTATAGTTTGTCACAGATTAGTAAATAAATGACACCCAAAGGGACCATTGATGAATTATTATTCTCTGGCTTCATCTGTACTGAGCAGCTCTTTCATCTCATCCATCAGCGGCGCTCATTCTGATCCCTGCTGAAAAGCCGCGATGTCACGGCTGGACCTCATGACTGCGAACGCACAGCACATACAGTACTTGTGTGTACATGCTTTAATTGGCTTTATCTAATTCATTCACCGCCGCCTCTGGGCTCCTGTTTCTGCAGACAGACAATAATCAGGTCATCTGGCATCAGGCGCGAATCCTTCATTAACAATCTAACGATAATCTCTGCAGAAGCATGTGACTGTGGGAGGAAATTTACATGTGCTGCATTTAAATTCCTTTGAAGTTGTTTGTTTTGCTCACCTTGGAAACACACTATTTCTACTTCTCCTCTGTGGTAAGAACTAAACGCACCCCATAAATATGTATCTACCTAGGGCCCGTGCTATTCTGGCCCAGTGTTTTGAACATAGCCACTGGAGATTGGGCCTATCAGGGACCCACCGAGAGAGAGAGGGAGAGACAGAGAGAGAGAGAGAGAGAGAGAGAGAAAGAGAGAGAGAGAGAGAGAGCGAGAGAGAGAGAGAGATAAGGAGGAAGAGGGTGGGGGGCTGGAAGGATAACATTTTTGTGCATGTTCAAAAATGAGAAGTGGACGGCCTGTGTAATGTTTAATGCAGGAGGATCAGGGCAGGGTTCAGAGTGTTTCCTTCACCAGTCACCTCACACACCTCCAAACTTTCTCCTACAAACACACCGAGTCTCTGCTGCATTTTTAAGACTTTTTGTGCTTGTAGGCAACTTTTTTTTTCTCCCTTAAGTTAGAGGTGAAAACATGTTTAACCTTTTCAACCCCACTGATTCACAAGCGGATCCCTCAAACAAGCTTTGCTTAAACTCAAAGAAGTTTAGTTTATATTCTAGTCGAGATGCCAAAGTCTCTAAAGACCCCAAATCTGTCAGGCTGCATTTGGAGGCAAAGCTGCATAAAGTAATGCACAAGACATATAGAATATCACCAGGCAGAGAAAGCTCTTGGGTTTGAATACATTAGATTTAAACAACATACAGCTTCAGTAAAGAGCTGGAACAAGCTGATATTCAATATATATGTCAGACCGATGAAATGAAATGATTTTTCCAACTTCAAAGCTACTTGAGGGGAAATATGAGGAAAAAACTGGATTTGAACTGACAAATACTTTCATTATTGATTCATCTTTCAGTTCATTTGGATTGTTTAGTTTATAAAATGTCAAAAAATCATGAAAAATACCCAGCGCAGCTTCCAAAATTCGAAGAAGACGTCTTAAAATCTGACTGCAAGCCGCCAAGCCGAGGATTTTCGGTTCATGATGATACTGCAAACCCTTCAGAAAAGTAGCAAATTCTCCCATTTCAGAAGAGGAGTTTTTAACTATTCGTCCGTTTCTGCTCTGGGTTTGCTGCATAGACTTTAAATAAAGATGGATGACGCGTCTCCGCTTCCTCCCACTGTACAAATGTGAAGCCAAAATATCCCGTGCTGCCATCTGGCTCTGGTGACGCCATTTGAAGTCGGAGTTGGAGTCTGCGCCGTAGTGACCGGTGTTTGGAACCGTGGTATCGAGGTCGCAAACACACACAAGCTGTCAATCATGTTACACCCACTTTTTATAGCATCAAATTAAAACCAAACTTATCAGAACACTTGAACATGAAGGGTGCAGGGTTTATGACCTACGCTGCCACCAGCCACCAGGGGGCGAGCGAGGTGCTTGGAGTCCATCTTTATGTAGAGTCAATGGTTTGTTGACAGAAAACCAACAATGGCTCGGGCACAAAATAAAAACATCCATGCGACTTGAATTAATCTGGTGAGAAAAGTCAAAAATGCCAAGAAAAATCTAAGAAAAGCAGCATTTTTTCCCCCCGTCTCATCGCCAAAATCTTGCAGGCGGAGGTAAAGCCATGAGGAATTAGCTGCCAGGTCTGACACCAGTGTGCGACCCAGGCAACGCTCGCTGTCACCTCCTGACGCCGGAGCCAAAGAACTGCTGGTGGCTCAAGTTCCTAATAATCACATGCATGAATATGGAGAGCGCGTGCACATGAAAGCCATGAACTCGTGTCGTTCCGTGTGCCTGCCAGCCTGCTGGTGAATACATGCAGGGGAGTGGATCTGTGTGGAAACGTGGCATTTCCTCTCCGAACCCCGGTGACACCTCCGTGCAGGGCGGGGAGGGGGTGGAGGATTATACATCCCCTGATTCTCTCTCACACACACACACACACACACACACACACCTGATAACTGGTGAGCTCTGCGGGCTTCCCTAACTTCAGAGGCCTCCACCTGGATGTCACTGCAGCCCGCGGCGCCCCGCTCCACCACTCTAATGAGCCCGCCTCAACTCAGTCAAAGTCATCTGATGACACTGATGTGGGGAGATTGATATTCACGCTTGACTCGCCGTCCTCTCCACTTGACTGCCGTGTTTACCTCCCCACACAATTAGTATCTGGAGAAGACAGACAGACAATGAGAGGAGAGAGGGGTGGCGTCAGGGTTGCGTTTGCGTGCGACTACATTAGCTCCAATTGTTTGTAAAGATGGGAGATGTCTTTCAGCGTGGCTTGAAGGTGGCTTTCTATATCACAGGGCCATTACTGGCTCATTTAATCCCCATAACGCTACTTCTACCTCTCTGAATGTCGGTGGCTTGAAATAACAGAAGCTGGATTGGCTTAAGTAAAATGCATATTTCAACAGCCTCCATCCACATTTGCATCTCAGACGTGCCTCGCTTCGGCCCTCGAAGATGCGCTTATGAACGAGCCAGCGGGGCAAACGCCATAAGTGTGACGGCGCAGGTTCAACTCCTGCCCACGCAGCCGCTCACATTTCTGCCCTTCCATCTCCGTTAGCCAACTTTCATCTGAATATTAGCATACAAACAAATCAAACACTTAGGAGAAGTGTCTGCCCA
This sequence comes from Chaetodon trifasciatus, assembly GCA_037975065.1. Classification (NCBI taxonomy): domain Eukaryota; kingdom Metazoa; phylum Chordata; class Actinopteri; order Chaetodontiformes; family Chaetodontidae; genus Chaetodon; species Chaetodon trifasciatus. The sequence continues at coordinate 414,809 of JBBMOE010000028.1, read as the reverse complement.
CTCTCTGTGAAGAAAAAAAGATGGAGGAGGAGGGGACGGCCGGTGATTGGCATTAGCACGTTTAGCTTGAGCTCGTGAAGGGGAGGAGAGGGGGAAAGGCGCAAAACCAGCAGCCATGTCTTTAAACTGATTTAGCTTTAATTGACGTTATCTTTAATAGGTGCATTTACCATTTGAACGAAGTGTTGAAAAGGGTTTATATGCTGCATGTTGATGCCTACCTGAGCGGGAGGGGGCGGTGAGCAGAGCCGAGCGACGCAGGTGGACGCTCAGGTGTGCCGGTTTTGGAAGCGGCTTCCTGTTGCGGCGGAGGGAGGTTTTGTGTGGAGCCACAGCGCCTCTCCGTGGACAGACTGAGAACGACAGCCTCATAACAAACCTGTAAGCTCGGCTGCCTGCTTTTATTTAACTTCCTGCATTTTAGGTAGAAATATTGTACTATTTTCCTTCACTACATTTATTCTACTCGTTACTCAATTTAGATTGTATATATTTACAGGCAGTGGTGGAAGAAGTACTCAGTTAAAGTAGCACAGTGTAAAAATACTCTGTTAAAACCTGCATTCACTCATGCTGCAGCTGGTACAGACTGCAACTCTATATACTGCTGCTGTAACTTAATCCATAATAATAATCATTTATTAGTTCATTCATGTATTATAATACTAACTTCAGGGGTTTGAATATAGGACTTTTATTTATTTATTTTTTTAGATAGTTGCATTGGCAGTTTTACTTTAGACCATGTGTGTCAGGTGTTCCTGATCCGCACAAGCTACAGATTTATACAATCAGCACTGAAGCGTCTCCTGAAAAGCACTGAAGCTCCAGCCTGGTAGCTGCAGAGGGGTAACTGTAATGCCTTCATTAATACAGCTCCTTAGGCTGTATAAACCTCCTGACTCTAAAACCCTACCTTGTCTGTTTACTAGTACGCATGAATTCCTCATCTGGGGCCTAATTTGGAAATTCTGAATATTATACATAGAAGAAGCATCAAAAATTACCAGGGAAGGCATTTCCTGAAGAAAATGTGAGCGGTAGCAGGCTGCAGCTGCCTCTGTCGCTTTGAGAATAGATCGCATGCTGCTTTGTTAAGATGAAGAGAAAACCTTTAAGTTTAGGAAAAAAAGGAGGGCGGGGAGGCAGCCAGCCTGCAGTTTATACACTATAGTGATTGAGAGCTTGACAGTGCTCTGTCTATTGATTAAGACATAGATCTCAAGAACTCCTGTGGGTCACACGTTTGCATTCTGAGAGAGGGGAGTCTTGTGGCTGTATTTGATGGTATTATACGTGCTTGTAGAGTTAAAACGGTGGGGCTGAGAGCAGTTTAAATGTTTGTCCCTGTTCTAGAAAACCCTCTGCTCCACACTCATTTTGACTTAAATTACTCTGAAGCTGTTGTGATAATCAACACACAGATTACCACTTTGAGAGTTCAAAGTCTTGTGAGCATTTTGAAGTTTGAACAGCTTCGCTTACGTCAGAGCAGTTTATTTCCAGAGACGAGCCGATCTGAATCGAGGCGAATTGTTCCTCCATTATCAAATTATGACGTTCAAAGATTCATATAAAAATGTTTGGCATACCAAAAGCACAACGTCTGCTCAATGAGCTGCATATTCATTTGATTTGTTGTTGTTGCACAAATGGTTTTAATTAGAACAAGTGATGGAATAAAGATAGTAACAACAAAGGCTGATAAGGAGAACAGCCTTCCGCCAGTTCTCGCACATTTGTTGGAAAATCCTCTTTTAAGAAATTTACTACCCTGACCATCAATCAATCAAATGCACAGCAGCCCGGTAAGAGCACGTCTGGTCCATACAGTACACAGAAATAATGTGTCCTGCCACAGTTCATGAGCTGACCCTTCTCTGCAGCCTCTATCATGTGCTGCAGCTGCCAACCTACAGGACCCAGTGTGAGACGCAAGTGGACAAACATCAGCTGAGGAGATGAGCAGGGTACAGTGCCATATGGCAGGTGGGAGGTTGAATTAGTGTATGCAGTCTGCCCACCATGAAGGACATACAGTCCTTTTGAGAGACCTTTGAGAGAATTTATGGCCCAGAAAAGGCTCCAAAATGGGAATTTAAACCGCCACTTCTGAGAAACTACATAAAAAACGAAAGGAGAGGGATGTGTGTTGATATTTGTATCTTTTATTTTTTGCTTTGCTACAAAAAAAAACAGTCCCAGCAATATTTCAGATGACCTGATTAAAAAAACTACTACAGTTAAGTACAAAATGAAATATACCAAAACTACCCAACGCTACCCAGAAAAAATACGCAAGAGTATAAAATGAAATGTCTTGAAGTCTACTACTACAAAAAAAGTTAGAAAAGGTTACTTAAAAAGAAGGCAAGTATCCACCACAAAATGTGCCACTTTACCACAATCAGTTTGCATGTCTTTCCTTGAATATAAAGTAATGCAAATACTTTACAATAAGTTAACGCAGGCACGTCTCCCTACGACTACAGCGAAACCAAGTAACAGTCAAATGTTATCACATAAAAATACACTTTGCTTTTTTTCCTCTTTTTTTTGGCAACAATTTCACACGTCACACGGGGGGGAGAAAAAAAAAAAAGGAATCGGCAAAAAACTTCTGGGTAGCGACATTTTTGGTTTCTTGAGAACAATACACGTCCCGTGTCCACAACATCAGACCGCCAGTATCAGCTTCACAGACTTACATACTGTATTACCGTGTGTTCAAATCATATAAATATATATGGACAAAAATATAGGAAAACTATTTTTAATACAAAAAGGAGTAATGCCAAATGGAAGCTTACGATTATAAACTTCAATAACTTAAAAAATGAAAGAGGGAATACTTTCATACTTTTCAGAAACATGATATTTTAGCCCTAATCTCTTTAATACTAAGGCTTTTCTTTTTTTTTAGTCTTGTTGATCATACAGCACTGGCAAAATAGCACTCGCTCCTTAGCGCCAAGAATGCATCAAGTATAAATACTAAGAAAACTCCTGTACAGTACCCATTTATGTCAAAACTACAAAATAAGTTAGTGTCAGGCAGTTGTACAGATTATTTACAGTTTAAATACAAAGAAAAATACTTGATGGAGATGACCGGTATGTAAATGTGACCTTGACATAAAATGTAGGCTTTGGCTACAACAGATTTGATGCGACAGGAAATGCAGCTTTAGCTAATTGATCAGCAACTAGATGCTCCTTGTTTTAATAACTTGAGAGAAATGATGGTTGGCTACCAGCCAAATAACGGACCGAGTTGAGAAACGTATCAGCTGCAGCCAAAATTTCAATTTAAGTCTTACAACAAAGTCCTAAAATCAGACACGTTCAGTCAGACGACCCAACTGTGCCGACGTTTTCTGTTTTTGTCTTGAAATGCTGAATGAAAATGATTGGTGGAGTTAGCTGGAGGGCGGGTGCACAAACAAAAGAGCAGTCTCTAAGCACAGTTACAAGCCTGGAGGTGGAGAGGAGACGATAGACACATTCAGTTCAGCAGCAGCCGTATCCCATCGGCACGTGGTAGGAGTGTGTGCGAGTAGGAATGGACGAGGAAGAGACACCACCTGTTACAGCAGGTGCACAGTAAACATTTGAGTCTCCTGCAGAGACAGAGAGGGGGGAGGAGGGTATTTGGTACAGGAGAGGTACACGTGTGTGTGTGTGTGTGTGTGTGTGTGTGTGTGTGTGTGTGTGTGTGAGGGGAGAGAGAGGCGGCAAACGCCATCAGTCCACGTCACTGAGGTCGCTGACTGGCTCGTCCTGCACTATGCTCAGGTGGTTCATGGCACGGCTGAAGGCCACCTGGACAGCTTTGCGGATGCTGGACGTGCGTCCTTCCATCATTTTGATTTTGTCTATGGTCTTGTCCATTCCCAGAGGGACCATCTTGGACCTAGGAAGCCACTGCCTGAGAGGGGAGAAGACATCACGTTACACACATCGATATAACAATACCTGAACAGTAGCGAGAGTTGAATGTCTTTTTATATCTATATATACACAGGACATGTATCTATGTACAAAATGACAGAAAATTGTGGCAAAGGTGATGTTTTCCAATTGCTTGTTCTGTTTGAGCAACAGTCCAAATCTATTCAATTTCCAATAATATAAAACAGAGGAAAGCACTAAATCCTCATATGAAAGAAGCTGGAAGCAGCAAATGAGTTTTTCCCCCGACAAATTTTTAATGAATTGTTCCAGCGCGTATTTGGAGAAGGCGTCTTTGTTTTTGTGCGTGAACACACACAAGCACGTGCATCCTAAAAATCACGGGTGTTCTGAAGCTGTTTTTGCAGGAAAATGGGAGAAAATTGCAGCACAATTCTCATTAAACGCCACAACCTCAATTAACGGTGTTCAAACCTGACAGCAACAGTCCTAAAACACCACTCACAATATTATTTATTGGTGTGTTCAGTTGTATTTTTGACTTGTCTGATGTCCTTTGAGCACATTTTGTTAGTTTCAGCTCCATCATGGACACTCTGAGATGTGGAACAGGCTTTCCAGGTAGCAAATAAAAAGCCTGATACCGGTGTGACACAAAGCCTGCTGTACCATCATTACCATCAAAAAGAGTCATTTGTTTTGTCTTGACGATTGATGTCACGCAGCCACCAGAGAATAATGACCGGCTTACAGACGTGTCGGCAGGCTTGCTCTTGTAGGACCCTGCAGCAGGCTGAACCAGTCCCCCAGATTGCGGCACTCACCAGCTGCGCTTGTTGTCGAAGAAGAGGACGAGGTAGAGTTTCTCTTCGGCTTTGTACTGCATCTGTTCTCCAATGCGGAGCACATCCATGGGGGGCATGGGGATGGACACCCCGTTGTGCTGGCAGCCCACGCGCGGCATGTGGGGGTCGATGATCTACACACAGCAGGAGAGGGGTGTTAAGACGCTCATGAATGCAAACGCACGGCAAACATGCATTCAATCACGGACTCAGTCGAGCATAGAGCAAATATGTCTCTACTGTATACACACACACATACAAATGCATGCACATGATTCTTTTTCTCATTTGTCCTTTCATGCAGAGGTCAAATTAAACTGGTTAACAGTGAAAGGCTGCCACCTAGAGGATAAACAGGACATTTTAAACCAGCCACTGGACACCAAAATGAACAGCTGTTGTAAAACTATTGCTTCATCCTGAGGGACAAGAGTGTCACAGTTAGGTTCCAAAGTGTCCCAGTGTGGAGACATGACAGGGAAAACAACAGAATAAGAAGACATTAGTCAGTGATTGTCAAGCTTTCTGTCCCACAACACTCACCAAGGCAGGGTAGGAAGGGTATCCACTACATTTGGCCCAAACTAGCTTTAGGGGTTCCAATGCAACTGTTGCAGCACTAGCAGGCATCCAAATATTGCTGTTGCCAACCTCTATGGAAGCGGGAACAACACCAAACAAGTTACGTGGGGGTTTAAACACAGACAGAAACACATTTCCAAAGCCGTGCTGTAAGTGCAGGAGAACACAGCAAATCAGGAGGGGAAATTAACTTTTTCCCTTCGAGAGCCGCAGGTGAACGGCGGATATTAAGAATGCACTGGCCGCTTTTTGCATTTTATTAGCCAAATATGAATTTTAGGTGAGGGATGAGTCTCCAGATGCTGACTGGTTACACGCCATGATGGCAGGTAGAGTATAAAGACTCACTGGTCACTGCCAAAAGGCACAGGGAGTTGGCTGGCAGCTGCTGCTCTTTTCAAGTGTGTATGAATACCAGGTGTTTGCAACGTCTATCAAGTTCACCATTTAAACACCAAACTGTGCTCAAGCCAGAATATGAGGCCAGTTCTCCAGTTCAATAGCAAAAGTAAAAGATCTCTGCACCCTCTTTCGTTTTCACGACATAATTAAAGGCCTGCAGACATCTGGAAACATAAAAAACTACTTACTGACTGAGACTGAATGCAACAGGCTACAAAAATGTCTCATTCATTGATTGTCAACAACCTACACTGAAGAAGAAACTTCAGCACATCATTGATTTCTAGGCTGTATTTTAATGTGTATTTGATTTTATTAACTATTAGTCAAGTGAGGTTTTACTGTTGCTAAGCACACCGTTTTCTCATATTTAATGTGTTCTTTATTAAAGTGAGCTGTTGTAGGCGGTGGCAGTGGCTCAGGATGGTGAGCGGCTCGTCCAATAATCAGAAGGCTGGCAGTTCGAGTGACTTTGGGCAAGATACTGAACCCCAAATACATATCTTTGTCATAAGTGTTCTTGCAAAACATATTTACTGTATGAGTTCAAATGGGTATAGCATTGGAGTACAGACTTACAGTAACTGCTGATCAATTAAATATCAAGTACCTGGAGAAAATGCTGTGCTGATGTCTGCAATGTTCATAAATGTGCGCAGATTCTTGTCACAAGTAATGCATCCAACTTACCGGCGGCGATTCGCGCAGCTTTTGCAAAATTCCCCGTTTCGATACAGGCGATTAATTCGCTCTTATCGTCCACAGTGTTTCTCCGGACCAAGGCAGGTTTCCCCTTCCCACATTTTGGAAGACTGAGAATAGTGCTAAAAAAAAACAAAAAGGCACAGCACATTAGCAGATAACTGAACAACAGAAGGACGCTTCGAGGTCACATCAAGATAGGAAATGCAGGATGGCGCAGGAAGCATCAGCGAGTCCAAACTGATAGAGGAGATGTCACTTAGATCTAAGCAGTATTTCACTTCTCATTAAGTGTGTGGATAGCTCTTCTCTCAGTTAAGTCAAATCAAAAGAAAATCATAAGACTGTCTTCCCTCCGGTGGACTACCTGGTGCTTCCTGGCAGACTGCTACATGAGGAGATGGAGGACTCAGAGGCACAGCGTCGCCGTGGCTCCACCGGTCTACTGGCTCTACTCGAGTCTTCTAGCTCCTTCTCCTCCTCCACCTCCAGAAAACCACTGGACAGGCCTGAGAGGAGACACAACACCAAAGGAGACGGAAAGATTTACAACCAATCACAAAATTATACACAGCATTTCAAAGACTCTGATCCAAAAAGCCTGAATCTGAACCCAAGCCACTTCTGTCAGATGTGACTGTATCTGCATTACAGCTGCTGCATGTAAATGAGTAAACAGCTGCTGGTTAAGCAGTACTACAGGTCAGCTTGACTGCGCTGTTATGTATTGGGATCTCCAGCTGGTGGCAGTGTGACCTAAGCTATAAATGCTGAAAGATTTGTGCAGCGTGAAGGAAAGAACCAAAAAAAGTCAATGTTGTTGAACATGTTTTTAGTCAACAGAGCAGGACAAACAACTCCCAAGGAGCAATGCAACAGCAAGTCCAGAAGGACAACTGAAGCACGGCATGTAATCTCTCTCCACCTCCTCTACTCCCTGCGCAGGCAGACAGGAGGTCACCGGAGGTATTAGCAAAACAGAGAACGCAAGGAGCACCTAAAAGCCCGATCAATCTGGGCGTCCCTGGTAAACAGGTGTCAGTTGTGATGCCTTGTAAGCTGTGTCACAGCTCATTGCAACGTTTGCGCTGCCAGTTTCAGGAGCTGGCAGCGGAGCTAAATATTAAGTTTGCTAATTTAATCAGACCTTTGAAGGAATGTTGTGTAAACTGTAACATACGCTAACTCAAAAAAACATTGACGGCACATTCTAATTGTTTTATATCACGGTCGGTGATACACAGCTGTTGTATTTTTCTCTGTGCACTTCTTACCGGTGTCCCGTCGTTTAACAGGAGACTCTCCCTCCTCTTCATGCTCTCCTCCCTCCTCCTCGCTGTCTCTGCTGCCGCTGTGCTTCCTCTTCTTGCTGTGAAGTAGCGTCTCCAGCCTGGGTATGACCACCGACAGGAAGGATTTGGAGCCCAGCTGCGCGCCGTCTTCATCCTCCTCCTCCTCCCCACCCTTTTCACGTCCGTCCACTCTCTCAGCCCCCTCGTCTCCGCCCCTCGGGGGCTTGTGGGGACTGGCGGCCTTCGACTTGCGGAAGAGCACAGCGGTGCGGCGGTTGACGGTGCCCGTGGGCTCGGCGAGGGTCGACGTGGCCACCACGCTCACGTCTCCGTCCAGCAAAGAGTTCTGGAGGCTGTCGTGGGAGTAGCCGTTGAGGCGCGGCGCAGAGGAGAGCAGGTCTGGGATTTCTCCGTCAAACTTGACGCACTTGCTGTGAGCCTTGTCCTCACAGTCTGGGGCGGCGTCGATTGGTTTGAGGGTGGGGGGCCCGGGGTCTGTGTCTGAGTGGATGAGGGGAGGGATGGAGTCTGAAAGCTCCAGTTTAGGAGGAAGAGACTTGTCTCCTGCAGGGGAGAAGAGGCATTTTGACAACAAAGCCAACATTAATCACTCAAACTGTGACCACATTATTCAGTCTGTTTGTACAGTTAATGGAAAGTTTTGAAGGTTTTACAATTTATATTAGTCTTTAGTATATTTCATGGTGCTATAGAAATAGGGAGCGGTAAAGGATTAGCTATGCAAAAGAACATAATGAAAACTTCGGCATACTCTTTAGGAGGAACAACGAAAAACAAGTACAAACAGAAACACTGTAACAAAATGACAGAGACAAGAAATATTACCTGCAGTATAACAGCAATTCCAGCAGTAATGTGCTGCAAAACCTACAATTGTTTGCAGGAATGCTGACACAGCACATTATCATATGACTGTTGGGTTTATCATAAAAGGAAAACAAGATGCATAACTTTTAGAAATAAAAAAAAGGAGAGCAAGATGACTTTTTCCTCTCTTTTTCCGCCCACCGGCTCATTACCACGCTGTCTATTCAAGGATCGGATCCACAGAGAGGCATAAGAACGCCGTTCAGAGTCACCAGTAACACATTTTCCTCTGCTGCTGGCGCAAAACCATCGCAGCCATGTGATCCTAAACTTGCTCCTGTCTGCTTCTGTCATTGTGGAATGTGGAGTTCATGAGAGTGTCAGAGAGCCTTTTAACAATCTTCAGTTGAACGGTCTGTCAGAGAGAGACTGTGTGAATGATCTGAGAGGAGCTGGGAGTGAAAGTAGATCTTTTAAAAACTCTCACTGTTAAAACCAAATGCATCAGACTTAACTGGGTATGAGGAACAGCATGTGACTTTGCTCTGTGAGGCTGTGTTTTGGGTTGGGGGCTAATCTCTGACCTCTGACCCGTGTTTCAGGATATTAAGGACATGTGATTCTTTTTAGGAGGACAGAGGCTGTTTTAGGAGCACGGCGTCGGACAGAAAACCTTCTACTAAAGCCGAGGTAGATCCATACGTACCCTCATCTTCTGGAAAATGTCCGTTGGGCTTCAATCTCTCTTCTTTGGGTTTACCCAGCTCTGGGTGGGAGGCAGCGGATGAAGATGATGCTGACGTGGAGGGGGCTGTGAAGGAAGAACTGTGGTGGTGGTGGTGGTGGTGGTGGTGGTGGGAGGGTAGGACTCTCTTTAGGCTTATTTCATTGCGCACGTCGTTGATGGTCTTTTTGAGCAGCTTGAGACGCTTGCTGCGGGAGGGGCTGGACTTCATGGCACAGGTCAGGTCAAACTTCTCCAGGAGCTGCTGCAGCTGCTGGTCCTGAGAAAGATGCTCCCGATTGGTTGGCACCAGTAGGCGGTCCACTAAGGGGAGAAACACACGGTTTAGCTCAACACATTTTATGAATAGTTCTCATTCTCTTCACTGCAAACACATCACAGAGGCATGTGTGTCTTTATTACCGCCCTTACCATCCTCCCAAGAAAAAGATGGTGGTGCTTTGATTTCAGGAGCTTCAGGCAGATGCATGCCGCTTTCCGTGTCGAAGCCGATTTTCTCCACATCCCGTCGGGCCTTTCTGAGCAGGACCCCGCCCTGGTCTCGGAGGCGAACGGCAGCCCGGTAGAAATAGGTGTCCTTTGAGTTATACTTCATGCAATTATCAATGATGAGGTTAAAGTCATTCTCAAACTGCTCAAAGTTGTTGTAGCTCTGTGCGTCAATGCGCTGCCGCATGGTGGAGAAGTCCATTGGGTGCTTGATGTGGTCGAGGTAGTCAGGCACCTGAAGGAAACAGAAAACATAATAAATTATTTCACGTAGCAGCAAATGTCAAAGTATTTTGCATGTTAACCCAACACTCTTGGACAAATAGGATTACTTTAGATACAGCATTTAAAGCCATCAATGTCAACAGGGGCTGAGCAACATGTCTGTAAAGTAGACTATATTACTCTCTGGGGCATACTGTCTTGACATGACAGACATGTAACAAATCTGTAAACCACATCATTATCATTCCACATTTCTCCAGAATCCTAATGTCTTAAAACTTGAAAGTCCGCATGCCAACACAAACACACACACGCTCAGCTAACCCAAGAAAATGAATCATCTACTAGCAATATTGGAGAAAACCCAACGTGGGGCTCGAACCCACGACCCTAAGATTAAGAGTCTCATGCTCTACCGACTGAGCTAACCAGGCACACACTGTGTGGCACCCTTGGCCTTTCATGGCCGTCTGCCAGTGGACCTTACTCAAGTCTTACCAGGAAGTCACATTGCTCAACACTGTCTACACAGGGAGGGGGGTGGGGGTGAGTTCTAACCTGAGTCACTATGATCAGAATGTGTGACATGGTGTGAGCAGTTGTCTGCTGGCTGTAGTCTCTGTGGTGAGTTGGAGTGCAGCTTTTTAACAGATGTGATTAAAGGGAACAGCAGTGGCTGTGATTATTCTCCCTTTGCACGTGTTCATGCCATTATTTCAACTGACAACCAGGCAGAAAAGCTGGTAAAACAGACCTGCTGTGTTGCTGTTAGTGGGCTTTCGCCCCGACAAGAGCACAACAGCAAAATACAAAGAGCTGTGTCAAAATACGAACCAGTAAGTCCAGATTGAAGACTTATCAAACAAGCATCCGAAGGGAAAGACAATACAAGATTCTGAGTGGACGAAGGCAACAACAGAACTTTACAAAGTGTCTGCTGAAGTTCACCTCATTGACATCAACCGGCTGGGTGAAGATCCTGGCCTGGTCTTTTGTCTGGAGCTGGTCCAAGAGGGCTCTGAGCAAAATACTGAAGGGAGTCAACTGCATCTCTAGGAGGGCCTCCTGCTGTTTAATCTGGGAACACAGCACAGATGGAAACCATTACAAGATCATTTTGTTGAATTTATTGTGAGAATTTCTCTGACCCTAGGTTAAGTCAGAAGTTCACTCATGTACACGCTGATTCCTGCACTCCTACCTCTTCCCTCTTGAGCTTCTCCCTCTTGCGGATTAACTCCAGCAGCAGTCGGGCCCTCTCGAGGTCGTGTCGGAGACGGTGCCATTCCTTCAGCTGGTCCTTCAGTGCCCTGCTCTCCTCCTCATTCTGCCTCTGGTGAAGAAATTTAAATAAAACGGTTACATTAAAGAACAGAAAAAAAAGAAAATGATCCAGCTTGCATTGTTTTCTGAAGAGACTCCCTTTTTTCATACTTCTTCAACAACATCTACTATTTAAGGCACACAGACACACATTTAGCAGTAAACAGGCACATATACACACAACGTTATCAAACACCTCGTAAACAGCAGTAATAAAGTGTTGAATAGCACACTGACAAAACATTAAATGTTTAAGAAAAAACGCAAAGACATTTCAGGTTCTAAAAGCTACTGGTACTCTGATAGAAGGCAAAATGAAGACTGAGAGCCTTCTGTGGTTGACTGACAGATGAACAAACCGGCTGTGCATTCTTCTGAGACTGCAGGCTTGTCTGAAGGCGTCTGATGAGCGGAAGCCCATTCCTCGATTGCCTCTTTAGCGTCCAGTAATTTAGGACCAGCTCCACAAATGCTTTCTTCTTCTGGACTGACACCTGGTTCATAATGGTTTGTAACCTAAAGGAGCCAGGAAGACAGGTATTAGCAGGATACAGCCAGGGTGAGAGAGAACAACAACTAGCACGTGTCAAAATTAACTAGCTTCTTGCAAGATGACACAAGTCAGCAGTGGCTGGTTTCCTGTGGTTGCGACTTTGAGAGTAATATTAAAATTAACAGCCACAGACAGACTTTAACCAGCAATTGACGAACACTCCATACAAATGCATTCAAGCAGATCACCTAAGCTCCTATTTGCGAAGGCAAACATTTGCCAGTGTCACATGCTCAAATCCTGCAAAAGCCAATGCTTGTACACCAACAACCACATGTTCTATCAGTGTCCTCGAGTCAGACAGAAAAGCCCTCCCTTTTACCACCACTCCACACCAGGCATCAATGCTGTAAAAGTAAATGTAATTGAGCGACCACCCTGACTAACCAAATACTACATCTCCCATCATTAATACACCTCATAAGTTTACCTGTGAGCAGGAAAAGTAGGCACAGTTGCAGGAGTTGCCTCTTCACTTTCAGGTTCAGGCTCTGGCTTCTTACTCTTACTCTTCTTCTTCTGCTTCCCTTTGGACTGTCCTTTACCACTGCCTCTCCCTTTGTCCACTTTCTTACATAGTCCATTTTTGGGTTTGGCATCATCGTAGATAGTAAGAGGCCTCCTTACGCAACCATTAGGTGTGTGAGCGCCACAGTAGGCTGTCTTTTTCACAGAGAATGTGGGCTCTCCTGTTTCCGTCACCTCTTTGATGGGCTCCATCTTCATAAAGAGGCCAGCCTTTTGGGCACAGCTGACATGGAAGGCGGTGTAACAGTTGGCTTTGTGGCACTGGATGCACGCCCCGACACCTTTCTCCTTGCAGAGGTAGCAGGTGAGCTTCCAGCGAGCTGGAGGAATGTGGCTGACACCATCAATGGGTTCAATGAAGGTGGTGTTGGAGAAGCCAACCTCAGGGACCCAGAGGGCGCACACCACATGGCCCCAGCGGTCATCGTCTGTCTTTTTCACTGCTCCACCCTTGTTAGGACAAAGTATGCAGTCTGCAGGCTGAGAGGATGACTGGATGCAGTGCCTGCAGAGCCACTGGCCCTCGGGAATGTAGGGCACACCGTAACATTCCTGGTGCACAGCCACATTGCACATGTCACAAAACAGGATAGCATTGCTGTTGTGACACTCTCCATCCATGCAGATGCAGCAGACAGCGTCCTCATCAATGGGTGCTTGCTTTTCACTTCTTTGATCCAAACTTTCTAGATACAACTCTTTCTCAAAGCGGTCGACAAGGAACTCAAAGACGTTGTGAGAGACCTGACTGACCCCTTCGCTTCTACGTTTTTCATTGACCAAATCCAGCCAGGAATAATCTTCTTCATCCATGTCATACTCCGTTTCCTCATCCAGCTCTTCCTCCGTCTTCTCCATGTATTTATAAAAGGCAGCTGCCCGCTTAGGAACTGCTGGAAGATTATACTCCACTGTACGAAATTTCGGCTCTGGAAGCTTTGGTCCAGCGTTAACACCGGCGTGATGTCCGCCTCCCTCTCCATGTCCAGTTATGCCCAGGGCTGCGTTTCTCTTCTCCTGGTTGTTTTTTAGTCTCACTGACCTCAGGAGGACCTGCTGCTGGGGTTTCTCAGCATTCTCCTTATTGCTGGTGCACTCCATCATCTCCTGCACCATTGGGTCATCATCCGAGATCACATCCAACTTGTCATATATGCTGATCCGATGGACACGGCCATCGATATCGAACTCCACCATGCGCTGCGCCTGCGCGTAGGTCAAGATCTGCTTGTTGGGGGAAGGCTTGATGGGAGACGGCGGCCTCTGCGGCACCGCAACCCGGTGCTGCCGAGCTTTCTTCTTCATCTTGACGCTCCGTGTTGCTATGGAGACACAAGTTGGAGAGGAACCATTAGAGATCTACATGCATTTCAGGCAAGTTAAATCACAAGGAGAGAAGGTGGATGCATTTTATTGAGAGAGCTGCATTTCAGGGGTCAGAAAATACATAATGATAATGATAATGATAATTAAGTATTCTGTGGTACTATCAACATTTATTTCTGATTGACATAATACAAAACTTTGTAAGTGACAAAGCCTAAACTGTTTCAACAACAACATGGGATAAGGCTATCATTAATATAATACATACCCTGTGATCTGTATGTAATATGTGATCAAGTAAGATACATGCATATACATATACATATACCTTGCATAGATAAGTAATAACATGCCATGTAACTGACTGCTATGCTATGCTACCTGTTTTACACAGAGAAATAAGGTCATTTAATTTAATCAAATATCCTCCGGAAGAGAACACATAACATTCTGTGATTTGAATACATTATATTTTACATAACGTTAAAGTTAACCAACTCATTAAGAGGGCAACGGGATGGTGCAACGTCCACTGATGTTACTGCCTCAAACTACAGGTACTAACTTATCTCTGTTGTGACCTGTAGTGTAACGTTAGTAGCCAGCTGGACGTTACAGCTTTGTCAATGAGCTGAGGCATTTAAATACGGTGGGAGGCGGCCACACGTTGCCCTTTCGATACGACCCCACAGGACTTAGCGCTTGCCCATTTGGTGCAAGATGCAATTGACTTTTCACTAACGACTAACAGTCCAACTGACCAAGTTGCTAACAATAACATTAGCCTGCTAGCTAACTAGCAATAGGAGCTAGCCACCCCCTAAACCGAGCAAATGGCGTCAAACAAAACATGAGATCTTTAAAACAACGTTTGTACATTCATACCCAGTGTGAAATATTAAACGCACATTTTGCAGATGCACTGTATAGCTTCTCTTCGTCGTCGCATAAAACACGGAAAAGCATATAAAACCAAAGCACATACCTCGGATTCACGAACAGTTTTGCTAGTAGAGGGAGACGGTAGCTAGCCAGCAGCCTTACAAAGCAATGGCGATACGGCCTGCTAAGTGGCTCTAATTCCGCACACAATGTTCTCATCCAACGGGCGATACTGGGGTCTTTTCAGTAACTGATAAAAAGAGAAAGATGGCTGCTTGGTGCCTGTGAAGTTTCGATGTAAAATTCCACAGAGAACACACAACTATTTGCTTTGTGGACCATTCATAGGCTAGAGTCACTCGCTAGCCACAGTCGACCAGGAGCAAAAAGCAGTAACAGCAGCAGCACAGCGAACGGCTCATCCCCCAACACAACAATGCGTTTCACCAGACAACTCCCACCCGTACGCACTACTCTACGTGTGACGCTGGAGGTCATGTTGGTGGTGAGTCGTGCATTTCACACAAAAGCCCATCTGTCACACAATCAATGCATTGCCTTTTGTCAACCCTTACTAGCCATACACAGACAAAGCTCTGAACAAAGCGTGAATCGGGGCAGTAGCGCTGTCTAAGTAAGGCTGGGGACACGTCTGTTTCTGGCTCTCCGGACCGGTGTTTGAAGTTATAACCAGCGTGTATGACTTTCAGACTGGTGTGTCTATCTGTCATGGTCTGGACTATTGATTCAGCATTTCTCGTCTGGTCACAGAGGACAGTCAGGACACAGGCAGAACAACAAATCACTGCTAAATGCCCCACCCTGGTGACCACTTCGCCACAGGCTCCTTAAGTTCAGAAAAACCCCGTCAGTGTAAAGCAGCAACGTGTTGTGGTGACAAAACCATACACATCGTTCTTAAAGGAAATTCACGCTGTGCAGCCCGAGACCCTGAATGCAACACACAGCAGAGGTCATGTGTTCATGGAGCAGTAATTACTTCGTAGTAAAAAGCTGCCATAAGTGTAGCGATTTTTGTTCGTTTAATTAAGCAAACAGTCGTTATTTGGTTCTTTCCAACTTACATTTAGTTCGGCCAATATGTTAAGATAATACACCACAAACTATAATGTAGCAACTGTTCAAGAACGATGTATATGGTTTGACGAAGAATAAAAGCGTTATTATCATTATCATTATTATTATTTTATTAATTGACAATTATTATTAGACAATTATTATTAGACAATTATTATTAAACAAGTACTGTTTTTTTTTTGGCTGTGGTGTTAACTAACCCCAAGTTAACCGTTAACTGTTAATGTTACGTGTTGTCCCTTGTAATACATAAACCAACGTATCTAAATAGGCCACTCAATTGTCATCTTAATAGTCGCGGATAACTGATCTGAACGGGTGAAAAATCAAGGTAAAGCAGGGTGTTATGCGACATATTGCTTAAATGCTTTACCCCCTTCGCCATACTGAAGACCCTGCGCCCGGTGACATCATTAAAACATGTTCCTTCCGTCCGACGCTGTGTGGAGCTGCTTCGGCCGAACGCGAACTGCTAGCAAACCAGGAGACAAAAGCAACAAAGTGAACCCCCCTCCGGATCAATCAAATGTGTCATATTTAACTGTTTAGGAGCCGAAACCTTGTGATCACAACGCCGTACTTCACAGTAAGTATCTTGAGCACATGTACACGTATAAGGAGGGTTTAATGCGGTTAGGACGTCGTGGTGACTGCTGGTCTGATTCGGATCCCGTGTGGTTCGTGTGTTGCCACGGCTGGGTTCTGCCTCGCCAGGTTAGCTAGTAAGTCCTGTGTGTGGCCTAGCTGGCAGCTAACCAGCTAGCAGTCGTGGTGTGGTCCGAAATTTACTAAACGCTTTTCCCAGGCCATTGCGCTCTTAATGGAATAGTTGTAGAAGTTACAGTATCTGTAATATTTGTGTTACAAATCCATGTGATGGAAGTGTTGTACCTGTATTGTTTTTGTGTGTTCATTAGCCTTGCGGCTAACCCAGTTAGCACCAGGATAGCCACCGTGCTGTTTACTGATGATGTAGCGTAACTGCCAAAAAAATTCTTTCTAACGTTGAATGTTTATTGGTGTGTGGGTCGCACAAGTTTCGGGATTTGTGTTAGCTGTTGTTCAGCTAACCGAAAGCCGGTGTGTAAATAACCATTTACAAATTGGTGTGTTGTGTGAAGATGAAAGCTAGTTGGTAATTTTCTACTGTCCTCTCACATCTTCCTGACTTAAGCCAAACCCGGAAAAACTATCTGCCACTGCTCTCTGAGGAAATGGCTCAACGTTGCTTGTTTTTCTTGGAAGCGTGCTTAAACCAAATCATGCATTAATCATCAGCGATGCAATCGGTTATACTGGCAACATTCATGCGGTTAGATTGAAATGAATGATCGATTAGTTTTATGAACGTTTATTGGAGACGACTTCAAGCGAGACTGCATTTGGGTGACATGTGCATTCAAGCGAATATTGTCAGAGCTTAGTATGATGTGTCTTGTATGTACACCTACTTTGCTCATGTATTGTAATGATTAACCTACATTTTATAGTCAAGAGGCGTCATAGTATTTTGTCGTATTTTGTTTATGCTGCATGTGCAACGTGCTTTTTTGTATTGATTTGTATTAATATTTAGTTACATAAGGAAAATAATGATACATAGCACCTAAAGTGAGGCACTTGCTGTTTTTAACAGACCACATTTGATCTGATCCCTCAGCTGGGGGTTGTGAGAGGGTTGTTAACAGCATACACATCATATGCAGCCAGTTAGCAGTTTATTATGTAGGAGTCCAATGCAAGAAATGTTATCTTAATTGCATGAAGATTATATAATGTTTTTTGCATTATATTGAAGGTTGCTAATATTTCGGCTACCTCGTTTATATCAGTGAAGCTAGATTAAATCTTAGAAGCTCCTCTTTGAAACAGTATTCACAAAAACTGGAATAATCCTCATTAAAGCAGTGTCTGCATTAGTTTTAGCCAGGTGGAACAAATGAACTAGTGGCTGAATGTGTATTTTCACCATTTGCACTGGTAAATGTCATACTCAATCATGTAGACCTATCTGCATTGTGACAATATATGAGCGACTGCTACAAGTTTGACTGCATTTGGGTGCTACTTGTATTCTTACGCAAATATTGTCAGAGCTTAACATTATGTGTCTTGCCTGTACACGTGCTGTGTCTTTTGCGATATTGACCCTTGTCTAGGTCTCGTCTGTATTGTTTGCTCATGTATTGTAAAGATAAAACAACATTTTTAGAGTTAAGGAGTGTTGTTTCAGTATTTTACCTTACTTATTTTATGCTGTTTATGCCACCTGCATTATGACTGGATTATTTTGTCTCTGTGGTGCTGACAATGCATTCATAGTCTAGTAATGTTAAGGCAAAAATGGTCGACTGGGTGTCTGTACAAACCTGAGTCACTGGGTTGGTTCTTCTTCAACCAGAAACTACCCCCAAACTGATTTCAGTCATTATTCCTGAAAATGTTCTAATCTGTGGTATCAGCTCCTTAAGTGTTTTTCTGTAATGAAAACATCTTTACACAAGGATCCACACCCAGTATATTAAAGTTTTAAGCACCATGTAGAGTTGTCGCACATTTTCAGTTGTGCATAGACCTACTGTATCATGAGGCAGTTATACAGCATCACGTGTTAAGAAAAAAAAGTTACTGGTGTTACAGAGCATGCCTTTAAGTCCCAAAACTCAAAACTGGACAGTGTAAATATCTTGAATATTTCTTTGGTAAGCATTATTTTTCCAGTAAATAGAAAAAAGTTTGCTTACAGATTTAAAGGATGACAAAAAAAAAAAAAAGATTTTGTTGGGATGAGAACAGGGGAGGCTGGGAGAGTTGTTCCTGCCCTTGGTGGATGATTACCATTTCCCAGGTGGCTGCATGCATATGTAAGCTGTGGGTCATGAATGAAGGACCTGAAGACCCAGCTGAACCTGCACATGTAAATGAGGCAGTGTAGCCTCACTGAGAGCAAAATTAATAGTGTTCAGGCAGTGCCTGTCAACTTTGAAATTCAAACATTTCGATGTTTACTACCATGAAGTTGCTTTCAAATGACAATCACAGTAGTGAATACGGGCATACTTTTGTATAACTTGATTTTACAGCAGGAGTTGTGATTTTTAAAGTCAACACACTGTTGCTGTTGGTTAATCAGTTTTAGAAAACCAAATTGAAATTGGAAAGTCATGTACGAGACTTGGGTGTTATTGCAGCATATCTATATTACCTGTTGTTTGGGAGTGTTGTTATTTTTTTTAAGGATACACTTTGATCTGTTTTTTCTCCCCCTCCCTCCAGGTTGTGTGCAGAGACGTGGAAATACTTTGGTCATAAATGGAGAGGGACAAGCAGGCACCCTTTGTCCCAGACAGCCACACACACATTACAACTCCTGCCTGAGAACTGCAGTATCGATGACTACACCTGAAAAAACTGATCACATTTGACAACACAGACCTGACTATTCTACAGAAACCCTTGGGCTGCTGCCATGGATGGGGAGGAAGAGGTCTCTCACATGAGTGAGGATATGGTCAGTGAACCTAATGGCTCCACAGAAAGCAAAAAAAGAGAGGCAAAAGGGACCTGCTTGAAAATTGAGGGCCAAGATGGCTATGTGTTCAAATCCTACAGCATTAACCCTCATGAGACTGCGGATGCAAAGTCACCTGCTTGCTCCTCAATAACACTGGATAAAGACTCTCCCCCTTCTTTTCATTTATCTCAGGATGACAAACAGTTGGAGTCAGACCAAGCAAGTGAGACTGACCCAGCTTCTCCCACCCTTTCAAACAAATGCCTGAACACTAATACTGATGAAAATATGGAGAGTGGAAAGTATGAAAATGGTAATGAAGAAAGTCAACATATCAAAGAGGAGACTGGAGATGCAAATGGAATGGAGGAGGAAGCCCAGGATGATGAAAGGCTAGCATTTGGTAGCTCATTTGGCCCTTTTGTAACTAGAGAGGGTGATGAGTATAGTAATTTACTAAGTGGATACACTAGCACCCTTTATGATGTTGCCATGGATGCTGTCACTCAGAGCCTTTTGTCATCAATGAGGAGTAATACCAACCCGAGGAAAAAATCTCCTGCATGGAACCATTTCTGCATATCGCCACGCGACAGTACCAAAGCAATCTGTTTATACTGCATGAAAGAGTTCAGTCGGGGTAAGAATGAGAAAGACCTCAGTACAAGTTGTTTAATGAGGCATGTACGAAGGGCTCACCCCACTGTGCTTTTACAAGACGGAGCAGACACATCCTCGCATAATCTGACTAGCTCTCTTGCCTCACCTTTGATACCTCCCTCCCCAAACTCACCAAAAAATGGAGACTTGACAAATAGCATTATTTCTTCTGCCTCAAAGAACACTTCACCGTCCACCTCCTCAGCTGAAAATTCAGATCTGTCATCCAAAGAAGTGTTGCCCAAAGTTGAACCAAAACATGAACAGCTTGCCAACATTGACGCTGTTTGCAGCACACTCTCATCCTCACATTCCAATGAAAACAACCTTGAAGACATGTTAGAGGGAGGGGCCGAGCGCCTTCCTGGGACCCCTAAAAGTTCGAGTTCCCGTCGGAGATCAGCTGTATGGAAACACTTCTACCTGTCGCCTGCTGACAATTCCAAAGCAGTATGTATCCATTGCATGAATGAATTCAGTCGGGGTAAAAATGGGAAAGATTTAGGGACAAGCTGTCTTATTCGTCATATGTGGAGGGCCCACAAAGAAGTTGTCATTGAGGAAAATGGACAGGGCAATCACATTCCCCCACCCTATACAAACCCGCCCTCACTATTGTCCCGCACACAACTGCAGGATCCACTGGAATTAAAAAAAGAATCGCCCCTTCCCCCATCCTCACCAGAAACCATATCAGATGAATTACCCCAGAGCATGGAGGAAAGCATGGATATAAAAGAGGAATCTGAGGAGGTGATGCATCTCTCCATGCAGGAGTCCTCTCTCAATCTCTCCTTCAAAACTCAGGGGGAGGATACACCCTTAACTTCCTCACCATGTGACCTCTCTGAGGGCCCCAGCCTCAATCAGGAACATTCAGTTTTCCAGCAAAACAAGAAGATCATGAAACGGGTGAAATCTGAAGTGTGGCACCACTTCATAGTGTCACCAGTTGACCAGTTAAAAGCACTGTGCCGTTACTGTCCATGTGTCATCAGTCGGGGGAAACGGGGCGACTTTGGTACAAGCTGTCTGATGAGGCATCTTATGAGACGCCACCCAGACGTCCTCAAAAACCAAAAAAGCACAGATGAGAAGGAATCCTCCCCTCATCCCTACACCAATCTCACTGCAACGGACGCAGTTTCAACCAAAGAAACTGAGAGCCCTGCCAGTGAGAAAAAGCCACAAACCCTGCCTGTTTTCAGCAAAAAGACGTCAAAACTGTGGAACCATTTCTCCATTTCACCTGCTGACCCGACAAAGGTGGTTTGTTTGCACTGTAGCCGCACAATTAGCAGAGGCAAAAAGACTACAAACCTCGGCACAAGCTGCCTATTCAGGCACATGCAGAGGTTTCATGGACATGTTCTTGAAAGTAACAATACTATCTCAGGTGATGTGCCGTCTGCTGAAATTCACGTTAAACAAGAGCTCATGGACACTTCTGTATATGAAACAGAACAGAACCGTGAGAAGTTTGATGAACACCACCCGGTTGCCAAAAAAATCACCAAACTCATCGCAGAAATGCTCGCACTGGATCTTCAGCCATCAGCTATGGTGGAGAATGCTGGACTGAACAGACTACTAGAGTACCTCCAGCCTCAGTATTCTCTACCACCTTCTTCTTACTTTACCAGCACTGCCATACCAGATATGTACGAAAGGGTGAAGGATGTTGTGCTGACCCACCTGAAAGAGGCTGAAGGTGGTGTTGTCCACTTCACAACAAGTATTTGGGTCAGTAGCCAGACAAGAGAGTACCTGACCCTGAGTGCCCACTGGGCGACGTACGAGTCAAGTGTCAGACCACAGGGTCAGGACTTTCACTGCTCCGCTCTCCTAAGTGTCTCACAAATAGACTGTGATCACGATATGCATGACATCCCAAAGCAGCTTGAATATCTGTGGGATTCTTGGATCACCTCATCAGGGCTGAAAAAGGGGTTCACTGTAACTGATAACAACAACATCAGAAACACCTTGGAGGACCATGGCCATGTCACCATGCAGTGTTTTGGACACACTATAGACCTCATTGTTAGCGAAGCCATAAAGAGCCAGAGAATGGTTCAGAACCTTCTGAGTATTGCACGGAAGATCTGTGAACGTGTGCACCGCTCAGCAAAGGCCAAGGAGAAGCTGGCTGAGCTCCAGAGGGCCCACCAGCTGCCAGAGAACCAACTGATTCAAGATGTTCCTTCCAAATGGAGGACCTCCTTTTTCATGCTGGAGCGGCTGGTGGAACAGAAGAAAGCCATCGATGAGATGTCGATCGAGTGCAATTTCAGGGAAATGATCAGCTGTGACCAGTGGGAGGTGATGCTGTCGGTCTGCAATGCACTGAAACCTTTTGAAGTCGCCTACAGGGAGATGAGCAACCGCACTGCCACTCTGGGACAAGTCATACCACTCATTCACATTCTCAATAGAAAGATAGATCTGCTGTTTGATGAAACTGTGGGCATAGACAACATGCTCAAGTCTCTAAAGGAAGCCATGGTGAGCAGAATGTCCGCAACTCTGCACGACCCAAGATACACCTGGGCGACCATGCTGGACCCACGATACAAGACTTCATTGTTCACAGAGGAAGAAGCTGAGCAATGTAAACAAGATCTAATCCGGGAGCTTGACTTGTCCTCTTCTACCTCAGTGGCAGGTAAGCCTCCGCTCCCCAATGGCTGCAACGAGACCCCCGTTTCATCCAACACCTCCAACTCCAACAAGGACAACCTCTGGTCCCTAATGGCTGACATCCGACAAAAAATAAAACACGAGGAGAAGCCAAAGTCCTCAGAGCTGGCAGTGCTGGAGTACCTTGAGGAGGACATACTTGATCAGAGCTGTGATCCCCTCGATTATTGGAACCTGAAAAAATTCCTGTGGCCCAATCTTGCCAAAGTAGCTGCCCGTTACGTGGGCTGCCCTCCCAGCATTGTCCCAGCAGAGACACTGTTCAGCACAGCTAGTGTCAACTGTACCCTTAATCAGCCCAGACCTTTACTGGAAAACTTGGAGGGTCTGCTGTTCCTCAAGGTCAACCTCCCTTTGATTTATTTTCAGTACTGATTATTGCTGATCATTAACTTGAAAACCCTTTACTATGGACCAATTTGCATAGCTGTGAAATGGGGATTTTCTGTTGGGCAAAATGTAAAATATTGATTTATATACTGATAATTCTCAATGCAAAGGCCAGATTTGGAGGTTTTGTTGTATTCTGTGTACTACTGTTAAACACTTTGGAGCTGTTGTGATGAAAAGTCTCAGTCAGAAGTGTATCAGGGAGGGAGGGTTTTTCTAGCTGTAGGGGTTGGTGATAATGTGTTTGCTTGTAAATCGATGTTTTTGTTTTCCGTGTCTACTCTCTCCTTGTGCCTTATCCAAAACTACTTCAGGTCAAAATGCTGTAAATATTTTGTTAAATTGCGCAGATCACATCAGGATGCTTTTCAATTATGTATTAAAGATAGATGCAGAGTTGTTTTCTGAATGAAAACATGGCCCAAAAATAAATGCTGTGACTGAAAGATGTTTTAAGTTAATGTTATTTAATTTTCATTGTGAATTTGTGGCTCATGGTACTGTCGTTTAGAAATAGACTTTTTTTTTTTTTAACTTGCTGAAATGTTTTTAATAAGATCATGTATAATATTGCTGTATTTTCAGAATAAGCAGTTTGTTTGGAATATACAATTTGTCTCTTAAGCACAATTTAAGTTTATGTCCAGGGGATTAAATTATGGTTTTATTATTGAATAAAACAATGTACTGTACATTTTTATATTAAATAACTTCTGAACCTAATTTGATAAATGTTTTAGCATTGAGACTGGAATCATGCAAATTTTGTGGTCATTTGTAAATAAAGGTTTTCCTTATGCAATATTGAAGAGGGTTGTTTTGGGGGGGGTTGGGTGTTATCAGTCACCGTTTAATGTTTAGATCATGGACAGAGTTATCAGTCATGTGCAGGCTTGGAATATTTCAGCTTCATTCATCTAGAAAATCGATCTACAAAATATAAAAATCACAGGTGAAGAATACAAAGCGGTCTGCAAGAAGATGGTTCCTTTTTTCCTCGCTCTTCATGACAAACACAATGCATTACACATCAGCATGAGAAAGCAGAACCACTGTAACTGAGAGAATGTTTCAAACATAAAAGATGTATGACAGTTCAATGCAACTTTTTGTTGTAAGCAGTGCTTTGAGAACACTTGTGACCTGTGGTCACTAAGGTAAAATGAGCCCTTAATCCAACACGTCATTCCTTTCACAGTCACTGTTTTTGTTGTCCAGCTGCAGTCTTTCTCTCCATCAGCACGGTTTTTCTCTCTAGTCGCACACTGACAGGAGGGAAGTGAGACAAGTTGAAGGCAATGTTGCTGTAACCTTCTATGAAGGCCAAAGGCTGGTGAGTGTCCTGGAGTAGCTGTACGTTGGTGAGATTTGCCTCCATCAGTAGGTGTGAGTACATTTTGATCTCAGGATTTGTGAGGCTCAGGTCCTCACGCTTGTCATATCTGTTAAAAAATGACAGCATTACAGAAGCGACAATATTGGGTACAATGGTTTTGAAGATTTAGTTCCAAACAAAGAAAAAAACACAAACCTCCAGTTTCTGTTCTCCTCCAAGAATCGAGAAACTCCGGTTTCAGCAGCATAGGTGTCAATATGAACAAAGACATCTGAGGAGACAAAGGCATCGTGTAACAACTGGAAACAATTGTCCCCTGAACAAACCTTTTATGCACGTTAGCAATGACTGATTATATTCACAGTATTTTCTCATTCTTTTGTCTTCTGCACAATTAATATAGTTAATCATACTAATAGGTTTGTGTGCATGTCCAAACAAAATTTAGATTAGTATACCCAGGTTTTTCTACATTTTAAGCAGGAATTAATCTATGTTTTGGAATTCTTGTATAAGAAACAAGTAAAAATGTGTTGAAATTGATTCCAACCTGTTGTGACTGGCAACAGCCTGTGCAGTTCCTGCAGTCCTTTGCCCCCTGGGTAGTTGTGGTGGGAAACGTAGAGACAGATGCTAGAGTATGCTGCATTGGTCAACAGCTGGCCAACCACGACCACAGCGCCCAGTTTATACATCCAGGATTTCTGGTAGTTGCACAAACTAAAGCACAAGGGGGAAACAAAGGGAGCAATAGCTTCTGTAGTGTCTCACACACAAGAGCAGCTAATCTCACACACTTACGATGGCACTGATGTCAGTATCTGTAAAATAGCTGCTTTGCATCAATTTTAAGAGCGAGAAATAATTATTTATTCAAAAATACAGGCATTGGGGCAATATGTTTCAGCTTACATGAAAGAACAGCCTCGTGCAGCCACCAAGCTGAGCACAGGAAAAGTGTATATGATGAAGCGCATCTCCTTGTGGGGCAGGAGCGAGTAGATGAGGATGAAGCCCACGGTGGGCAGCAGCAGCAGCCTCATCCGCTTGTCAAGGAGGCCGAGGGGGATGAAGAGCAGCGTGCAGCCGAGGGCACGGGGCACAGCCGAGTAAAAGTACCACAGAAAGGGAGAAGTTTACTGGGGAGAAGAGAGTCAAGGAGAATTGAGGAGGGTTGGGGGGATGAGAATTGAAGTAATAGCTCAACATAAGTGGCAGTGTACTGAAGTAAATGAAAGGATATTCCCCAGTTGGAACTTTTGTTGAGAATAGTGTTGTACCACAAAACCTGACCTTCAGGCCACAACAACTTCCTCCAAAAGACTGTGTCAATGGCCACTGTCAGAGCTGCACAAGAGACAGGAAATTAAACCTTGTGTGGACAACTCATTGTTTATTGATGATGCACCATTCACATACTGCACATCCACTACTCACCCAGTGACAAGATCCCAGCAGGAATAGCGTAGTAAAGCAGCTGCAGCAGCCCAAGCCTCCTGCTCAACAGTGACATCAGTAACATGAGACCCAAGAAGATGCAGAGCTCCGACCGGAACACAATGATGACTACAGCAGAGAGGCTGATGAACCGGCTGTGTTTCTGAGCCATCCAAGATGTGAATGCTACCAGAACTGGGGAGAAAAAGGTGCTGCCATTATGTCACTGGTACATTTACTTCCAGCTGGACTGTGATGATTACTACCAATGTATTTTACCTATTGGAAGTGCAAATACATTAGGGAGCGTCCTGGTGCTGTAGAACATTAGATGAAACTGAGAGGCGCATGTCAGACAGAAGAGTCCTGCAACTGTGGAGCCAAACTGCCTCCTCACCTCCTTCTGCATGTGCCACAGCGCACCGATAACACACACTCCCAGGGAAGCTCGGACTGCGCAGAACACATTAAGATTGGTTTAAAATGTTTAAAACCAAAGAGGCAACACTGTTTTAACAGCAGTACGTTGGAAAGTACCAATTAGTGAGATATTAGTGGTTTACCCGTCAGCTGTGTGTAGAATTTCGGTGCATCCAGCAGAGAGGACAGCAACACAACAGGGGAGCAGAGCATGGAGAGAAACAGGGGGCCAAGGAAAGTCCGTGGCACCACGCCAGGAAACTCATGATGGTCGTACTGCAAGACAGGACAGGTTGTGTTATCTACAACAGCAATACAACCACACCTGGGTAAAGACAATGCTTGTTTGGGGGAAAACCAATCTTCTAATTAAGATGATCATGATCGAAAGCTCCAAAACAGCTACAGAAAATGAATAAGATATGTATACAGTATGATGTATCAGTGCATAATGCATGAATGATTATATGACTTAATATTAATGGTTCTGTAAAACAACTGAAGTGAATGATTTGGGGCTATACAAACAAAATTGATGCTATTTTTTGTTTGTTATAGTAGTTTTTGTTTGTAAAAGTAAAGGAACCTTTTAGCTAATACGATAATGGCATGCTTTTTGAAAGCAACTTTCTTCAGTTAAGCAGGAATAATTCTGCATTAATTTCTCATGCTTTTACAAATGCTTGATTTAAAAATGATAGTTAGCTTGTTAGCACATCATGCACACCTATGACATCTGCTTACCTTGTCAAAGTTAAGTCTGTGATACAGAATGTCGTGCGTCGCTTGTAAATTAAAGCTCTCCTCAACCTTAGTGAACGGACAAATGAATAAATGCAAGAGAGCCACAGCTATTAATAAAAACAGCAGTGGCAGCCCCAAAACATTCCTCTTTTCAGCCATGACAGCTGAAAGATTGCTATCACTTCCGGTCAAGACAGGAAGCGAACAACACAGCGTGTTTTCATATCGCTAAAAATATTAACAATCTTTTTTATAGTAGGGATTGAGATGTTGTTTCGAAATTGTGTCAAATGTGTCACCCAAAAAGGAAAAACCAAATTATTTTAAATACTACTCCTATAATTCCTGAATTTTCCACGTGGGGAAGGACCTTTTTGTCCCGCGCGTGGCGGCTTGTGACTGGTCTTACGCTTGATTGACAGGCAATCCGAGCAAATGAGCGCAAGCCACAATTCGACCGAGAGGCTGACGCGGAAATGTAAAACTGCACCGTTTTTTTTTTCCTCTACCCGGCATGTAAATACTACTTTGTTGCGCTTTGCATAGATAGCGCAAACTTAGATTTAATGGTTAGAATAGCTCATTTAGATGTGCCCGAGCCGTGCAGCACTGTAATATTAGCTGAAAGCTTGCTTGCGAGTGGCTGAAGTGTGTGTCCTGGTATGAAACTGTGTCTGAATTAATCGGCTGAGATGCTGTCCACCGGTCCAGACCTGCGGCCACTGCTGCTATTGTCTTGTGTAACTCTAGTTTTACTTTTTCAAGTCACCGATGCCAAGAGGGACTTAAAAAGCGCCTGTTCTACCTGTCAGCAAATTACTGATAACTTCAACAAGGTAAGAGGACATTGTTAACCTCCTTTGTGTTATTTCATTGATATCTTGTTATTATGTATATTTCGAGTGTTTCCTGCTATCTTAAATGCCACCAAATGCCTTCCATCAGACTCTTGCCTGCTTCTTTCCCTATAAATAGTGACTGAATTGTGTTTTTGTGTTTCAGGGCTTTGACAGAACAGTGAAGCAGAACTTTGGTGGAGGCAACACAGCCTGGGAGGAGAGAAAACTGTCTAAATATGAGACAAGGTGAGACAGGGCAGCCTGTCCTGACTGAGCCACAGGTCACCCTGACACAGGAGCTGGTCATCAGAGCTGTGTGTGCTTTGCACCAGAGCTACAGGCTGTTAGAAGTGTGCTGCAGATGATGCAGATAAGCAGAATGCATTTGAATCTAGAGCTGACTGACAAACTGCAGCACTTTGCATGCATAGGATGTGCATTTCCCACTCTTGCAAGGCTTACGTGAAGTAACCATTTGCTTTGTGGCATTTCCGCAAACACTTGAAATCTCGAACTAACTTCCATGCAGCACTTCCCTTTTTATCACACGTCCCTTTTGAACTTCTATCCATGCATCTCCTCCACAGCGAGATCCGTCTGATGGAGATCGTGGAGGGGCTGTGTGACAGCAGCAGCTTCGAGTGCAACCACATGGTAGAAGAGCACGAAGAGCATTTTGAAACATGGTGGTTCAAGAGGTGGGTGTTGGCTAATGCAAATATTGTCAGTCAGCCACAGTGGCAAGCTGGTTGGATTTCACCTGTATATTTAATAACACTAGGCACACAACTGGTGTAAAAGACAGACAGCCTGCAGAGATATTTGCATATTAGAAGATTTTTGTTAGTTAAAATGCGGTAAACCTTGTCTTTTCCTGTTTTGTTTCCTGTTGCAATGCAGGAAAACAAAACATCCTGATCTGCATAAATGGTTCTGCATTGAAACCATCAAAGTGTGCTGTCCAAAGGGAACATTTGGACCGGACTGCAATGGTGAGGAGTGTCCTTTCATAAACCACAGGGCAGCACATTGGTTCTGTTTCTGGCATACTGTTGCTAAAAACCCCAAGAGCCTGTGGCAGTGGCACTGATGTTAAGTGTAATTAATAGTAATATTTTTGTACTTGTGCCGTCTTTTTGATTGTGTTCCTTGAAGCCTGTGTGGGGGGCTCTGACAGACCTTGTCATGGAAACGGAAAGTGCGATGGCGACGGAACTCGAGGAGGGAACGGAAAGTGCAGCTGCGACCACGGTTATACAGGGGAATTCTGCCTGGACTGCATTGACGGCTACTTCAACGAAGTGAGGAACGACACCTTCTCCCTGTGCACAGGTATGTTTCAACACACAAAGTGAACAAGCACCACCACCACAGCATCACTTCCCATCATATGCACAGTATTGATCTGGGGCTTCACCTCCCCCTACAGAATGCCACTCATCCTGCAAAACCTGTACTGGAGCGACCAATCAGGACTGTGATGAGTGCAAAGATGGATGGGAGGAGGATGACCAGGAGGCTTGTGTTGGTAAGATGACCAGTAATAGTCTGCATGTAGATTATGTGGAGTTTCCAAAACTTCAGAATTGCAGACGACACTCATTTATTTTGTGTTGGTAGAGTTCATTTGATTTTCGCAAACTATCAGTGAGTTTAAGTAAAACTAAATTCATGTTTTTTGAGAAGCATGCAACAGATGCACAAAGCAAACTCGTGATAAATTATGTTTAAGCTGAAATAGCATTTGTGGAAGTGATAATAGGTAATAAATTATGCTGGAAGCCACATATAAATTACATCACAGCAAGAAATGAATATGCCATACTATATACAATTGGTAAAATAATTTATTGAACAAATTTGAAAATATAACACTAGAAAGTAAAAAAAAGTCTTGTCATTTGAAATCAGTGCTGTTTACCATTTTCTTAGAGTTCAGTGTGAATAAAACTGATACATGACTGACACATTTGATACAGACTGATGTGTTCAAGTGCATAAAGAATGCTCAGCAGATTTGAGTCTGTTTACACCACCGTCTGCCTCACTGCGGTCCATCTCATGTGTTACAGATGTAAATGAGTGCTCCAAAGAGTCTTCTCCATGTAAAGAAGATCAATACTGCCTTAACACGGACGGCTCCTACTCCTGCAAGGGTAAGTACTTTCCCTGGTTTGCACATTTTGATCTGTAAGAACTAGACACAGCAGAGTATTCTGCTATCATATATACAATTCCTAAATCCACTGTTGCTTCCTGAAAACAGGGGCTATGAACTTCCTTTGAAATTTACAGCTGTCAGACCTCATTTTTTAATGATATTCATCTAAGAGTAAGTTGTTTGTTGTATTTGTCCTTCACAGCCTGCGACAAAGTGTGCTCTGGCTGCACTGGAGCCGGTGCCGACAAGTGCCAGGCTTGTGCCAGCGGGTACCAGGACACAGAGGGCACCTGCACAGGTATGATGGAAACAATTTACTATCTAAAAGGCTTCACTCCTTTATGCTATTTGTCAATTCTAGAAGAATTGTGAGCTTAAAGTTAGTATTTTGTGGGTGTAGAACAAAAGATTCTTTCATGCATTGGTGGACAAAATTAGAAAAATTCAGTAGTAATTGAACTTACTGTATGTTTTAGAGAGTGCACAGTCCAAAAGAATAGCTTAAATCAGTGTTGCACTGTGCTTTTCAGATATCGATGAGTGTTCCCAGCCAGACTCCGTGTGCACTGAGGAGCACGAGGAGTGCGTCAACACTAAAGGAAGCTACGTGTGCATCTGCTCGAGCGGCTATGAGGAGCAAGACGGCAAGTGTGTCCAAACGCTGCAGCCAGGTGAGGATTAGTGCTGCTTTAAAGGCTGGTTTCGTACAATTTGAGCTCTACATATTATTAATACAGGGTTCCCATGGTCATGAAATTGCTGGAAAAGTTAAACTACTTGAATAAAGTCATGGAAATGGTGTAAAATATTCTGGAGCTGAAATTATGTTTGATTAGTAATCTTATTATGAGTCCTTGAAAAGTCATGGAGGAGTTCTGAATATTAAAAATTAATATATTAATGATAATAATTTATGCTTCCATTCTCATCAGAAGAAGAGGAAGACTCAGAAGCATCCGAGACGACCACAAGTTCACACAAAGAGCTTTGATGTAAAAACTGTGGCCGATGGGAGCGAACCAGGAAGAACAGTTGGAATTTCTGCACACCCGAAGCCGCTCGTTTTAAAATTGTTGACAACATGCACTTAATGTACCAGCTGCACTTAGAACAACAAAAGCTTCCCAAGCAGTGGATCATGGATGAAAGGACAAAGAAGAGAGACGTTTTCTGCTCTCAGTATGCTGGACATTGTTGCTTTTCTCTGGTGTGCTCAAACAACCACTTGATGTCTTTATTTGTTGTATGGTTTTAAAAAATCAGGTGTTTCAATAAAGATGAATTATGTTGAATTTAAAATAAGCCCACATTAACAACATGTGTATATTTTCTCTTAGAGAGGAGCAAAAGTGGATTAAACTGGAATTAGTTAAATCGCAGGTTGTGTCTTGTTGCAGTGATCACTGATGGCCACACGGTGGCAGTCTAGTCATACAAAATATGGACACTCACTCCTGCATAAAGCTGCCTTACCTAAATTGATCTGGAAAACAGAGTGTGTCTCACTGTTTGTAACCCATCTCTTGCCCTCATGTCTCAGACATTTTGATGCATGACCAGATCTGAGTGTGTTTTACCACAGGAAATCAATATATAGGAAACCTATATCTACATACATACATGTTCTCTATCCACACTCTTTCCACACACATTAATCCAAAGTTTTCCTATGTTGCCCAAACTTCACAAAAGCCATTCTGTCACCGGCATCATCTGTTGGTCCTTTGAAAGTCAGCAGCACCGTCATCACTCAGGTGTTAGGATACATTTTGGAAAGACCTTCCCGTGGCCCCGTTTGGATCAAAGCATATTTTTCTAACCCAAGTCTCACCTCGCAGTAAGGCTTCCCGGCTTCCTGCGGGATGATGTCAGCTGTTTTGACTTGACAGGCTTGCCAAGGTGGAGGAACAGCCAGTTGAGACCTGTCTGAGCTGGTGGTGAGGCAGCAGAGATGCAATCATACTACAGCGCCCCCCCCCCTAGCCACCAGCCACCCCTCCACCTTTCACTCATGAACTGTAACTCCACTGTATGGAAAGGTTTTATGAGGAAGGATGGGAAAGGGTTCTTTCCCAGATGTTCAGTGTTATCAGTGTAACACCCCCCACCCCACAACCTCAATGTTTTGTACGCAGTGTTTAGTACAAAAGTGCCACTTTTTCAATATATAAACTGAAAAGTTAAAACCTATCCAGAGGGGTTAAATAAAAGCACAAAAGCAGAATAAATTAAAATTTCTTTCACTTATATGAATATGACCAGTACAGTAAATATGACAGCAGCAGCTTAGCCTAGCTTAGCACAAAAAACCGGACACAGTTAGCCAGGCTCCATTCAAGGCCAACATATCTGCCGACCACCACCTTGAAAACTCACTAATTAATTAACAGCTCTGTTTTTTTGTACAGATTAAATGCACCCAAGAGATACAAGTTAATGCGTTCTTTGGAAAGAATCAAATTAGCTGTTTCCAATCATCATGCTAAGCTAACTGTTGGCCAGCATTAACAGACAGACATGAGAGTCTCAGCGAAATAGCAAATATTTCCCAAAATAGTCCTTTAAAATGTTTTTACTACCACAATTAAAGCAACAAAGGAAGAGGGGAAAGAGACAGAAACGGTTGCGCCGAAGCAGCACAATAAACAAAAAAAGCTCCTAGGTCATCTGTAAAAGTCATGTATCATCGATAGCCGAAGGGAGAAAGTGTTTGTCTTTATGAGAGGGGTTAGGATCGATGAGAACCAAGAGACAGCAAGAGAGGGCATTAGCATGAGTCAGCATTCTAACATATGAGTCAATCTACCTACAACTGATGCTCCGACACCCATCAAGGTGAATTTAATCCTTTGTTAGCGCAGTGGCAGCGAGGAGAAATATTCAATATGATGCCTCATCGCTTGGAAACCAGCCTCTCCACTTTCACCACCTCAGCGATAAACAGGGCCGGGAAAGGTTTGCGATCATGTCGCGGCAGGCTGATGCTGAGCGACTGGGTACCATGAGTAATCACTGCAGAGTCACCTGGCTTTTCCTTCGCTTGAGGGCTTCTCTCTTTTGCCACACACACACCCAAGCAGTGCAGCAGCAGAGATGTGGTGATTCAAGCTGGAGTAAGATAATACACTCCACCCGTCTTATCAGCCTGATCCACAAAGCGGGGCTGCTGTAGAGCGGTCTGTTTTGTCTGGAGATGCTCAGTTTACCATTCAAACTTTACACTCTCCACTTCTGCTGTAGAGAAATGCAAACTCCAGTCCTGGAAGTACAGTAGATCCCTAAGCAGTTAGCTTTGATAGCTAATCAAGATGGCTATTTCCTGTGTTTACTTTTTGTCACACTCAGAAACAAGCACTTAAAATGTATTATTTGCTGTATATAGCTTTAGGACGCTCATGTTACTGGTCCCAATATATGTGTTTTGCCAGAGTTTGTGCATCTCTGCAGGCGGAAGTGACAAGTCCCAAGTTATTTGATTCTGAGCTAATCAAGTATTCTAAGCACGTAGGAAAGAAAAGAGAAACTTCAGGTTAGCGGTACTCATTGAGCAGGCAGGTAGATCCTCAGGATGCTGCTTAAATCCCTCAGTATTCTGAACTTCTGACCTTCCTGAGACAGCTCCTCTAACCGCTGGGCTTGCCTGCAGTTGAAATTAGAGTATTGTTTATTCCACATGCTGGCCTCCCCTTTCATGCGGTATCGTGAATCCCTGGTCGGATTCCACAAAACGAGCACCGAGGAGTGGATGCTGCTTTTGTGTCTGCACACGCACGGCATTGCCCATACATGTGTTTACACACTGGAGCAGCATGTGCACCAGTACTCTGCGGTTGGAGGGGCACCCTGCTCTTTTCTCTTGACTTTGTGGTGGTTTTCTTCTGCCAGTAAACCTCAGCTGTGGAGCACATGGTCCAGCTGTAGCGGGGTGACTGTGAGGACACTGACAAGGTTACCGAGGAATCCTGCAGAGCAAGAAAATGCATTGACACTGAGCTGATGGTTCTGTAATCTCCCCCATTCAGAAAGGCCAGGGCACCCTGCCCTCTTCTCCCTGAAATCAAAGTGGGACTCTGATTCTCCTCCTCATCCTCATTCATCAATGGTTAAATCTCAGAGCTGCTGTTTCCCAAAGCTATCCTTAGACAACAATCCTCTTTGTTCCATTGTAAGGCAGTGGGACAGAGATAATCACAGTGCTGAGGTACGCTGAGGGAAACTGCATGCTAAACTGGAAGCCAGATGTGGCACCATGTGCCTTTGTTCAGCTGACAGTGGCCTGCACTGCCTCTGATGTCAGGCTGTCCTTAAACTTGCTGCCCTCTCTGATGCGGTTGTGTCTGCCTTCCTTTCGCCCAGCTGGACTCTAAACCGCCAGCGATTAAGCCAGACAAATTGAAAACTCTACAGAGCAGACCCGAGTGGAGCTCAAATATAGATTTTCAAGGTGCTGTTTGGGAACTGTTCTCTTTCAGGGCTGTACAACAGAGGTCCAGGGAGCCTCGGTGAATGGACTGACACCAGCACTCCTGCTCCAAGATGCTTTATAAAACGCAGACTTTGGCGGGAAGTAAAAGCATTAGAAGGAGGACAGAGGAGCAGCATGTGTATCAACAGTTGCCTGCCTGAGGTTAAGGAAGGGAAATTGGAAGTTTCTGTTGTGTGCGAGAGAGATATAACACGGTCACTTGCAGTCTGTGTGACCCCTGAAACACATGAACCCAAATGCTGAATTTCACCAGAGAGGCACCTTCTTCTCTTCTCTAGTGTGTATCCGAGGGTACAAACAAGAGTGTGTAACTGTGATTCTTTATCTCAATTTCTAGTTGTCACCAAGTTATATCATGTAGTGACGCAGTGGTTTATTTCTTAAGGCCAGAATATCCAGTCAGTGTGTTTGAGCAACGCACTGACACTCAGCTGTAACTGCATTGTGGGGGATTCTAAGAGCATCTACAGTATAAAATGCCAGAAAAGTGAAATGAATGCAGAATTCATTGATTCCCCCATGAACATATTATCACCATGTAAACACAACTCGGCGAACATGTTCGCAAAACACACACATTCAGCAGACACATAGCAACATTTGCATTCAATCTGGGTTGTGTTTCTGGTGACCAAAAAAATGTAAGTGCAACATTCATCCTCCTTTGAGTCCTGTTTCCATCTCCACCATCTTGTGGAGCTCCTTAGCTGTTAACTGTGAAGTTGCAAGAAACCAAAGCAATGAGCTCAAAGATGCTAAAATGCTTGGATGATAATTCTGTGCGGACTTTCACATTGCAGTCATTTCATCCATTGTTACTATAAAAGTATTGATTCGCACAGCTCTCAGCTGAATTTGGGTGAATTACAAAGTATTGCTATTATTGTTATTATTATACCATGGCATGAAAAGTCCTATAGGCTGAAAAAAATGTAAAGAAATTACAATTTATAGCTGTAATTTCCAAAAGCGGGTGTATTATTTATGCTGTGTGCTGTGACTATAGATGCCCTTGCTGTCTATTAAGTATTACAGCTGTTTCTCTTCACTAAACGATGAAGCACTGCAGAGTCTGCATTTCCTGAGCATGTTTTTGGATTGATGAACAAGTCTGTCCGTAGCATTTTCAGTTCACTTTTGATTGGATCAAACAGGGCAACATAACACGAATCTGAATTATTTACACCATCGGGCCACAGTAGTTTCACAAACAGGGTGGTCAAGGTGTGCCTGGGCCTGAAGCAGCAGAGATTATTATTAATCTCTGCTATTATTAATAATATATTAGCAAAACATTCAATAACACCAGTGGTTTCCTCTTGAGCGTAAAAATGCTATCTACCTGGGACTATTCTGTTCAATAAGAGTGTGCAACCAATCCAAACATTTTTAATTATTCAGCATCTCATGTGGGCCCTGTTGTGCTGGAAATGAAAAGCCAGAGAGAAAATATTTCTTTCTGCTTCAGGTTTCATTGCAACACTGTCTTTTTTTTCTCATGAGTACATGTCACCATGAAAGGCTTGTATTATGTGTACTTTTACTGGAAATATAAGTACTGTACATGCATAAAATTGCTGCATATACGAGGGTCTTCCATCTTCACATCCACTTTTGCACTGC
The DNA here is from genome assembly GCA_037975065.1 of Chaetodon trifasciatus. Classification (NCBI taxonomy): domain Eukaryota; kingdom Metazoa; phylum Chordata; class Actinopteri; order Chaetodontiformes; family Chaetodontidae; genus Chaetodon; species Chaetodon trifasciatus. The sequence continues at coordinate 378,767 of JBBMOE010000028.1, read as the reverse complement.
CTCCCGTGGAACAATGTACAGATTAAAGCAGCAGCAGGAGGAGAAAGAGGAGGAGGAGGGTGGGGGGAGGTTGGTGGGGGTGTAGGAGACAGGGAGTGGCGTGGTGCTTGCTGGCACACTCTCAGCTCGACAGAGATTTTGCAGACAGGTAGGATGGGTTGATGTTAACCACCTTTGTTTGATCTTAAAGCCAGCGCCCATGTCTATGCGTGTGTCTGTCTGCCCATGAAGGCATCTGTGTGTATGTGTATGCCTGCATGACAGTATGATGAGATTTGGCTTGTGTGTGTGTGTGTGTAGCTTGACAGTGCGGCTGCATCGTCTGGCCTCTGGTCTCTTTCTCCCGTCAGGAATGAGAGGAGACAGAGAGGGCGACTTTGATCTCCCTCTAAAGAGATGCAGCAGCCTTCCTTTCTCAAGTTTTTTTTTACATGCAAAGATGGGAAGTCAAGGGAGTAAGAGCACTTGAGAAAATCTGTTCCCTGCCATTTACACGACACACTTACATTACAGGCTCTTAAGTGATGCTCTAAACCAGTTCATCTCACAGGTAGAGGGTTTATTGTCTGTTTTAGACTGACAATAAACTGAATTTACATGCACTTACAGTAAGTAACCAGGTCACAGTTGGCTTTCTTAAGTAATCCAGTTACTTGAACGTTGTGTAAATGAGAAACATGGATTACGTATTTGTGGTGGATTTAAGAAACCTGATTGTCTCCTGGAGAAAGCCAATTTCTTTGTCACCCAGATTAGGTGCTGTAAGAAAAAGTCTGTGCCGCAAAACAAAAGAAAAATACAATAGTGAAAGAGACAGTGACCTACTTAAACATCCGTTTTTGAAAGATTTGGGTGTGACACCCGCTGGTAGGCAACGGATAACGTTTATACATTTTTCTATTCGGCCTTTCAAACAACAAGTGAGTTCTTGTTGAGGTTGATCAGGACCTGATTTGGATAGATTTTCATTTTGTTGTTTTGTTCAGAAAACGATGACGCAGTCAAAGATGACGCCTGAGGCGGGACACCAGCGTCTGTTGGTTGGTCGGTCAGCCCACCACTACTGGACATTCGTGGTGCCCAGAGGAAGAAACCTACTGACTTTCGTGATCATCTTCTCATCAAATGCCGCCAGCAGGTTGACATTTTCATTTGCTCTGAATGATGTTTCAACATCTGCTTGATGGATTGACACAAAACGTTTCATGGTTCCTAGAAGGTGTCTCCATGGCTGTTTCTCACTTTCTGTAGCTTAAATTAAGTAATATTCACATGGACCTTAATATGGGATTCTAATGTTTTTGCAGAGTCTATTTGTTAAATAGTGTCCCCACAAGGTGATGGATCTTGTGAGTCACAAGGAAATGAATAAAAGCTTTGTACATAAAAGCTAGCACATTTATATGAAATTCAAAAAACAAACACAGAGCGTGCAAGCAGTCACATGCCACTGATGGGGAGCAGCAGCAGCTGCAGTCATGACTGACCAGCTTCGACTCTTTTTGGTTTGCTATAAATTCACCATATTTCCTGTGTGAACATGCCAAATATGAATTAATTTGGACTACACTTCCAGCTGTAAGGACTCATATTTGCTGTGTGGATGAAGCCTGTGGTCTTTCAGCTGCAAGACCATTTCCACCCTTGCACATCATAACTAACCAACCAGATGTTGATGCTCAACATATTCTGTGATTGCAGGCAATAAAATTTGAAAGTCGAATGCCAAGGCCCAGACGATTTATCTTTGGATATCTACAGATCCTCGCAAGAAAGCTCACCTTAGGGGCCTTGCAGAGTAACACTGACAGGTCCATGTAAGTGTTCATCACCTGGTTAGTTAAACCCTGGTGTCAAGACCCCAAAACCATGTAAACAACAACAATTTTTTGGTTCTACATCTATTTTATGGTCCAAATTGGGAGTTTTCACCTAAAAAAGCCATATCAGTCATTGTGTAGGTGATAGTATGACCTACTTTACACTGGGATGAATAGGCAGTATTTTGTATTGTTAACCTGCTTTAGCACCTGCAGTAACATAAAACCCTTGCTGACTCCCCACATCAAAGGCATATTCCTCTCTCACCGTTGGACAAAACTTCAAACTATTTTCCGAGCCTTTTCTCTAAAAGCAGTTGTAAAACCCTGGTGGAGGCAGAGGCCCCTGTTCGCTTTGCCTCATAGCGGTGTGTGTTGCCATGGCTCTCAGGCGGTGTTGACACTGGAGGGTGTAAACAGACGTGGAGGAGAGGGAACAAGGTGGTGGTGTGTAGGTGATAGAGGAGGTCACACACAGGCTCAGACAGACAACACAGTCTGGGCGGCAGGGAGGATTAGTGTTTAGTGAGACTGGAAGGTCACAGGTTTGATTCTGTGTGTTCCTTTGCTGCAGTAATTCAGCTAAATCCACACTCAAACACTGTTCAGAAGCAGACTTTAATTCGCCTGACGCACATTCAATATTCAACTGATGAGCTGACATAGCTCAGCTGGAGCTGGAGCTCGGGATTTCAACAACTTTGCAGTGATGTTTAATAATCACACAATGGGAACTGCAGGGTGGGAGAAGAGGGAGATTTGCCATCGTCTCCATTGACCACAGACACAATTATCTCAGCATCTGCCCATTGTCATTTTGAACGAAAAGAAACAAAGAAAAAAGACTTAACAGCAAAGTTATTTGATAAAAGCTCTAGATTCATATCTAAAGATGTATTTTTTGTCACTTTGGAAAAAATATCTAGGTATTCCCCTTTCCCCAATATCATCCATTTGGAGCCATGTTTCCAATATTCACACTCCTTTTTGCTCTGTTTTTGGTCTCCACCAACAAAAGTTAGTTTTCGATGTAAGGATAAATATTCTCTAAATGTGAAGTGGATACAGCACTCAGTGTCAGTGCCTAAATCAACAAAACCAAATGAAAACTGAACTGCACATCTGCACAGTGTGCCGAAAATCTGAGTAACAGGTGGCGTTTGAGCAGAGAGCAGAGAGCAGATGCAACATAACCATAGTGATAATGAGAAATGGAAGCAACTGTAGACAAATACTAGTTGATTATATAAAAGTGTTAAAACATTTGAGGAGGCCGGATGTGTGTGAGACTGCAACCCTGTGTCCTTGCTGGAGACTGTGACAGACTGGAGGCTGAAGTGGAAGACTGGCTCTTGGCTGATGAGTAGGTTGCAAAGAACTACATATAGCTTCACTCTCTGAGTCTATCTTGTGGTATTTGTTTCCGTTGTTTCAAATGTGCTCAATTTGCAACATAGTCTGGTCTTAAATGCATGCATGGCAGCCGCGGTATTTTTTCCATCTTGGTTCTGTCGGATGCACAGACAAAATACAGCCTACTACTGCTGGGTCATCAAAACATTCTCACAACTTGGTTCAGCTTCCTAAACGTGACTCGGTCTGATCCGCGTTTTATTGGGTAGTTTAGTGGATGTGTTTCATTGCAACGTAATAAGAGAGGACATGAGTCTCTTATGAACCTTCAAAGCCACATGGCCACATGAAAGCAACGACAACAACAGGCATCAATTCCATTTTCCCCTTATTATAATGGACTGGATATGAAACAGGCCTGGGCTTCTGTGTCATTCTCTATGGAACTCATTTCCTGGCTGTTATCAGTTCATATGGCTTTGTTTTTTCTGGACGGGAACCCTAGAAAAGAAAGAGCCACGATCACAGGAGGGCTCAGCAGCTTAGCCATGCTGACCACCCCACCGATGACAGTTATGCAACTGACAAGGCTACTTTCGGTCAGAGCAAGGGGTGATTCACGTTCAGTTCAACAACCTCAGGGTAAAAACAAAACCCTTGCTTCGTGATGGCAGCTCTCGTGATGGCAGATTTCGAAATCCTTTCATAAGTAGGTTTGGTGGAAATTTAACAGCAATCGGGGCTTTTTTTTTTTTGTGCAAAGTGTGGATCAGACAGTGAGGTTTCTGGGAAAGAGAGCGGCTATGGCTATGCTGATGAGTCTGCAGTCGGACAGAGTGAGGGGGAGAGAGAGCAGCACTGCTGGGTCAGCTAAGCCTTGCCTGTCACCTCTCTGTCAGTTCAGCACTTTTGGACATATATCTGCCATGTAGAGCTGCTGGGTCTGTGACATGCCACTCATTCCCCGCTGAAGCCTGCTCTGCTAAAGCTTCTCACTTCCTACATTCCCACTATAGCGTTTCACAGCCACACAATACTACATGCTCATAAAATGTGTCCAATTAAACAAGCTCTGTATTATTTTAGCTATAACACATGAACAGACTCTAGAAATACATATGCTCATGCTCCTGGGTTGTCATACATGTACTTCCGAACACATCCACAAAGGTCAGTCGAATTAGTTGGTATATATTATACTATTATTTAACATAACTTTGCTTGTTAGTTTTACATATATATGCATACATGTGTTCTCTGTTAAGCATTATTTTTGTCATCCTCAACATTTTGTGTAGTTTCTATAGTGCACTTGCAATCTGGGCCTTTGGAGTTTGAAAACTGTGAATCAAATGTGTGTTGACTGATAGATTAAAGGTGTTATCAGCAAAAAGTATTATCTGCAAAATGCACTTAAAATATCAAGTAAAAGTACTCAGAATGCAGAAAATTTAGTAGTGTCAGTGCTTTTATTTATTACTGTGTTCCATGTACCTAGTCACTTTATACCACTGGCAGCACTGGCAGAGGTTATCTGACTGGCGTCCCTCCTCTTGTCTTCACACCTCTGGCCATTAGGTGGCGACCTTGGTGTAAGAGGTGACCAGCCAGCGGTCCCACTGTGGCCCACACATGTACTGAGTTAATAGCCAGAAACATCTGGACACACGGGCAATTCAAAGGCTGGACACAGCTGTAGACAGAAACCATCCAGCAGAGCGTTTGCCTCCAGGCACCCTGGTCTTTGTTTTACTGTTCTGAGTTGGTGCCTGTATGAGCCTCTTCGCCTCAGGACCTGAATCTTTTAGTTTACGACATCCTGGTAAAAGACACTGTTCCTCACTGTAGTTACGTAAACAACAGCGTGCCTCCCCATTATGTTCTCCTCTGGTAGAACATACCCTCAGGTGATGATCATGAGTCAGATCAGTCTCGTTTGTGTCAAATAACACACATGCTGTAGGAAACTGATCCACAATCTCCTTTTTAAAGGTTGTCAGTGTACTCTTACTGCAGGTCAGTCAAGCAGGCCTAACCATGTAGGTGCCTGGTGCAAATGCTTGCATGCTAATTCCCACATGTGGCGTCGTTGTTCCACATGTACTCATTAATCATTACGCTCCTCACCATTATGTTCCTCCTTCCAACCAATGCTCTATGGCCTCCTTCCTTTCCCCCAGTAAGAGGTTAAATCGTGGTGACATAACACACCAAGAGAAGAGAACAGAAGAGAAGAAAGGGAGAAGAAGGGCTTCCGGTGTTTCATTCCATCACTGAAAATGTAAATTAAGCGTGTGACCAAATGACTACACAGCTTGATCTGGCAGGCTTACATAATGCTGGAACCGAGTCGGTTACCCATGGCCAAGGAATAGCAGCTCCGGCTTGGCCTACATCCTGTTTCTGAGAGTCTTTAGTGATGGCTGTGAATGGCTCTGGTAGCAAACGGCGTGGAAGTGTCTCTGATTGTAGAGAGAATGGAAGGCAGTGAGCAGCCCACTCACCAGCCTGCTGCTGCCCCCGCACACAGACACACACACACACATGCACACAAATACACTGGTGTGTACAGGAACGCTGGCATGCTGGCAACAAGGATGGCTTCGGTGCACTGTCATTCCATTGGAATCGTCAGGTGTAAAAAATAGACACGACAAAATTAAATTCCGAAATGAATTTGATTTAATCGATTGCATTAAAAGCAGATGAGGCCGATACGCCTACAACGCTCACTCACACGTATACACACTCACTCACTTGACTCTTTCCATCTTGCTCTCGCCCACTCACTGACACACTCTCACACGTTTGTACATGCCAATAGAGTACTCCCAGATGGACTACTACCAGAGCAGGAATTACGTAACAAAGGACTGTTTCAAACTACAAACTTTAAACTTAAACAGAGAGGCACACAGAGATTTTGTTCCATGTGGATGCATGTTTGCCAGCTTTTCATAGTACTTCCCAAGGCTGAAAAATTATAATCATTATAATGACTCTTTAACAGTGAGGCTGCTGTTATTGGATAATTGCAATTTATTACAACTTGGGCTTTGGCCACCGTATAATGATGATAGATATGATATTGTTCTCCTCACAAATGTAACTGCTGCTGAACAATAACATGACTAAAATGAAGTCTGTTTTACTTGATTATTGAAACCACTTTTATGGAGGTGTGAGGACTGCCAAAATCTTTGTAACAATCCCTTGTTGCATAGGAAAACAGCAGTCTTAAAAAGGTTAAAGTTGAACTGGGACATTGGTTTGTAAACCATGATGGGAGACTCTCACTAGAGCTGGCGAGTTAGCTTAGTTGCATGAGCTAGCCGAGCTACCTCTAACTCTTGTGAGCAACTTGTTAGCATGTTTACTAATGAAGTTAGCTAACACCATACGCAGTGACCATGGCTTTGTCGGTCACAGTGGCTTCCCGGTTTCCCAAACTGCATTGGACGTTTACAACATACCGTTTAGGTTATTATTAAAGTATGTTGTCTTTTCCAGGAAAACAGTTAGCTAACCAACAAATACTTACGTTTCTTGCTAGGTTGTTCTAGCGACCTAAGTAATTGTGAGTATATGATTAGTAACAAAAATAGCCAAACCTATAAAAATAAGTTGTAATCATTTTCATTTAACTAATCATCACTACAACTGCTCATAATAGCGACAGTCATAATGCTAATACAACTCTACCCACTCCACCTTGCAGCCATTAATACAGAGTCTCCTCTTCAGTTGACTCCACTGAAACCCAGAACATTCATTAAAACTTCCTTTGCAAATTACCGCTGGTCTCCACTTTGAATGCAGCGAGCAGTGTTTGTAATGATTCCGAACTTTCACCCTGTCAAGGAGGTGGTTACACAACTAGAGGTTGCGGGGGAACAAGATTGGACTGTTAATCGAGTGCATCTCGCCTCATCTCCCGCCAAGCAGCGAAACCCCTGCCCCTCACAGCCCCACATGGCTGGCAGAATGCTACCATTTACAAGCTGGGGAGGAAAAAGGAGTTGGAGGTGGGGGGGGGGGTAACTGGGAACAGATGTAACTTCTGCCACGTACACACACACACGCGCTGCTCAATCCTACTTTCCCTATCTCTCCCTCACTTGTGTCCTCCCCTCAGACCTCAGTTTTCAATATTTCTTCCCCCCTTTTCCTATTTTTTCTTTTAACCCCCAGCTGCCATACGTTTCTCCCAGAACATGTCTTACCCTCCGACCCCTCTTCTTACCCGCTACCCCCTATCCTTACCATGCAGGTTTTAACAACAGGCTCAGTGTGGCCCACTGGCGTCACCTTGCTCCTCCACCGCACACAGGCCACTCTGTCTGGGCGCAGGAGGGCCGACACAGGGTGGAGGGTGCGGGGACGTGACTCTCCACTCACCCATCGCCACCACGACCTGGGAGACACAGGCAGAGAGAGCAGGGAGGAAGGAGGGAGAGAGTCCTGAACGCTATGTCTGTCTCTGCTCAGCCTGTCTTGTCTTTCTGTCTATCTTCTCTTCCTCTGTCCTCATTCACACCTGCCTGTGGGTTTAACAATGTGTGTGTTGTCACACTGTTAGGTGTTGTTTTGAGTGGATTTTCCCTCCCCATCTCTGTTTCTCTCTCCAAGCCTCCCCACCTGGCCACATCACACGACGAACAACACAATAGCCTTGTTGTGTTGGCACTATTGCTCAGGAGGGAAATACAAGGTTCATGCTGTCATACCCTCCCCCCCTCCTCTTGTCTCTACCCCCTCCATCCCCAGAGTGTTTTTTACGATCAGCTCTGATGCAAACTGTGATCTGAACAATCGTTCCTTTATAAAACCTGTAATTCCCTGCAGCTCGGAGTTGGATGGTAAGAGTCAGACCCCTGAATGCTGAGCATGGGGGATACATTTGGCCTCCCTGGATTAAATTAAATGTATCCTGCTTGTGAGAAACTGCAGGGTGAGAAGCACTGTGCCTTGCATATGCTGCATTTCAAATGAAAGCTATTGCTTATATAACTACAGTTGTGACTACATTTTCTCAAGTACTGTACTGAAGGACACACTTTGCTAATATATACTTGTATTTGTACATACATATAATGTATGTACCAATGCCGTTGACATAATCAGTCCATTAATTTCTTAGTTGACTGAAAATTAATTGGTAACCATTTTGATAATTTAATTTTTCTTGCAAACCTTTCAAGGTTCCAGCTTTTGAAGTATTACAGTTTTCAGCTTTTCCTTTTAATTATTTATTTATTTATTCTAATTGTATTAATTTATTGTTAACAGTTGAGGTTTGGACTATTGGCTGGACAAAACAAGCACAGCGAAGCTCTCACTACTCTCTAATTTGTGTACACACCAAACAATCATCCATTAATTAAGAAAATAATGAGCAGATGAAGCCATAATGACAATAAGAATTAGCTGCAGTCCCGTACAAAATCAACTGACTACAACAGCTCACACATTAATGCATGAGTAATAATAATCTAATAGTGATATATAATAGTATGACAGGGGTTTAAGGTGTGATATTAGTACTTTTACTCAAGTAATGGCTCTGAATACTTCTTCCCCCTCTGTTTAGTGAGTTGCTTTGTTCATAAGAGGCCCTATTACGAGACATGAGGTACAAGTCGTTATCCCTTCTCCTGTTACCTCAAAGATAAGTTGCTAAAGACAGCTGGACTTAGTCACTCTGATGGCCCTCACATGACTGCCATTTGACCTTAACAACTCACATCTGATCTCGACTCTCATGTGACATCAAAGCGTTGATGGCGCGCAGGCGGTAAAATGCCCTGACAGCAGAGGAAAGCCTAAACTGGCTAAACTGTGAGTCCAGTTGTCGTTGACCTGTCATTATCTCTTATCGATTTCCATTAAATTTATGTTAATCCCAAATGATGAGATGCAAATGAAGAGAGGCAGATTAGTCACAGGAGGATTTGTAAAATGAGATCGGTCATGTGATTTGTGTAAAAGTGGCTATGAAAGGTTAATTCACCTTGGTAACATACTGACAATTTTCACTGCTTTTACAAATTTAAGCTCCTTAACACTGAATTTTCAAAGCATACCATTACCTTTTACATTCTATTTTCCAGGCAGCCATTGGTTTCTATTTAGCATAGTAATGAAAATGAACTTGCGCTCTTGAATCTTGCATGAAATAGGCAAGCTATTACAGTGACCATTGAGCTTTTATTCTGGGTTGTTTTATGTTTTCTCAGAAACATCACATAAAAATGCTGTTCAGCCAGAGACACGAGAAGGAATTCATAATATTTAGCAAATAGTTAGCATTCGTATGTGGCAAGTTGGGAGACAGAAAAAGCACAAAAAATGATTTTGAGTACAAATTAGGTTAGTTTATGAGAAAATATTAAAAGTGTATGCTCTGATTGGGCATTTGTTCATCAACCCACTAGTATTTTAACTGTGAACATTGCAAACTTGGGAATGTGTTGTATATTATTCGCTGTTATTATCTTTTCTCCTGTCCTTGGAAAACTGAATTTCCCTTTTCTCTGATCTTATTTCCCATTTCAGATGGAATATGGAAGTCTGTGGAGTGGACAGAGGCTGTGACAGTGACAGATGAGGGCTCTCTCCTCCATCTTCTCCCTGTTCTCTCCAGTATTATATGGGGTGACAATGCTGCCATGTTACAGGAATGCATCCCGTATTGCCTGATGAAAGAAGCAGGATGTTGCTGATGCTCATAGGTTCTTTCAGCCAGCAGGCCCCGCCCTGCGCCCCAGCCAATAACAAAAGACCCCGCTGCCTGCTCAGACTGATTAACCAAACAAATGCCACCGGTGGCACAAAACATGTCTGTAAATGCACGTGGGCATTCCTCACATGCCTGCCTGTTTATATGGCAGGGGGTTCAAGGGGGTTCATGCATTTGTGTGTGTGTGACTGAGGGAAAACGTGCTGTATGGACGCTACCAACGAATGGCCTGAGTGACCTCTATGACTGAATTCTGCTTTTCACACAAGTTGTGGCACTACCCGCTGTATGTGTGGCAGCTCCACAGAGAGTCCTGTGATGGGTCTGTGATTGGTCAGCTTGGAATGCTTTATCTTTTCTCCTACAGGTTTCAGCATCCAGCAGTTGAAGCAACTCGGTGAAGAAAGCATCTCCTGCTGTTTAGTGACTGGTTGATCAATTCATGGAAAGACCTGTCTTAGTAAGGTGTCGGGCTGCCAAGAGCCTCGAGAACAGCTTCAATAGTCGAGTTTCTAGAACTCTATCAGAGGGATAAACACCAGTTTCCAAAAGATATTCCCTCAAATCTCCTTTGAGTGTTCAAGTGGGTTGATATTTGGTGATTGTGAGGGCTGTAGCAAGTGATTCACATCATTTCTTTCTACTCAACAAACCAATTTAGTGACCCCACATGCCCTGTGTGGAAGCATCTGCATTTCTGATGTTTCTCGACTAATTTATTCAGTTTTTTTCCTTTCATGTGTCACCTGTCTGTGTTTGTCTAGCAAAAAGCATCTACAGTGCAAACCTCCTAATAGATATTCCACCAATCAGCACACACTTTTTCTACCGTTGCATTCACAAAAGACAGTTTTGAACCATATTAAACTGACAGGAAATGTCTGACACCGGCACTGATTCACCCAACAAGTGTCTTTCAGTCAGACGACTTCCATACACTTCAAACAAAGTGCTTGTCGGATTATCTAACAGCGTCTTAAACCCTCTTTCTGATGGTGCAGTTGAGGGGGCTGTGTCCGTAACTTTTCTAATAATATGACAACCGCTCAACGCAATATGTGCAGTGATTGACAGGGAGTGAGGAGGAGGAACAGACAAGTTTCTCTCTTGATTTCTCTCACTTTTGTGTGTCTTTGTGTGCACAAACAGGATGCAGTGTTGTCCCCATTCGTACAGATTCTTGTATGGAGACTAATAAGACACAGGAAAGACAGACAGAGTTCTTGGAGAAAGATCAAGGAAGCCGTCTGATGGAGGCTATGATGACAGGTTTTCACGTTGCCTTTGATTGCGGCCATTCGGAACAGGTATAAACACTTTTGCCTTAAGACGCGGTCAGACGACACGTCAGACAAACCAGCTTGTTTGAAGCCTTAAATAACCATTATTAACCATGTATCATCTTTTGTTAACTGTGTGTCATCGGTCACACACCTGATGACAGTCATAAACACGCCACGAGCTGGCCGCAAAAACAAAATGCGATGGTTGGAACATTTGTTTCTAGGCACAAAAGTGAGGGAACTGAAATGTGAAAGGGTGACGATTTGTTTATCAGTCCTGACAGAAATCTGCTTACAACACTGAAATAATTCGGATGAAGAAGAGGAGACAAACTGCATCATTATGAAATGCTAAATTGGTCCCATACGGCCATAAATTGGGCTGGATGAAACAGCGAGGGAAATAAGGACGACAAGAAAGCGAGAGCGTGCAGTGACGGAGGAAGTGTTTGACTTACAAGAGGTGACAGCCAGGGAACAGAAGGTGTTGCGGAGGGGGTGGACGTGGCGTGCAGCTGCACACACAAACATAAACACACACACACACACACACACACACACACACACACACACACACACACACACACACACACACTCACAGAATCGTCACCCCAGACAATGACCTGTCACCTCGGTGCCTGTCACAGATGAGGAGGGAGGGCGGCTGACATCAAGCGCCGTCGTTCAAGGCTCTTCAGTATTCTCCTTGTCAAACTACATGCAGTGACTGACACAGTTTCTTTATATGACTGTGAGATGCTTGCACACAATGGTGTTTGTATTTTATAATAGATTTTTTTTTTTTTTTTTTTACTGTCAACCAATTCCATGAAAAGATCAAAGCTAACAATGCATCAGTCCGTCTCTCAGTAATTTATGGATTCCCTCACTTGTCTGTGACACTCAGATGAAGCCTGTTTCCTACCGAAGATGGCAACCTTTAAATTTTTAAGAAGGCTAAATAATTAGCTACAATTTGTTGTGGACTATTGTCAGATGCAGATTAATACACATTTGTATGCTCAAATAATCAAGTTTGGGATTGACTCGAATTCATGAGTTTTGGAGAAGAACTGAGCTTTGGCTACACATGAATCTTGTTAATAGGGTAAATATATTGTTAATTTTTGCCTTTTCATGGGATTTGTTGGTAATAAATAAAATCCAGGATATTGCCAGCCTCATATTTTGTTTGGAAATCAGGCACAGTGGGATATGAATCTGTGCCTGGAAACAAGACCACCATCCTCTCCAGAAATTAAAAAAAAAAAAAAAAAAAAAATCTTGTTGTGCTTGTTTTATTACCAGGAGCTTCCAGTTCCAGAATCCAAAATATGATTAAATTAATTCTCGGGGAAGAGCAAGAATTTAATAGCGTACAGTCAATTTTTAGGCATTAGAGAGGGAAATAAGGGAATGACTGTGTGTGTTTCTGTGAACAAGCATGTGACTTGTACGCCTCCTACTCCTATGACGTCAGATGTTATTCACGGACAGCGTGAACGCGGAAGCGCACACACGGGAAAAGCCTGGAAGATATTATTATCATCCAGCGGCCGGTGAATGACACAGTGACACGCACTCAGCGGTGACGTGGGGGCTTTCATCCATCTTCCACTTCATGTCCTGGAAACGAAGTAGGGGGGGGGAGGGGCAGTCCTCAGCCTTTTCCAGGCCTTGAATAATTAAGCAGTGCTGAGCAGTTCACTGAGCAGATAACGGAATTTTAGTCAGCATGAACAACACTCGCTGGTCATGACTCATTAAAACGTAAGAGGCGGAGCTCAAGCAAGCGTGCAGACCAACATGCTTACGTATGGATGCTCGCTTTAAAGCGTATACATCCACACATGGCAACTTAATCCTGCTTTCAGCCTGTAAACACACTCATTCTCTCTCCTGCATCATACACACACACACACACACACACAAATACAGTCACATGACAGAAGCTCTGTGCCTCTGACCAAAACAATGAGCCAATGTCATGAATCATCCTGGATGAGTTTCTCAAGAACATCTCGAGTTTTATTCCAGTGACACTGCCAGAGCCACGAGGGTCATCACTTTGTTCCAAAAATAGCTACACCAAAGCAACCAATGACTGATGACACAGAAATAAAGGCTTGCTTCACCCAATTTGAGAAGAAAAGAAGCATTTGTTCACCCCTAGTGGCATTCAGCCTATACCCCAATGCACTAAAGGTAAATGTAATTTCATTTGCGGTGTTCATTTAAGAAATGAAACCACAGCTTCTCTGTCCTGTTGCTCCCGTTACTCGCGATAATCCACAGATATCCAAAGATGTCAACAGATTCCACGGGGACGGTGTAACGGAAAGAGAGGTCACACTTCAGCTGTCGTTAACACACTCAGCAAGCAAATTCCTGATCCAGGACATCAGTGATGGCTGTATTTAAAGTTCCCAGGGAGCCATGACAGCGTGACTGTGAGCCAGCCTGCACAATATCCCCAAACTGAAAAAATGTGTCCATCAGTAAATGAATAATAAATGATCATATGATCATATATGACACATACCTTGATATAAAGGATATTTTTGATGTATTTTTTCCCATCATTTATTGTGCAAACTGTATCATATCAGATGAAGGTCACAAATAGTCAGATCATTGAATCAAAAGCTTTGTCCCGTCTCCCATATTCAATGAAAACAGCTCTACCTAAATATGCACCTTAAATCCTCTCGACTGAAAAATGCTGAACTCTATCACAGGGCTTAACTCATGCTCGGGTGCATAATGTTCAAAGAAATGCATTAGACATAACAGGCTAGAAATCCCTATATCATGCATATGCATGTACGTATGTAGGACTGTGCTTACAGTATATGATCAACATAGATATCCTTTTCCCTCAAGCTTCTTTTGACCTGCACTTGTGCTCTGACCTATCATTGAACCCCAAAAGCCTGCTGGGTAAGCATCCTTCCCAGCTGCCAGGCAGGCTGGGATTGGCTGACTTCACAGCATACATAGATGTATATATAGGTTTTAAATACATAGAGACATCTCAGTCAGTTCCTGCTCAATGTGATAAAGTTGCTGACCAGTGTTTTTTTTCTTCTTCTATTCAACCATGCCTTGCGTTTGTCCTCTCCGCTTCACTAACCAGCACGATCCATGCTGTCATATCATGTCTTATCATCCTGCTGTGGAGGTTTTTTAAGAGTTCATGTGGACTATCACATCGAGGAGAGGCGAAGGATAAAAGAGAGAGACAGAGAGAGAGAGTGTGTGTGTCAGTTCATGCGCGTGTACAGTACGTGCATGTTGCATGGGCGGTTAAAAGTGCATGTGCGTGTATATGCGTAAGGGTGACAAGGGAATGTAGGAAAATGCAATAGGGAATGTTGACACGCTCAAACGTCTTAAATACACACGCCCTCAAAATTTGCCTCTCCATGACGTCATCAGTGCGCTCCGTGACTCCAGGTCTGACAGCTGGCTATTTGCATACCAAAGTTGCCAACGGTTGACCAGGAATGATGTCACCCAGTCAGAGCCGGACCACAAAGCAAATAAAAGGACTGAAAGCTGGTCTGAGCTAACAACCTGTCACCACGTTGGCTCTGATGAGTTTTATATAAGATTCACCTTTACCTTTTACTCTCAACCTGTTAACATTGTTTTCTTTGTTTTAGCTGCAGTACACAGTATCAGACTTCTTATTAACAACAAACAGGTTGATAACACATGATAAAGTTCACCAGCTGCCCTATTATCTTGCCCTTTGTTAATCATATTTGATCAGGAAAATAATTGCTCCCTTGATCCATGACATCAAGACAATAAAGATAATCTTGGCCATTCACCGTGATGACCAGAACAGTAAAGGTCATGTTTGCTTTTCCTAATACAGATAGATCAATACCACTGTCATGCTTGTGCCTTATTTTACCGAAGCGTACAGCTGGAACCTGGAGTCTTTTCAGCCAAGAAGCCGTCCAATAATGCCAGATTTTTGAGCACTGGAGAGAGCCAGATTACCTGTTTCCCCCAGTGTCCCATCTTCATGCTAAGCTAAGCTAATTGCCTCCTGGCTCTCGCTCTAAACACACAGACGTGAAAGCGATATCGACTTTCTCATCTAACTCCATGCAAGAATGCAGATATGTTTGCTTCCCAATTAGCTAAATGATTCCCTTAAAAGAGGATGTTCTGCTTTTTTCCATCTAACATCCCCACATCATTTTACATCCAAAAAAGATGAGCATTTTGGAACTGGTGAACATATTTGAAAATGCTGGTCTCACACTGTGCTGTGAACAGGCGGGAACATCGGGTCAGGTATTTCTGTCACCGATCACTCTCAGATTGTTGCATGGAGCTGTCACTGACATATTCTTTTTCATGTCTTTTTTAAGACTGCATGAGTCATAAAGAGTGATTTCCTTGAATGTTCTGATGTCTTCTTATATATATATATACATTTTTTACATTCAGTGATTCTCACCCGCTATCACAAGTGTGTATGGTATAACAAATGCCTTTCCTTCCTCATTGCACATTTGGAAAGATAGCTAGCTAGCAAGCTTTGCTGCCTCCATCGTCTCATTGTTACGTTTTTGGCACGTTGCAATCAACAGCAGGATGTGAACTGCCATGTCTGCAGTCTTGCAGTCCCCTGCATGTGCATCCTCTTGTGCGATACAAACAAAAATGGGATCCACGCATAAAAATGTTGCTCCATAGTGCTACTTAACAGTTAAGTGCAATTACAGTCCAACAAATATGACTCCAGACAGTTTGCACAGAACAGTATGTGCGCACTATCAGTCAAAGTAAGATGTATAATAATCCCTACAAACTCCAAAATAAAGACAGCAAGAAATCTACAACCACTGTATCTAATTTGATTTACTTGACTTGTGTCAGCTTTTCCATTAATTTTTGTTCTCTTTTCCACTGCACTGATAACAGTCATAAAAGAGATATTAATATGCACATGCCCACGTCTATTTTGGTCAAGTTCCTCCTGGATCTGTGTGGTGATGACATCATGGGGAAAGTTTCTGTCTATCATTTTCACTTGTATCACGTCTCTGTCAACACAGATTTATGCAAGTCCACTTTAACTACATTGTTTATGCACAGTGGAAAGATCTAAAAATAGATCCAATACAAGACAGATGGGATACTTGATACTCATAACCTTTTATATAGACAGATTGGTCTTGTGAACCGTGCTGGTGACATCAGTGGCCTCAGCAATAATAAGGAGCAAATAGAGAGAATGCAAACATGTGCATGAATGAACTGACATCACACAGAGTGCATGGTTGTGGAGAAAGTGGCAACCACATTTCTGTCCACTATGCTTGCAGTAGATTGTTTTTTATTGTGGGTTTTAGATTTACAGAGAGGACAATAGGTTAACTTCCATCCTCCGAGCAGTGATGTTTTCGTGATGCTGGACTCTCAAGTCTTAAATCTAGCATGACAGTCAGTGGAGCGGAAGCAATCCTCCGCCGTTAGCTTCTCACCACTCGCTTAAAGCACTCTTTTAGCTACTAAGCTAATGGCCTGTTTGCCTCCTCGCCTCCTTAAAAAGATTTTTAAAAGTTCTGGAAGTGTCCACAGCCCTGGCAGCATCATTGCTTGTTGAGTAACAAAGTGTCCTGGGACCTTTGCCATCCACCTGAACGCCCACATTAGTATCTCTTTCTGGTTGACTTCCAGAGTTTTCCTGCTACTCTGGCTCGTTTTGTTCCTCTCTGTGTGTGCTTTTTTTTCTCTGCTGTTTGGCAGCAAACAGGAGAGCAAGGTGGTTTGTAGAAAGTTATTTTGAGTTTATGCACCCTCGCTCGACCTCCAAACGGAACACAAGGA
This sequence comes from Chaetodon trifasciatus, assembly GCA_037975065.1. Lineage (NCBI taxonomy): Eukaryota > Metazoa > Chordata > Actinopteri > Chaetodontiformes > Chaetodontidae > Chaetodon > Chaetodon trifasciatus. The sequence goes on along the minus strand of JBBMOE010000028.1, from coordinate 361,719 downwards.
TCACAGGAAAAAGAAAAGCATCCTTGTGTTTGAGGAGGCTATATTGATCCACTGACCCCTCTGTTTTTCATTGTGCACTTCAAATGTTCTGAATTTAAGAGGAGAATCCTTTCTAAATAACCATTTTATGAAAGAAAAGACCGATTAGATACTTGTAAAATATAATGCCCTGGTCTTTAAATGCATGTTTGTCTGTGAGGAATTTGGTAAAAGCCAACATTTTAACACATCAAGAGGGATTGTTCAGAATAGAGTTGGACTATATTTACTGTGTCAAACCTCTTTTGTGTGCCATATAACTTTCAAAAACAGCAAGGTTGCAGAAAGAGGCAGAAAGTAGGCTGCAATCAGTGGCCTTGCTGCCATATTTTTCCACTTTGCTGTTGTGTGTTATGACGCTGGATGTGACCTAGTTCTGTACGGCCAGCATCTGAGTTCCCTGCTGCAGGTTATACTGCATTGCACTTGCTCGCTTCCTATAAAGCTAAAGCGTTTGCTGCTCAGCTCGGCTTCCTGTGGCACACAGGGTTGCAGAGAAAAAAGCCTGTGGGGATTCGTGCTCAGCTGCAGCGGAGCCGGAGGAAAAGCGGCGGCTTCTATGCAGCACTGTGAGTGAAAATCCGCCGCTCGGCGCTGACCTCAGTTTCGTTGTTTTCTTTCCCTTTGCTTTATATGACACTTACGCCCTCCCTCTACCTTCACTCGTTCACACACACATTCGTGTGATAACACAAAGGTACACTGTGGAGCGGAAGCCCACTTCCTTGTCTTTAATAAGTCGAGCATTTGCATTAGCGGGCCTAAACTTTAAATATCAACTAGGCCTTTCTTAAAAAGACGCTCTGTATGCAGACGGGCCTTTATGAGCTGCATTTATGCCGTTTCAACAGAATGGGACGAATGGGTGAGTTGCATCATGGGAATCACATGATCCAACATGTTGGAATTTGAGCCATACATGGGATGAAAATCAGAATATAACATTTCTTTTAGCTGGTCCCCCCTTTAATCCTATCAATCACATGTATTTGTAGGGGTTTAATCAGGTGCAATCAAGTACAAACAGAGTATAGGTCCGTTTTAATTAGCTAAATTAATTGTATTAATATACATTTTGGATTTTGTTTCGATGTAACTGCCAGAAAAAATGGCCTTGCAGCCATTTTGCCCCAGGTTTCGTGACACCTCTGTCATTTTTATCATGAAGTTGATCAGAAATCGCTGGAATTTCCAACTCGGAATGGTGCTCATGGTGCATTCAGGTGTCAACTCAATCAAACAACAGGTAATAGGAAATACCAGAGGTGTGACAAAGAAATTCATCTCAATAATTCTCAGCTCTTGGCGAGTGAACTCCAAAGTGAACCGAGTCCCAAGTCCTAGTTCTAAACTTTAAATTCACAAGTCATTGGTAGTCAAAGCTGAATTGCAAGTCTCTTGATTTTGTTCTTCAAGTCGACCTTCAAGTCACCATTTACCTTCCTCTTACCTCTGACTCCCTCGGCACTACATGTGAAGCTGTGTGAATGCATACACTCTATGTAGCATGCAACGTTTGCCTGTTTGTGCCTTTGCTGGTGTGTGTACATAATTGTGCCTTCCTGTACAAGTGTGTATCTGGTGTGCTTATGTGTGTATTAAGGGAGTGGAGTGGCGCTGAGGGAGACAGCCTTTGGGGAACAATAGTGGCATATTATTGGGAATCCCTTGTTTCCCCTCCTCAGAACTGGCTGTCCTAGTTGTAACATGATCACTGTGACAACCATGGTCATCACCGTGGCTACTGAGCTACAGGTAAACAAGGGGGAGGAGGAGGAGAAGTGAAGGGGAGTTTGCAGGTAGAGGACGAACAAGAGGAATGGAAGAGTTAAAAATTAGGACAGACTTATAAGACAGGAAGAAAGGGAATGATGTTATGAGAGGGAGAAAGCAAAGGAAAGGGAGGGAAGATGTAAAAATGAGGATGAGTAGAAGAGGGGAAAACGACATAGAGGGACGGGCAAGTTGACCCACAGTCACAGAGGTGTACAGTCAGGTAAATAGGATGTAGATGGGGGATTTATCCGTGACACATTGGCAACTGCATCAGGGCCACACTGTTCCAGAGCTGTTCCATGACGAACAGTTTGTTTTTTCTTAATATAAGGAAGTGATGAGCTCTAATGTTGACATGCAATAATGCTGAGTCACACCTTGAGCCTTGATGCTCCGGTGAACACAGTTGCCTTGGACAGAGCATGAGGGAGAAATGATCAACATGTTGATGGCAACAGAGATCAGTACAGTTCTGACAGTAATCATGAACAATAAGATCAATATCGAAGGCAATTTAAAATGTTAATAATTATGACATTTTCCAGAGATACTGACATTTAATCCATGTTTCTTCTGTATCTAAAATGTCAACAGTTTGTTAAAAACCATCAGGGAATGAAACTGAATCTTAACATACTTGTTAAAATACTAAAATTGTACACTAAGTTTGGTTGGTTTGAGATTTGCGTTTAGAAAGGCATGCGTTTGAAACGGATACGAATGTTTCCCCGTTAAAAGACAAAAGAAAAAACAACAGGTTTACTTTACGTGATTTAACACTTGTGTTTCCCAGTTATCCAGTGTTATATCAGAGAGAGGGAGAGAGAGACTCCCTCAACCATCTGGAAACATGGGCCTTGGCTAACTGGGTCACAACCACACACACACTCTGCTACCATGAGTTTTCTCTTCCTCTGATCCCACAGAAGGAGTAATATCCATTTCCACTTCTTTCCCCTCTGTCTGTATGTTTTTGCTATCATTTGTCTGAACTTGTTGCACTCACCTACATAATGTCTACAGTACATGTTTAAAGAGTTCATTAGCTGTTTTAAACATACACTGAGGTTCTTGTCCTGTTTGCAAAGCCATGAAACAATCTTGAGTTTAGTGTGTTCTGAATATGAAATATTGGCCAGATGCCTGGAGGTGAGAAATTATCTGTTTTTCATTCTTCTATTACGTTGTCAAGTTCATCCATTTGAAACACTTTTGCCTTTCGATGTTTTTTGGGCGAACCTTTGTACGAACTGCTTTCTTTGAATCATACTGAGCCCTTGAAATCTCTGAGGCCAGTGCCTTTAAACAAGGCACTTGCTGGAGTTGATTGGAAAGGTCATACAAGGTGAAAGATCATGCCGCTGGAAAAATGACCTGTATTAACACAATACTCCAACAAGAATCTTTGTGATTATGTGTACAGAATAATTCAATGTGGAGTTCCTCGAAAAAAAAAAAAAAAAACTCTGCTACCTGTCATACTGAAGAAGTCTTTTTTAAATGATGAATGTTTCTTCAGTCATGAAATCTATGCTTAAATAGTATTGGTATCACATGAGGCTTTTTGCCTTGAGTGCAGCCATTTGAAACAGCCCTAATCACTTTTGCCTTTTTGTTTTTTGGACAAACTTTCATACGAACTACTTTGCTTGAAACATACTGAACCCTTTAAGTATCTGAGGTCAGTGCCCTTTCATGTGGCAGTTTCTGGAATTGGTGGAATGGGTCATACGAGGTTGAGAACTTGAGGAAAAGCCGCTTGTCTTGATAAATACTCCGACAGGAATCTATGTGATTTTGTCCACAAAGTAGCTCAATGTGGCGTTCTTCTTTAAAAACAAATACTGAACGTCTTTTTTGAATGGTGGATGTTTCCTCAGTCATTAAAACTCTCTGTACTTTGTTCTCACAGGTGTCATCAAAAGCTCTCGGTTTCATTTCACAGAACGTTCACTTCTTAGAAAGCAAGACAACGCCCATCATTCTCTCGTCTCTCTTCCCACTGATTCCCAGGGTCCTCCCAGGCCATATATTCTCAGGCTGAGCGAGTGGTGAAAGTGCAGCCCGGTGGTGCACCTACTGTATGTGGTTGAAGCGAGAAGCCTGGAGGAGGGGCAGTGTTTTCCCCACACAGTGGTAGTTTTCTCTCCTCTCTGAGCAGCTCCCATACATTCCTGGTAGCATGAGGGGAGCTCGGCTCAGCCTGAAGTGGTCGTTACATACCTGCGGCGAACGCGTGCCCTTTAATCATTGTCATCGAGGAGACGCGCCAGCGTTCGTGACAGTCCTGAAGGAGAGGCTGAATGCCCTGCCATTCTCACAGCTTCTAATCGGAGCCCGGCTTGTGTAAACTGTGTCCGTCTACCACGGAGTGATATTTACTCAGTTGAAATAAAAGGGAAGTAGATTTGTTTTTACTGCTCTGATATAACCCTTTTAGTGTGCCACTCTTCTTGTTGTTTGTCTTTAAAGAGACAGTCTGGGCCCAGATGTAGGTCATGGAAGAATAAGTCTTCAAATTATTTTGGAAGGAATTGGAAATGTAAAATTACTATCTTGTCTCGCTAAAGCTTTTGGTGAGGTAGTGGAGGGGGAAAAAAACACCAGCTCAAAGGTATACAAGAGTTGTGAGTCACAACAAAAACACTTGTTGAAATGTAGGTCTCCACATGTTGGACATGTGTCTTTCTGTAAGCAATGAGAGGTAGTGATACTCAGCTCCAGACCTCGTTCTCTAAGTCTCACTCTGATGTCTCACCTCTCTCCATTTTCATCCAAAATATTTTTTTTTCCTGATGCGTGTCTGTACTTGTCACACAATGCTTTCTTTTTCTATATCCGCTCATGATACAGACATTCAGAGTCTTTTCAGTTCATTTGTAACATGAATGGATGAACCCAACTCTGCAGCGCCCCACAGCTCCACAGAGTGTTTTAGTATCTTTCAGCTCATTGTTTTGGTTTGGCCCACAACTTTACTGTTTTGGCTCATTGTCACTCGTTGCTAATGTAATATTTAATGAAAACGGCTTTAATAAGCAGCAATCAAAGCCAGTTAAGCTGCTTTTTACTTGTGTTGCAGCCACATGTGTTACCTGTACTGCTTTCCTCTCCTGCCCTTTGTAGCTTGCTCAGGTGTGCTAAATGTGATTGCTCAACGAGAAACACCTGACGCGGGACTGGTGGTGGGGCTGCTGCTGGTCTGGCTAGCTCTCAAACCTGGGATTTTGTGTTGAGTCCTGATTTTGTGTCTTTCATTAGCCTTGATTTATTGTCCCACGGATTTGGTGGTTTTAAAGATGCCTTTTTTTTGGTTGAGTTGGATCAGTGGTGGAGTGTTATTCACCCCATAGGACTGCCTCAGGATGGGGTGTAACTCTTAAATATAACAGCCATTTCAAGCCTCCTCCCAATTTATTAAAGAGATTTCTTGTCATAGCTACAACAAAAACATCAAATTCTATTGCAATATAATGCAGTTTACATCCAAACCATACTGATGTGTCCAATAATACAAAATTTTCCTCATGAAATCATATATTTTCATTCACCCTAACTTAACAGCTCTGGCTCCACACAGACAATCAGGCACATTTGATCCATTGTTAATAATAACATTGATCATAGCCATTTTAAACAAAGCTCTCCACTTCTGTTGATCCCTCCTGAACTTTGAAACCCCACGTCATAAGCACCCTGAGCTACGAAAGCATACCAGGAGTAGCTGACACCAGAGATCCACAAAGGAGCAAAAAGGCACCTCAGTGCAGAGGCATCAGTGAAAGAATGCAGCCACTCATCCGTTTTTTTACACTTCCACAGACACCGTATACAAGATCTGCTCTCTCTTTGCCAATGAATTTTTGATATCCACAGGGGCTGTGTTTGTCCTGAGTTCAAGAGATGGCTTGAGAGCCAAGGTCCTGAAACAAAACCTGACTGACAGGGAGTCCTGCAGCGCTCTCAGCCATGAGAACATTCACTCGTTCACTCTCTTCACCTGTTTATTATGAGGGTGCAGGGGGTTGGAGCCTATCCCACCATGCATTGTGCCAAAAGGAAACACTCTGCTCTGGTTGCCATTCTTCACTGGGCTCGCTCTTACTTGACATGGATGTCTTCGGATTGTTGGATCGAAACCTGAGCATCAAGTGAGAAGTTGAAAACTTTTCACAGAGTGGACAAAGCCAAGGAATTGGAAACATCTTGCTGTGTGTCCACAGTGTTAACCACTGAGTCACTGCGCCGTCTTACTGGGACAACATATCAGTGTCACTGTGTGAAAACTGAGTAATTCCAGTCTGAATGATTTAGTTAACTGAAGTTTGCACTTAGATTTTTTGTTATTTAATCAAACTTTCCCATTGTTGAACTTGTAACACAATCTTAGAGTTTACAGCCATGCTAGCAGCTGTGCTTATACACAGCCTTGTGTACACCAAAATGCTAACATTAATATGCTAACATGTTGATGTTTAGCGATATTTATCAGGTTAGTATGCAACCATTTGCTAATTGGTACTAAACAGTACTAAAAGCACAACTGAGGCTGATGGGAATGCCTTTGTGTTTGCAAGTATTTAGTCGTAACCAAAGTGTTGGACAAACTTAAATGTTAACCTGATGGTGGCGCTATATGCAAAGTTAAGTTATAACAATTCATCCTGAGGGTGACATGAATGTACATTTCATCATATGACTCCCAGCTGTCAAGACATTTTGTTTGAAACCACAGATGTCAAACTCGTTGTGCCTCCAGAGGAAAATAAAGTCTTTAGGATTCATCGTCTAGGAACCATAAATATTTGTACAATAATTCAATTCATTTAGTAAGTGTTGAAATATGAAGACGCACTGTCAACTGACATGACAGGGATCATAAGAGGGATCTTAAAGTGAGTTTATTATTTGAGTACCCCTTCTTATAATAAAGACACACTGCAGCCAAGGCTAACCACAGGACATATTGGTATTTTCTCAGTATTTGGGGACACAATGCAGCACGCTGCTGTACAACAAGAAGGTTTGTTGGACTGTTATTCCGAGAAACAGTGTCCTGGTTCATCAGCAGAGAGGACTCTTCTCATCATGCTGGAGAAACAGATAACGGCCACAGGGCAGAATGAGCAGCAGGTCAACGATTCCTTTGATCACGTTACGAGCCTGTAAAAAAGACTGCAACGATTAAGATCTCTATCTTTCCCCCTCTTCTCTTCCACACACGCACTCATCCCCTACAATCCCTCCTTTCTTCTCACCTTCCTCTCACTTCATGTTTTCCCTCTCATTTTTTTCCCATCTCTCCGTCTGACCACGTTGCTGTCTCTCACACTCACAGACATGATGGACACATTGTTCTGCCTTGGGAATATGAAGCTGCTGCCGCTCACCTGCTGAGATCTGCAGTTGTTGATGTTGTTGTTTGGGCAGCTTGGCAACAGCAGCGTAGCGTGCAGGACGGACGTAGGCTTTATTGCCCTGCTTCAATTTAATCTCAGGGATCTGTGTGTGCTTGTGTGTGTCTCCTGACTTTATACAACTCTGTGTGTGTATGTCTGATGCCCCTGCATGTGTTTCTTTCTGCATCTCAACCCTTATGTTTACAGTGTGTCCTGTCGACCCAGAACAATGAGTTCCTTCACGGTGCTCGGTGACGGCAGCAGGTTCCCACCAGCCGGGCAGCCAGGTACTCCTCTCTGGCAGTCAAGCAGCGTTTAATGAACACAGAGCCAGACCAGTGGAAAGTCCCCGTGGAGGCTCTGCTCTGGGTAACACAGAGCAGGAGGCCTCCAGAGAAGGCAGTCAGGCCTCCTGCAACCCTGAGGGTTGACAGTAAAGCTGTATACACAAGTGAATAAACACGGTTCAAGGCAAAGACACATGCAGTACAACATAATGGCGCTTTAAGGACAGGCTAGATTTATCTCCATGTTTTTACTGCATGTTTACATTTTTAATGTTTCGCCACACCAAAAAAAAAACAAAAAAACAGGTGTTTCATTATGTTTTCAAGTCAAAATGAAGAAAAAGCCATAAACTTCAAAATCACCACTTTAAAGCCCTGTTAAATACGGCTGTCTTGGAAGTGCAACAACTTTTCCAATGCCCGAATTTTCAGGTACACAGAGGTGGAAAACTGTCAAGATTTACAGATCTATCACTGTAAGTACAACTCAAAGACATGCTCGTACATCTCAGGCCTCAAAACAGCCTTTTAGACTTCTTTGCAGTAACGTCACTGATCTCTGCAATTTGCTAAGTAAGTGGAGTGTTATCGTAACTGATAGTAATGATGGCCAGAAAGACACAAATGAGATTCAAGTTGCAGTAAATTGCAATTATTCTAAAAATGAGAGCTTCAGGGATCAGGAAGTGATGTTTGTGTACTCAGAGGATTGAAAATTTGCATTGACAACCTCTAAATGGTAAATAGGAACATGTTCTTTGTGATTTGGGTGAACTGATCCTCTATTGCTCCCCTGCTCAAATGAACTGAGGTAACCTTAAGTCCGTTAGACTGACCGAGTGAGTCAAAGCTGTAATGTGCTGATTTCATGTGTTTGGTCTGCTTGTGTAGAGGAGCAGCCAGAATGAAATCTATCTCAAGACTCTGCAGAGAAGATGAATCACACAATATATTTGTTAAGTTCAGTGTTGTTATGTCCAGAACTACAACATGCATTCCTACAGATGTGTACACGCACACATTCAACAGTAGGCACTCAGTAGTGCATACAAATGGCTTCATGTCCTTATTCAAAGGGTCAAATGCGTGGACACACACACACCAAGAAGTAGTGTGAATTGTAGTATCACTGGTAGTGGTGTGAGCTCTCTCTCCCTTCCCTTGTCTTGGTGCTGCCGCCTGTGCTGCCTGTGTGGGTGCCACCCACCCACCCATCTGTGCCCATCGGGGCCCTCGGGCCTAGAGTCCATCTGGCATCTTCCTCTGTGTCTGTCGAGTTGTCACCTATGACGGCCACCATCAACAGCCTGAACGTGCCAGCGTGTTTGTTCAGAGACGACAGAGTAACGGAGAAAAAAAAGTTTTAACTGCAGTGACCTCGGCTTCAAATGAAAGGTTTACATTACAAATATACGTACTTACAATTCATTCACAAAAACATTTAATTCATGAATAAGCTGTTCTTCACTGATGCTGAAGGAGCTATACCACCACTTCTCAAGGCATCAAAATGGATTTAAAGGCATCTAAAAGCTTCAAAATGAAGGCAAAAACCAACCCGTGACCCTGAAAACCCTGAAAATAACAAATACCTCTAACAGGATTCTTCTCCAATTTCACACAAAAACTTTTCTTTATTCCTCCAACTCACCACTTAACCATCACTGTCTGACACCACTGATGCTTGTTTCACAGATCCACATTTAAAGAGGTTGCATAATTACACAGTGACTGGAGGTCGGTTAAAGGAAAAGTTTCACATTTTGGTAAATTTGCTGCTTGTCAACAGTTGTACTTCACATCAATGAGTGCCACAGCTGGCAACAGTTGTGGATTAAATACTGTAAGTGTATCCACCACTAAAGAAGCATGACATGAAAAAATCATTTGATTTTAAGCGCTATTGACAGGTGTTCATGTACTTGTGAATCTTGCTGCATGTGGGCTGAAATGCAGCTCAGAAAACAATGAAAAGACAAAGAAAGCCTAAATCATGGTGTGCTCAGAAGAGACAAATTCTTATGACAAAGTAACTAAATATTAATGATAATAAATTGACAGATATCACTTCTGTTAATACTTTGTCAGACCATGTTCTGTATTTGAGATATGCTGAACGCATTTTCAAGTAAAGATTTCTTTTGCTTTTAAGCGTTCCGGACACAAACGATTCAAACGTTCCCTTAACTCATCCCATTTGATCTTTTAATAGATCGCTACAAAGCAGCGGAACCTTTACGGAGTCCAACTAAGTGGCAGTGATGGATGATATTAAGCAGCCTGTGGGATCAGACTTCAGCTGAAGGAGACAACAGCGTGGCATATGCCCCGCTACATTTAATGAGGATTTCACGGTGAGAGGGGATGAGGCCTCGCTATCGTCTTCGATCTGAGCAGAAGGGATTGTGATGAAGACAAGTTGCCGGTCATTTGCATGTCAAAAAGCCCGGAGACACAAAGACAATAGAGGATTACAGGGAAGCATATAAAAACACAGATGTTAGCGTATTGAGTCTGACACCAACGATCAATTATTGCTCTGGGTTTTATTACAGGGTGGTGCAGGGGTGCTTGTCAGGAATAAAGTTTTAGATTGAATATGAGCTATAGCATTCCCCCATTCCCTAACCGAACACTGAGGGATTCTGGTTTAAGTTTTATGCACTGTTTTACGACATTTACAGGAATAGTTGGGAATTCAATTATTTTCCTGAGAGTTAAATGAGAATATTGATACCGCACATCTATACAGTGATTATGAAGTTGGATCCAGCAGCCGGTTAGCTTAGCTTAGCACACTGAAACATAAACTAGCCTAGCTCTTTGCAAAGGTAACTAAATCTGCCTACCAGCACTTTACAGTAAATATTGATTGTTAAATCTGAAATTTCGGGGTTATGTGTCATACTATTTCTTGGCTGAGACCAGTTGCCAGGCAAGAAGCGAAGACTCCAGCAGCTTATTGGTGCTGGCCAAGAAACAGTCTGGCACATAACGCCCTTGTAAAAAGACGAATTGTCGTTTTTATTCTTTGGTGTAACACATGCTAGCTGTTTCCAGTCTTTATGCTAAGCTAAGATAAATGGCTGCTGGCTCCAGCTACATGTTTAGAGAGCAGAACCGAGGTGTATTTCCCATAAGAGCACAGACAGACTGATACCGGGTTATTGCTCTTAACTTGTCTGCTCCACATCGAGATGTATATTCTGAAGGGTAATTTAAAAAAAATGAAGTCTTCTCCTTTTTCCCAGGCACATAAATCAAGCTCTTCATCATGACGATTTAGGGACCAGCTGTCTTATGAAATCGTCAAGTGGCCATATGTCTCCACTCTGGTCGAATTGAAAGCAGCCAGTCGAGTATAGCTGAACGTCTGCGGGCGTCCGGATGAGCTATTGAGATAACTTTTTTTACACGGGGATAAGGATTTTAGGCGTGAACTTTGAAAATTGTGGTTTTCATGAGTTTCTCTCATCCCCAAAAATCCACTTATGTCAGTCTGTCTATTAATACATGTCATTTTACATTATAGGCTACACATAATCATTACAGAGGCAATCATTAGCCATTATGTTTCAGCTTTAATCAGTGGAACAGGTAAAAGCTAATGGCACTGACTCACCAGAGGGGGCAGCACCTCCCCAGAAAACACACACTTTCTCACTGCTGCTCACTCCTGCATCCTGGAAACCCTTAACACACATTGCACAAACACACCATGTCATCAGCCTCTGATGGCCTTTCAGATCCAAGGCAGGTAGGCAAGCATGAGGTAAAACACAGCGAAGTAATTGGTTAAATTTTAGAGGCTAAATGTGTGTGTGTGATGGCGCATAACATCCCCACTCCTCTCGTTTTGTCACGCCAGCATCACTCCCTCTCCTGCCCTCAGCACTGAAGACACATCTGTCTCTTATTAGCCCCGTGGTTGCTGCAGGTTGTCATCCAGTTAATGGGTCCTGTGATGTTTCTCCTCAGCCACGCCGTCAGTCGTGTCACGTGTAACAATATTGCTATTATTACTATAGGCAGTGTAAATGAAGCACATGCTATGCTGGACGTGTATATTAGCCTCCCGAGGGAGTGCTGTCAAGCAGATGAAGAATATTGGCTGGGGGTGTCATTAGTGTGTGTGTAAGGTGGTGAGACTTTCTCATGCAATATCTGTAAAATCTGAGGTAAGCATGTTAGTTTGTTGCTTTTCCAAAATGAACGTTATGGACAACTTGACTACAACACATGTTCAAAATGATCAGGACACCAGACTTGTTTCTGTACATAAAAATGGGAGTTTAATTGAAACTTTTTGTATCAAAAAATAGCAATATCCATCCTTCACAGCCACAAGTCACACGGCTAAACTGAAAGGTCTCCATTATGAGGCTATGTGACAACTATGAAAGCTGTTCCACCCATTGTTTAGCTTTCCATAGAACTCAAATTAATCTGGACAGCACAGAAACCAGATGGATTTCTCTGATACTTAACCATTCAACATTACTAACAGACTTTTTTAAAGTAGTTAAATAACATTCAAATGCTCTTTTCAAATTTAAGTAAACTTGTTTTATTCTGCTTTACATTGACAACTGCTTCAGTGCATCCTCCACATCTCAAAAAAAAAAAAAAAAAAAAAAAAAAACTTGAAATGTAAAAATAAGTTATAGGAATGCAAACCAAAGACCAAGAAGGATATGCAAATTTTTAGGGGGGCTTTTAAGCATAGACAATAAATAAATAAATAACCACAGAGTGTGGAATGTCTACATGTTTACAAATAAATTAAAAGCAAATGGGGAGGGGGGAAAAAGTACACACAAAAAGAGAAAAAAAAATACACACTGTACAATATTTTTTGAAAAAAAATACATAATTGAGTCCATGAATATTGCATTGATTGTGCATTTCACACCCCAAACCCTGAGGGAGGCCAGGGGTGGGGGCTATGTAGTGTCAAGCAGTGAGATGGCGGGAGGCAAAAAGAAAAGATACGTCAAGAGGGCCACACACCCCGCAACAGGCATGGGGGGAAAGAGGGAGAAAAAGGTGGGGGTGGGGGGGAGGTGTGTGTGTTGACATTTTGTAGACATTCAGAAAAGACAGGATCCAGTTTCCAAACACCTGTTCAGGCTATAGAGTGAGTGAGCAGCGTTAAAGAGAGCGACACAGAGTTGAGTCGAGTGTTTTTCAAGTATTCCATTGTCAGGAAGAGCCCCCACCTCCTTCTCTCCTATCTAATGCTATCTTAGCCTCTTAGCTGGAGGCTGGTTGTCTTACAGTAATGGAGAGGAGGGGAGGACAAAAGCAGCCGAAACCCCCCCCCTTCCATCACAGCACAGGCAACTTAGCCTCCAGGCCGCGGGCAAATCCAAAAAACAGAGTTGTTGACGAAAGCCCCCAGAAAAGCAGCTTTCCAAAAAAAGGCACTACAAAATCAAAATTAAAACATTTAAATAAAAAGGTTTTCTCCAAGCTCTATGAGAGCAGCCATGTCTGAATAGGAGGGCCTTGCCAGCTGCATATACCAGCCTAGTAACAAAATGAGTGAAATAAAGTTG